>RCWM02000036.1:387500-790000 GCA_003667255.2 Euschistus heros | reverse complement strand
ACCTTTGCGGACTGGTCCTTTTATGTGGCTCCCAGGCGTGAACCGTTTAAAGGAAAGCTTACTGGTCTTCAAATGGAACAGAATCACTCATAGGAGTAGGGGGGGGGGGGGATTGAAAAGACGAAACTATCCAACTGAGAATTGTGATGGTACAAGAGGACGCCCTCATAATGAATATGTAATGATTCAGAGGAGGCGCTTGTCAAAACTGGGTGGTCTCCGGACATGAAGAATGGTTCCTAGATAAAGAATAGATAAGCTTGTAGTTAATAGTTAATCATCATTCAATCGTCAACGGAATTACATAATTTGATAAACGTAAAAATTGAATTATGAGCAGATGAGATGAAAGAATATTTGTAATCACAATACATCAATGCAGTGTTTTGAATAAGCGGCAAGTCTATGTCTGTAAGATATATGTTAGAATTTAATTAAATTATAAAAATATTGGTAAAATACTAAATTAGATATTTTTTTTAAAAATTCTTTTATAGAAATTTACAACTGTATTAGAAAACACATCTAGTAAATATACGGTATATATATATATATATATATATATATATATATATATATATATATATATATATATATATATATATATATATATATGAGATATAATGACATGAATAAAACTTGTAGAGGAACTACCCATTAGTAGTACTCTAATGAAATATTTACAAAAGAAGAGGATCCTGAGGCCATCTTCTTTTCAGTCGTCTCCGAGGATTGCCAGGAATGAAATGGGAAGCAAATTGTGCAACAAGTGGATTTGGATGAGGAGTATGTTTATTATGGAAGGAAAGTATCTGGTTCGTGCCAAATCAGCTACATATGGAATATTAAGGTCATTGTGGATCATTTGAGACAAAAGTAAGGAGAATTAAGGATTTTTCGAAGGATTTTGGATTGCAGAGATTGGTAAAATACTAAATTAGATATTAACACTAAAAAGTGGATAGTTGAATGATTATCTAATGCATCAATCATTTTCGATCGATGGAATTCATGATTTTTACTGATAATAGTAATGCCTCTGTACCATATTTTTTTTAAATACCTACTTATTATTTTTTTTTTTTTTAATATAGCTACCGACACATAAAAATCCCCTTGTTACCGATAACTCGGAATAAAATTAGATCACTATTACAAAATAATAGGTATGAGAGCTAAAAAAATCAATCCAAATTTATATTTAAAAACAATAATTATTGAAAAAAACATTTTTTCTCATTTATTGATATTTACAACTGTACATTAACATATACATCAAGTAAATATGTTGATAGTGAATACAATGGCATGTAAATAACTTGTGAAGAACTACTCAGTAGTAGCACTTCTTTTCAGGGGCCTCGGAGGATTATCGGGAATGGAGTGGGAAGCAAGTTGGGAGGTTAGTGGATTGGAGTGGTTATGGAGCTTACTATGGAAGGATAGGTATCTGGTCTGGACTAAATCAGCAACATAAGGAACATTAAGGTCTTTATGGATAAGTTTATTGGTGACAAAGTAAGGAGCATTGAGGATTTTTCAAAGGATTTTGGATTGTAAGGATTGGATTCGAGAAGAATTGGATGGTTTAGTGGGGCCCTAATGCTCGACTCCGTACGTCCAAATAGGTCTAATCACAGCCATGTAAATGAGTCTTTTGTAATTAATTGGGAGCTTTGAACGTTTGTCTAGTAAATGTTGAAGTAGTCTGTAACGACGGACAGTTTCTTGTAGTTTTAGTCTTGTATGTGGATTCCAAGTAAGACGTTTGTCCAAGAGGAGTCTTAGGTGGCTGTTCAACAGGGATTAATGGAATATCATTAATTGCAAAAAAAAAAATAGTAAACATCAATTAATATTAATTATCTACGACTAAGTTAAGTTAATTAATTCTTGCAATGTATTTTTACAAATTCTAATTTAAGAATGTAAATACTCTTAAGGAAACGCAAATGTCACTAAACACTGTTGTTGAGAGGTTCCACTGATATTTCTCTGGATGTTCTTTCAACTGTATTTCAGGAAACGAAGACCAGAATGAACATGTAATCAAATGAAAAAGGATGTGTGATCTGGGATAACAAAAATCCTCTCAGAATTTCATTTTATAAATAAAATAAAATGGTTCTGTTATATTGCTGCATTTATTTAGTTAATTCTTCAGCTCCGGTACTTTTCAATCTTAATTCTATTTCATTTTTTTCAAAAAGCGCATACATATATTCTACAATTTTACTTTAACCTTGCCGTAGCAAAGCTATATTCTTTAAGAGAATTGTTTAATTCTTCACGTTTAAATCTAATAAATAAAAAATTCCTTTCTTTATAAATTTGAAAAATTATCGTTTTTTTTTTTTTTCGAAGAGATTCGATATAATAATTACACGAAAATATCACGATAGTGACGCCAACGTCAGCGATGTCCATGGAATCTACTTTGGATCATCGATTCGCTATACCGATCCTTTCCTCAAGAATCAGTGAAACGGGGAATAGTTAGAATCGACACATCCCAAGTCTAAATCCATGGTTACTAAAAATTAGCGGGATGCCAGTTTTTAAACTATTTTAATATCAAATTACTAATCACAATATTTTATGGAATGGAATATGGTGTTTTAATACTTATTTGATTCAAAGTACTCCACAATTCTACGTCCCCCAAACCTCGTAACCTCTTAGGCTGGACGGACGATCTGACAAGGCTTTCATGCACTTATTTACAACCGTCATGTCGTCCCGCGACAGCTGACAGTGGACAAGGCAACAGTTTTATAAGCTAACTCTCTGATTCTCAGAAGTCGCCAGCAGTTCTCTTCCACTCACCTTTATCAAAATCCAACTTTCTGTACTATTGTATGTACATTTATTTGCAAAAAATCTATAAGAATAAATCATTATCTAGGTTAATAAATAAGCTTAAATTATACTTTTTTAACTTCTTTCTTTTTTAATTTATACTTTATTGATATTTACAACAGTATAAAATGATTAAATGACATGTCCAATACTTGTGATAGACTACCCATTAATAACTTCTTTTCAGACGCCTCGGAGGGTTACCGGTAATTGAGTGAGAAGCAAGTTGGGGGACTAGTGGATTCAAGTGAATATGTAGCCAGGATAGGTGTCTTGTTTGGACCAAATCTGCAACTGTTTTCAACTTGGGTTTAAAATATGAATTCATTATGACAATGAACTTCTCTACTTCCAATTTTTTTTTTTTTTTTTTTCAATTTATTGAAATTTACAACTGTACAAATATACATTAAGTAAATGTGTTAAAAACACTTAAAATAATATGGTAAAACTTGAAAAGAACTACTCATCAGTACCCCTTCAATACAAATTCTACACTAGAAGATCTCTAGGCCATCTTCTTTTCAGACGCCTCGGAGTATTTTCGGGAATAGAGTGAGAAGCAAGTTGAAAAACTAATAGATTTGAGTGGTTATAGAGCTCATCATGAAAGGATAGGTATCCGGTTTGGGCTTACTTGGCAACATCTGGAACATTAAGGTCTTTATGGATAAGTTTATCGGCGAAAAAGTAAGGGGTATTTAGGATTTTTCGAAGGATTTTGGATTGTAAGGATTGGATACGAGATGAAATGGATGGTTTAGTAGAGCCCTAAAGCTCAACTCCGTTTGTCCAAATAGGTCTTATCACAGTCATATAATAAGTCTTTTGTATTTACTTGGGAGCTTTGAATATTTTTCTAGTAAATGTTAAAGCATTTAGAAACGCGTTACAGCACGTAAAGCCCCAAGAAACAAACTGCAGTTGAACTTTAATATTGAACTTTATTTGTTAAAGTTTATTGAACTTCTACAAATAAAATATTCAATATGTCTATTTTTTTATTTTTTTTAGAACCTAGAATTTATAATAGGAAAAACTGATCTGTATACAGAATAAAATCGCTATATGTCGAACAAAAAGGAATTGCTAAAAAAACAAATTGTCGTGAAAGAGGGCTTCGCTGTTTTCTTAGACATTGAAGGACTTCCTTAATCAAGAGAAACCTGAAAGTGATTGTGACGTTGACGAAATGGAAGATATATTAATGGAAAACAATGAAGAAAAAAATTAATGGAAGAATTCCAAACTCCTACACGGCTTGAGAATTATGTCGGAAGTTTCGGGAGATACAAACCAATATTTCTTATGAAACGGATTCGGTGATAAATTAAAAAAAAAAAAAAAAAAAAAAAATTACAAATATTTTGATATGTACAGTTTATATGAATTTTAAATTTTAATGTATATAAATAATCTATAATGTAGATTTTTTTTTTAAATTTATACGGTCCCCTTAGAAATTTAACAGTCATGTTTTGTTTTACAGGGCCTCGGTGAAATAATTGCAACTTCCTCATTTATTGATTTTTTTTTTCATCGAATCTTCAGTATATAAAAAGATTTTAAAGTATTTATCTTTCAAAGTAAACTGAATGTGTGACAAAATGAAAACCAACTGAGGGGTAAGGGGAAAAAAGTTTATGTCAATTTCGTCAGATTTTAGTTAATGCTGGCATTCAGCTACTTCCGACTACACTTTAGATCGCATACTTGTTTCACGTAAAGAACTGTTTAGATCACCCAAATGGTCATTGAAGCTTTTACTAACCGTGGTATATCATGTTATGGTAAACTATATTTTTAGGCCAGTCAATGAGTGCTAAAATGAGGGGAGTAGAGTGCATAAAATATGCGATTATTTTTTACCTCAGTGTTAAGAGTAATTAGAATATAAACACACTAAATGTCCCTGCCCCTGGGGGGTGAGCTAACGGTGAGGGGGAAGGGAGAATATCTCATTTTTGGGGTTTTTTGGTTAGATCTCGAAAAAAGTGGACTCAAGAAAAATATGTTTCAAATAACAATTAAAGCTAAATAATCAATAAATAAATTTAATTTTATACATATTTGTCGAACTTTCAACAGTTTTATTTCAATGTAAGTTATTGAATATGAATAAATTTTGCAAAAAAATAATTTTTACCTCACTTTTTGACAAACATTTGCTTCTAGTGCCTTCCACAATAGTTTAAAAATAAATGTCAAATCTTTAGGGCACTTAAAAATCTTACAGTTTTAGAGCAATTAATTTACTTTAATTTTATATATACGTTTCTAGCACTTGAAGCAAACGTTTGACAACAAGTGAAGTGAACATTATTTTTTTTTCTCGAAAATTATCGATTTTTAATAACGTATATCACGAAAACCGTTAAACGTTCGACAAATATGTATATAAACAATTTTATAGAAAATTAAATTAGGTTTCAAGATGTAATCCAAAAACCCCAAAATAAGAACTTCTACCCTCCCTAGGTGGGGACTTTTAGTCTGGTTTTACAGATCTTATATTACATTATAAAACTAAAAGATTCAGGAATGATTTTCATTAATTGATAATTCCAGATCCGCCACATATCTTGAATATAATAATAAAAAAAATAACCTTAACATATTTTTAAAAAAATAATATAACATTATTTAAAAAAATAAAACTTTTTTTTTATAATAATAATTACAAGTAAAAGTATATTAGTTGTAATTCCATGGTAAATTTTTCAAGACGCAATATAATTAGGCACACATTTCTTCTTGTAAACTAGGTATATCGTTCTATGGCTTAAAGAGGTCATAGATCCAATTATACATAGAAAATTAGACACTGTTTTACAGATCTGCCAGGATCTGACGTTTTTTCGAGGCCGAAGGACATCCTTGGCCACTCTCTCCATCCACAATTAGAATTAGCTTTTTCGTCCTTAAGGATTGCTGTTTTAACGGTTTTTTCAAGTTATCCGAAGGATAGCTTCCTCCATTGTTGTCCTCCAGGATACTGTTTTAAAATATTTAACGGTTTTAAGATCGCGGACCTAAAAAGGACACTTTTTTAAAAATATTCGACTATTTGACTGTTTTAAGGCGGCGGAAGGATATTAATTCGTTGTTAACTCATTCTACGGGAGGCTGAAGAGTTAAGGTAAAAAATAATGCATATTTCATGCGCTCTACAATATGTTTATTGACTTAATTATTTACTAATTTTACAAAATAAATACGAATAGACAAACATTTTTATCCCTGGACCCGTCAACTAATTCCGCAGTCCGAAACGTTTTTAATCTATCACTATTGAATTTTCAAATTTGTTTTTTTTTTTAAAGAAAAGTGAATATTTCAGAATAAAAAAAATTCAACAAATTGATCTCAGTTCACCTAATTATTTTTTTCAGATATGATTTTATAGAAAAGTAGAAAACTATTTTAACCATGCATATTTTAGGCTTAACCTTTTGTAAATTAAAAGTACCCAATTAGTAATAAATACTAATTTGTCATAAAAATATTACTAAATTTACATATATATATATATATATATATATCTATATATATGCCTCCCTATATTTCGAACATTTTCCTGAGCTCTTTATATACAATACCTTAGCCTTATTGCAATCCTTGCCAGTCTTCCACCTAGTTGTTAACAAAATCACTTACTGCTTTAATTTTAGAAAAATTATTCCATTTTAATGCTATAAACCCCAACAAACAAACACTCAAATTTAATTTGAGCTATTCACTTCTTCTACATACCAATAAATTTCAATGACAGATTGCGCGAATTTCAGCAAACTTATTTATTAACAATTAGCAAATGGTACAACTATTGTTCTCTTGATTGAATTGTGTATTAAATTCAATTATTCTATTAAACATTTCAATTTCAATAATCTACTTATGTTGCTGACGGTAATCAAATTACCGTGTCGGTTCCGTTGTAATTGAAGATTCTTAATTGTCGTGAATAATTCTCTGATATTAAATTGAATAATTCAACTGAACAATTCGGATCTTCATGGCGGAGTATTCAATCCCAGTGGGTTCGGATATCGTTAAAATGTATAGTTCAGCTTTAATATAGCAAAAGATGAACGTGCTCCATGTCACTAATTTACAACTATTGCTACATATATTCGGTTGATAATATTATTGCTAAATAAATAAATATTTAATTATAATTAATACATAAATATTTATGTATGGGTGGGCTTATGGGTCATTGCATTTAAAGTGATCCAGGTGTGGTTGATTCGCCTTTTCAAAATAATACGAAACGAATTCATGCTGTTTTCCCTATTTCTCAAGACTTGAAAATCTTATTTTTTAATATTTTATCTCCTTGTCAGTTTACTTATAGCAGCCATTTTTGTTTTAGTTCACACGCCTAATTTTGCTATTGTCATGGTTCACAAGAACATTCATAACTCTAAAATATTTGTCTTAAAGGATAAAAGAAAAACTATCTTGTTCATGATTTTTTGAGGAAAAATAAAGGTTCTGTAATTTATTTACCTATCTTTCTTTGTTATTTGATATTTAACAAAACAAAAACGGTCACCATAAATAATCTTTTTGAGTTAAAAAAAAAAAAAAATGTATTTAAGTACTGAGTTATAGGGGAACAACAATTTTCATAATTTTTAAGAATAGTCTAGCAACCAATTTATTATCATTATTTTTATTTATTTTTTTTATCACTTTAAATGATCCATGGGCATCTGCGCCTATTTTAAAAATAATAAACGGTTAGGTAAATAAGATTTTATTAAAAAACTTATATCTACCTTCGTAGAGACTGCCAATATTAAATATTGATCTATTTACGAAGTACCAAACTCAGATAATTCATCAATCCTAATTGTATTGATCCTTCTTTACAATTATGCGTACCTCAACTGAAACTTGTCTTAGTTCGTTTGTACGGGGAATGCTACGGCCTCCAGCACCTCTTACCATTTTGAAATTACCAACAGAGGAATCATAAAAGCCCCCGTACGAAGTAACGTCATCCCCTGCTTCAAACGAGGTATTAACTTGATTCCCCCCTCCTAATGCCACACTTTTTCCTTTTCCAGATTCCACTAATTTAGGTCGGTCACAAAAAGATCCCCGGCGGATCGTGTGAGGGTATTAAAGTCGGACCTCAATGGGCGAAGCGGTGCCCGGGGAAGCAATGAAAGGTGGGTTACTAATCCATCATGTTTTGTCGCCCTACACTTTTCCTTTTTTTATTTCCCTAATTAGCCTCAGCAATAAAAGAAAGTGGAAAGGTCGACAATTTCCTGAGACCATTCCAGGCCGCTTGTAATGCACTCCCCTCCCTACATTTTATCCTTTCCTCTCTTTTCTTTTTCCTTTTTTGGCTTATTTCTTATTTATTCTTTCTCCCATAAAAGAGAGTTAAAAAAAAAGAAAAAAAAAAGAGAGAAAACAAAAATTCCCTCTTAATACATTTTCTTGTAAGGTTCTAACCTTTAAACACACACTATTCAGCTGCTGTATTACTAACACCACGAAATATTTATTGGTAATGTTATAATATATTTTACAAAAGAAATGTTGAAGTAACAGTTAGTTATATTGAAAAAATATCATTTGTATCAATAATTCATATTTGAAAAACATACATATATCACCTTCGGAAATTCCTTTTTTAACTGGCGTAATGATAGGTGGTTGTCTCTTCAATCTGGACATTTTAAAATAAGAAAGCTTAAGATTACAAGAAATATCTTACATTTACAATACCAGCAATGTCTTTGTATGGACAATATTTTTGTGTTAGTAAAAATGATTTTTAAGAAGGCATTGGACATCGATGATATTTTATATATATTATTTTTTTTTTAGGATCATATTGATTGTGAGAGCAAAGATAATTAATAAGGAATTATAGCAAAGAATAATATTAAGTAAACGAAATACAATGGCCAGACTGTAATGGATTCACACACTTACATATATATATATATATATATATATATATATATATATATATATATATATATTTACTTGCTACAAAAACTTTACTTCCTGAATTTTAAAAAACAATACCAATAATAATTGGCTGGAACTTTTTTTAATGGCAAAAACATGTCTGGCCATTAGTTGCTAATGTATTTTATTGTTCATGGATTTTATCTGCTAATGTTTGTTTTATGTAGTTAATCTATTATTGATTCAATTGTACAAATTCCAATTTTTGCCTTTATGAGAAAACAAAATGTAGCACGTCAATATACACGTACAGTCCTGTGAATAGGTATTAACTCGATAGATAAAGTTAAAATATTTTAAAATCTCTAAAACAATAGGTAACCAAAGTATTATTTAAAACTTAGTTCCAACAAAACAGTATCAGAGAGCATTTAAATTTCATTGCATCAGTTTTTAATCTTCACAACAAGAAAACATGTAAACAAATATTTACGTTGCGAATAAAAATTTACTCAGGGTATAGATAAATGTTTATTTTGAATTTATTTTATGTTTATGAAAGACAGTCAATACAGTTCACCTTTTCACATCAAAAAGAGACTGTTAGTCATTTATTCTTTTAAAGCATGCCGCGAGACTGAACTAAGCGCGATTGAATAGCAAAGGATTATTGACTTTAAAAGTGGTAGTGTGACACAAAACTTAACTGGATGCGATTTAAACCGCTCCTAGAGTGTTGTTAAAAACTTTTTGAATTTAGGACCAAAAGACTACGGGAATATTAAAAGAACTAGATACCTTCGAGATTTCCCAAGCATGCGAATGCGCCATTTTAAGAGAAATATCAAAAACTTTAATCTTGGATGTGATACTGGTTTAGTACGAAAACGGATAGCTGAGACGAGGTATTTAAAATATCTTAAAATTATAAGAAAACAGCTCAAAAAACTTTGCTATCAACGGAACTGTTTGCTCAAAAACACATTCAGGAAAGCCAAAATTATTCCAGTATGATTTTTAGTGACGAAAAATGGTTTAATCTTGATGGCTCGGACAGTTTTAATTATTACTGGCACAATATAAGAAAGGAAAAAAATGTCTTGAAGGTATCATTGTGGTAGTTTTAAATACCTGGTCTCCGTTTTAAATACCGTACTAAACTGATATCACATCCAAGGTTAAATCGTTCAGCAATCAGGGCAGAAGAAGCATCAGTTTTTAATATTTTTTCTTAAAATGGTACGAATAATATGCTTGGAGGCCGGTTCTTTTCATTTACCAGTAGTTTTCTAGTCCTAAATTCAAAAACTCATTAACTACATTCTGGGAGTGGTTTAACTCGCATGCAATTTGCCTTTGTGACATACCACCATTTTTAAGTCAATAATCCTTTGGTTACATATTGTTTTAACGATTTCAGAATACTTCAACTTTATCTATTAATATGTATGGTATGCAGATATCTACAATATATACGTGTGAGTGTGTATGTATATATATTAGGTTATATAACAAGATTCATCCAGCTAGCTCCTACGAGTATTTGTATTCTCTATGACTGGGTATTAGGCCTTTTTACAGAATGGCTACCTTTTTACCATTATCCAGTTCCACTTTTTCTATTTATTAAATTTTTGTTTCATATTTCACTTGATATTATCTTTATATATTGTATGGTTCTTTATATTATATACTTCCTCAATCAAAACCCTATAGGGACCAGTCTCAAAATAAATTTTATTAATATCGTTAAGCAGTTTACGCAATAATTATTATTGTTATATGGTTATAGTTTGAGCAGGTATAAGATAATTTTTTACAGGCCTCCATCCCTTCAAAGCGATCTTATTGACGTTGAATTCCAACTGGACTGTTTTCCTAGTACTTGGACATGTGATGTTTCCTCTTTCGGGCACCTGGAAGCGGTGTCATGATGCCTGCCTGCCCTAGCGGATAAGTGGATATCGGGTCGATCCGGTGATGAAGTTGATGTGTTTGCTCAACAAACTTCAAGTTGTTGCAGTATAATCAATGTCCAACACTACGCTCACCAAATTAGTGACAGCCAACTTGTATCGTTATCATGCCTCTTCATGCGTGTCTATCGAGCTCAATGCAACGGAAATACACCAGAATTTATTTATTTAATTTATTTTTTATCTTTAGGAATATATTCAAACAATATATTATTATAATATTTAATTTCTTTCTATTCGACTACAAGCACATTTTATAGAAGGCTTGGATTATAGCTTCATAGCTCTTGTACATGCAGCTACAGGTTTTTGTTTATCTTATATTTTTTCTTGTGCTTTTAACAAAAGGGCTGATATGTAACGGAGTTATTTCTTAGAAAAAAAAAAAAAAAAAAAAAAAAAGTAGAAGTCATTAAGGTTAAATAGTTAATTCTAAAACATGAATTTAATCATGCCGGAAAAGATTTATTGTTAATGGACTTTGACGAATTTATAATATACATAAAACACAAAACTAGCTTATATGTAATTTTAAATAAACAGGTATTTATGAATAATTGTAAATTGCTATAATAGGAGTTACCTTTTCATCTTCCTACATTCATATTATTATTTTTTATTTTTTTTTTTTATTTATATCAAGTTATTGAAATTTAAAACCGTACAATTATATACATTTAGTAAATGAGCTGATAACGATTACAATAATATGTCAAAGCTTGGAAAGAACTACTCATCTGTAGCACTTTAATAAAAATACTACGCTAGAAGAACTCTAGGCCATCTTCTTTTTAGACACCTCGGAGGATTATCGGGAATGGAGTGGGAAGCAAGTTGAGAAACTAGTGGATTTGAGTGGTTATGGAGCTTACTATGAAAGGATAGATATCTGGTTTGGGCTAACTCAGCAACATATGGAACATTAAGGTCTTTATGGATAAGTTTATTGGTGAAAAATTAAGGGACATTTAGGATTTTTCGAAGGATTTTGGATTGTAAGGATTGGATACGAGATTAATTGGATGGTTTAGTGGAGCCCCAAAGCTCAACTCCGTACTTCCAAATAGTTCTAATCACAATCTTTTGTAACTAAAAGGGAGCTTTAAACGTTTTGCTAGTAAATATTGAAGTAGTCTGTAACCCATATTAAGTTAAAACCAGAATTAATATTTTTTTTTTTAATTATGATGCAAAACCGTAATTTTTAATCCAAAAAAGTGTAGGCTTGTAAATTCCTAATTCGATAAAACATTTTTTTAAAAAGAGTTCCTATTCTTGTATCATATAAAAAATATTAAATATGAATCGATAATAAAAATTTAAATCAATTAAGGTTATCATTTCAATCAACCTTTTTTCAAGCGTAGAAATATGAATGAATAAAAATGGCCGAATAGTCCATTTAGCTTTATGCGTATATATCTCTAATATGTACATAATAATATCCAATCAATTGTTTATAATTGACTGAAAATTTTTTGTTTCAAATAAATTTATTATAGTTATTTTCTAGAACAGAAAACAAATCCAGGATAGTGATTTAAAATTTTATCTTCCTGTGTACACGTCACATTTTTACGGAAAATCTCATAATCTAAAAATATTTCCTTTTTAAATATAGCTATGTTATTACCGTTATATGCTGGATTGATTCCTTATTCCGAAAAGGATACGATTTTTTGATAATTTTAGACTTTTATATTTGTTTGATTTGTTTAAAGAGATTGGAATCGGTCCATTGTATAATAAACCAATGGAGAATAATGCTGGTCTCAGGATCATAAAACTTGTAGAGCTTTCAGAAGATATACCTTGGATTGGACTTCTAATCTGAATAAGTGACCGTAGGCCGATAGGGAATAAAACTAAAGCACATCACCCTGGCCATTCAATAAAGAAACCACTATTGGGTGAATTGTTTAAGAGAATATAAAATACATAGACTTGCTGTTGTCTTTTAATTTTTAATTATTTTTTATTAAAGTCTAGATTTTTGATTTCTCAGACATACGAGAGTGGAGTCCTACCCAATCCTCCCGAATATGACCGTCAAATCGGTGACCAAATGAGACAAATTACCCGAGCATGGAAAGGGAGCCTTAATTGCTAATTGGCGATCAACACTGGTGAGGACGTCCAAAGGTGTCGGGACCACAAAGAACCTTTCTAATTGGTTGATGAACCGTTCCGTGTACTTTGCAAGTTGACACGAAGTCCGTACGTATTACTTGCGGTGCCTCTGTCAGGAGAAGTTAACCGAGTTAGTCTTCAGTAGCATACAGTCGACACTGGATGTTTCTTTACATCTAAATCAACCGTGAATGCATCTATAAAAGATAAATATAAACTAAAATAAACAAATGGTTTGTTATTAGCTATATAAATTACTTTATAATTAAATTTTGTTTATTAAAACTTTTTTTTTATTTATTTACAAATTTAAGAATTTCATTTGGAGCTCAGCTAAACCTTCAAATTCTTTCCGTATCCAATCCTTACAATCCAAAATCCCCAAAAAATCCTCAATGCTCCTTACTTTGTTTTCAATAAACTTATCCTTAAAGACCTTAATGTTCCATATGTCCCTGATTTAGCCCAAACCAGATATCTATCCTTTCATAGTAAACTCCAGTAAAAAACCACACTAATCCTCTAGTAGCACAACTTGCTTCTCACTCCATTCCCGATAATCCTCCAAGGCGTCTAAAAAGAAGATGACCTAGAGACCTTTTAGTGTGGAATGTTTATTAAAGTGATACTGATGAACAGTTCTTTTCAAGTTTATACATATTATTCTAATGGTTGTGAACACATTTACTAGATGCTAATATATTATACAGTTGTAAATTTCAATAAAAGAAAGAAGAAAAAAAAGAAAAAAGTATTTCATTCTCAGTGATAGAACATAAATTCACCCTCAAAATAAATCATACATTTTTCTATCCTCCCATCTTTAAGCAATCTTTCGTTGTTTCTCAAGGTAGTATCCCGAGGTGGGTCCCACCCTCAACACAGTCTACACAACCTGTGACCCTCAAACGAGACTTAAAAGACAAGAAACTGCTGATCGTATTCGACTACTCTAACATTTAATAGACAAACGTTCTAAACTTCCAAATTGAGCTTTAGGGCTCCACTAAGCCTTCCAACTCTTCTTGTCAACTTTTTAAAAAATTAATATACACAATCTATGTTGCAAAGTTCTGATGTTTTGAAATATTTTTTGTTTTAGAACTGATGATGAATGTTTGAAATTCGACACGTCTTTGTAAAAATAAAAAATTAAAATTAAAATTAAAGTGGCTAATTATTTATCTATCCTAAAATGTTGGAATTTGCAATTTTTTTTTTTAAAATAAAATAAACTGATGGGTCCTACGAAATAGTCTATCATCGGACCTAAAATTAAGCGTCATTAGTTCTTAATAATGATCCATTGACTACTTTATACTTCTTAGAGGTAATACGCCACAGGGACCTTGGAAAAGTTTTAAAAGGGTCATAAAACAAGAGTTTGTGGAAAAAAAGAAAAAAAAAAAAAAAAAAAAAAAAAAAAAAAAAAAAAAAAACGCCAATTGTTTTCACACAATGTCAACAAGACATATGAACCCATTGGAGTTTTTTTAAATGTCATCTAGATTTTGAATGCCAGAGAATGGCATTTTCTGTATGCCTTCGCGCCAATGGTGGACTAGTGTCGAGTATTTTTTTCCTGTAAAAAAAATTTACAGAAGTTTTGCTGAAGTATTGGTTCTTAGGGATTAAGAATCGTTAAATCAGTAAAGTACTATTTGATAAACACTGGAAATTTATTTAAAGTACCTGATGAAGTAATAATCATTACAAATACCCAAGTGATGCTTTTTATGTATGAATACGTCCCCTTATTCCTTCCGTTAGAATATATAATATTTTGTAAAACAATCTGAAAATATCATGTTACATTTATTGTTATTATTATAGTATCATCTTGATAAATAAAACCGGTCCATGAGCACTATTAACAAAAAAATTGAAGGGTTATAATATTTACAATCGTTTACAATATATATATATATATATATATATATATATATATATATATATATATATATATATATATATATATATATATATATATATATATATATATATAAAGTAAATGTGTGGTAATAATAAGTAAACAAAAATGATACATGGTAAGTATCTCTTAAAATAAAATAAATGAAGGCTTAGCGAACCCGAAGGTTCGATGCCGACACCGCCAACCGTCGACTGCACACTTCCCACCAATCCACTCCTCCAAAACCCAAATCACCCAGGTCGGCCTTGACGCAATCCTCCCATCTTCGTCTCGGTCTACCCCTCGGTCGTTTACCCGACGGCTCATAACTGATTAACTTTTTCGGAATTCGAAAAAAAAGAAATTGGGTGAGACAAGATCAAAAATGTAGCAAAATGGCGCAGGCCTCACATTTCTATTCCAATCCGTTGCAGATATACGATAAATCAAAGACTTTTTTGAGAAAACCACGTTTTTTTCCATGAAATATGTAATATCTCCATTTGGTTTAAATATTTTTCGAACTTTGACCACATTTTCGGATTCAGCATTAAATTTTCTATAATAGCTAAGTACCAGTAACCTTGAATTTTGTAAACTTGGTATCTAAAGAACAGATTGATCTTCACCTTATTTGGGGAAGTCACAATGTCTTGTACTACTTCAACGCTCACCGTATAATTTACAATAACCATACTAGAATATTACTTTCACCTGATATCATTTAATTCCAGTGATAACACAAATAATGGCTGTTACTAAATTATTTATAATTTAGCAACAAAAAAAAATGTTTACTTAAATATTTTTATATCAATGTCATATTTGATCTCTTTTAAAAGGATTTTACTAGGGAAACATTTTTTTATTTCTTTTAAAAATTATCAAGCCATGAAAAGAGTTAACTCCACTATAACTATTATAATAAGCTTTCCGTTAAAAATAATAATTAATAAATTTTAAATTCTCCAAAATCGACTTAAAATCCATACTTATCAAATTTAATTTTTATAATCCAATACACAAACAACATAATCTGCTTGACAATCACCAGCCGGAACATCAGTAATAGACAAATAAATTTTAATTTTCAGTTATATTTTATTCATTATAAAGTAACAATACTAATAATAGTTTAAAAAAGAAAAAAAGAACAACCTAGTTTTTGTACAAAATATTTCACTAGTGCAATAGGTAAGAATAAAAAAATAGGATAAATTTAAAAGAAAAAAAATCCTCACATTTATTTGATATATTTATGTAATGCAGTAGTATTAAACACATAAACGGGTTCAAATCCCAACTGGGCGAGTTAATTTTTTGTTAGTTTATATATTAGAGATAGTATAAACGTTATCAGTATACATAATAAAGATAGGTCTACTAGTCAATTAATTGCTTAAATTAATAAAATAAATTGATCCTTGAACATTGTCGATGACACCCGAATTCCAACCGAAGCAATGACATTCTTCCCAGCCGTAACGTAATTATATATATATATATATATATATATATATATATATATATATATATATATATATATATATATATATATATATATATCCACAACTGGTGGATATGGTATCGACTAAACTAAATTCTAACAATTCTAGTACACAACTGGGTGATAAAAAGTGGTATTTTTTAAAAATTATAAATATATACACACACATAGGTATTTAGCTTTTTTAGTGAAAATAAAAAAATATCTGTAGGTAAATGTGGAAAATTAGGTTTCATGAATTTTAATGTGTCATGTTTGTCTATTAAACCATGCAATTAAAATTCTGTATAATTTCCCCCTTCATTAAAATCAAATGGTTTAATCTTCATGAACCCCTGAATGCATGTAAAGCGTTCTAAATGCGTGTAGTAACAGGATCGTTTTTCTATGTCCCCTAACATTGCGTGCGTGATAAAAATTACCATTGTAATATTTCATGACTGTATTTTTACAACTCATCGTTTGTTCAACAATGATTTATATCTCATTTCTCTTACTGTAAACATAAAAAAATAAATATACATTTATAAGCAGACGCATCTATATGTGTGTATATATACATATGCATAGTAAAGTATATCAATGAACAGATATGTTACATAAGAAAACAGTAAAAAAAAAATTAAAAACATAAAAATTCTAATGAAAAAATAAATTGAATATTTTCCTCATAAAAGGAAAATTTTAAAATTAAGTCTTTTATCTGTATATTAGCGATTTCTAAATTAATGCAAATTTAATGAACACTGAACTAATACTATTCACATTTATGAATAAATAACTTTCCCTAGTTTATTTTGGTGTAGTGCAATCTAAAACGTTTGAATGGTATTTTTGATTTTATTGTAGGCTTAACAAGACTTTCATTTCAGTTAGAGGCTAATTTCATTTCAGACTACAAAAAAAAATTTCAAAATTTAGTCGAATGTAATTCCAGAAAAACCTTTTTTTTTTCTTAAATCGGTAGCTAGAAGCTAGAATGTAAATTTTAAATTTTTGAGTAAAATACTTGACTTCCAGATTTAAGTAATTTCTTAAATCTCAAAATTTCCCAACTGTTTCAAATTATTTGCGTAGTGATATCTACCTCCCCATATATTGGCGTACAGGTTGTAAAGGTTCTCAAAAAACATATACCACGAAAACTTGAATTACTTAATTTGAAAATTTAATTAAAGTTTCAATAACTTTTTTTCGAAATTATATATTTCGGATTCTAAGCAAAATTTTAGTTTTATATTAACATAATTGCTATAATACATAAATACATATTTATATTTTTTAAAAATAAAATTTCGCCACAAAATGTATTATTTAATTTTTATGAGGCTGAAAGGGAAATTAGGATGTTAATAGAACTAAACTCTATAATGATAATTTTGGCTTAATCCCGTCAAACTCAACGGAGTACATTTCCTACATTTATTCCCAAGTTTTAGACCTTATTAAAAAACAGTTGCTTTCTCTACTGTCCATTCCGTCTCTATTATTCTGTTATCTTATGATCACTATTTTCTCCTTCTTTTGAATTTTTGTTTTATTTTACTATTCTGTGTTCATGTTTCCCGCGTCTTTGCTCCTTTTTCCCTGCCCAACTGTTCTTACCGTTTCACATCGGTCATCGTCAACACTCCAGTATGGTTCGGTGGGTAAGTTTTCTGTACCATTGCTTACATTTTCCTTTTATCTCTCTACTCTAAATTTCCTTCACCTTTATTATTTTTGTATCCCTTTTTTTGTTTATATCACATTTCAATTCATATTTTGCTGTGAAACGTTGTCACGCATTAAAGTATTTCTACTTGACGTAACGTTCCTCTTCGACTGCATCTCTGATTACCTTCTTCTCCATGATAATTATATATACTATGTTGTGCACAAGTATAGTTTTATTCCAGATTACATATTTTAAACATTATTAAGTACTTTTCTTTAAAGTAAACTCCATTTTTTCAACTACTTTCGTGCATAAATTGGTTTTGAGGCAAAGAACTCAGCACATCCAATTTTAAAGTCCTTGCAAATATGAAGGATCTAAACCTTGATATAGACACTATGATCTAAACAAACCAAATCCTTATCTTGCAATTCCTTACATATTCCAAACATTTTTATTATTTTTTCTGAGTCAATGGTGGCATTTTCGTGTAACAAAATGGCTTAGTTTATGTTAGCCAAAACGGTGTATCTCGGTCGTTTTATAAGCTCTGCCCAGATGTAAAGATTTGAATCCACTGCACAACCATCAGGAACAAGCTCTAAATGCAAAAACGCCTTATCTGTTCTAAGTTCCACCACGAAGCCTTACTTTAATCAAAAATCGTTTCAAACGAACCAAAGTCCTTCAGCATTTCGAAGCACGTATACATTTTATAATACAAAATTTGTTTTTGTAACTCAAAAAATGAAACGCCATTTTTACAATTACAAATATACAGATTTAATTCAGTAATGAAATAAGTTACAATAAAACGACGCCCTCAATCCATTAGTCTCCCAACTTGCTTCACACTCGATTCCTTATAAACTAATTAGGCGTCTGAAAAGAAGTGGCTAAGAAACCTTCTAATCTAGAACTTGTATTGAAGTGCTGCCAGTGGGTAGTTCTTTACTTGTCATTATAATAATTTTCCTGGAATTTTCTTTTATATTGAATATTGTTCTAAATAGCATTAAGTTGTAAAAACAAAAAATTATAAGGAATTAAATGATTTGTCAAAGTAAACATTGGCATATATATTAGAGAAAAAAACATCCGTATAAAATTAATCATGGAAGTTGGAATTAAGGTTTGCCTCCATGCACTTCTGTAACAGTCATTTCTCAACAGTTTTAGTTTATCTGTAGCACTATATCCTTTTCTTGAAAATGATAAAGCGTATTAAAAAATTCGGATCAATATGTCGACATAAAAAAGTTGAATGGAACAAGATAAGATCAGGCGGAAATGGAGTGGAGTTATTAGGAAAGCTCCGAAATCCTAATTACTAGTATCGTTTAACCAGCTAGCAGTTGTCGAGTTGTGGAGGTAGAAAAAGCAAGATAATGACAGTTGGGAAAGCTCTAGGGTGGGCAGATATATGTTTTTCCTAAGCCCCCTCCAAACGCCCCCTACCACAGCGTCTTGTTATTAAACTGGCTCGGTTTCGGGAAATAAACTCCTATAACTTTTTTAAAAGTTGAAAATCGAAACTCGGGAGATTGGTTTAGATTGTGTTCCAGACTGTTGGAGGATGGGTCATCGTATTCTGCGAAAAACAATTAAAAATTTTTATACAACCGGTCCGAAGCCAAGAAATATCGATTCCGATCATTCGCAGCGCTAACTCGATTTAAGCCTGCAAACCCAACAAGGTAAAACGAACACTAACAATTATCATGCTGATCTCTTAATTCCTATAATCGTTTAATTACGTCATTGAAATTTTTAGAACGCTTGAGAAATGTCACAAAAATAAAAAAATAAAGCTTTAGCGCAAAGAAAGCCGTCGAAGAAATTTGTGTCATAGTTGGAGAGGCGATTCTCCATCCAAATACTGCCGCACATTTGTTTGTTTGGATCAGTTTGCGAAAAAAGTGATTTTCGTTTTTCAAAGTGAAAAGGCGTTTTGTATTTTGAGTTAGTTCTTTAAAGTGGGGCAGTGGACTCAAACCGTTACTATTTGCAACTAGACAGAGACAGAGGGTATGCAATTGTCAGTGAATATTACCCCGCTTCGGTCAACAGAAACTAAACAATTTTGCAACACGACAATCCCCTTGTACGTCGTTAAATCATCATCATATGTATTGCCCAGATATTGAAACACATGTTTATAGTATGTTTAGATCATTGGCTCAAGCTGCAGAATAAAAGTCCTCAGCGCGAATAAAGTCTCCGAAGAAATCTGTGCCATATAGAGTCAGTTATCCTCCGAAATACTGCCGCTTATTGTCTCCTTTGGATCGGTTTGGGATAAAAGAGATACTTTGTGTTTGGTGGAACTTTGCATTTTGGGCTTGCTCCTGAAAGTCGGGCAGTGGAATCAAACCTTTACTGTGAATAACTAGTTACAGTTTATTTCGTTGGTTATCTTCCATAATTACAAGAACGTAAAAATTGAATCTTGTTACATCTGTGAATCAAAAACGAAGGAGTGATAGCAACATGAAATTAAATCACAAGTATAAATATAGCTGAAAGTAGTTGAAAATAATCGGCTTTACTTTGAACAGTACACTAATACTCTTATGCTTACTTATATATTTATGCATAGTATACTTATGCACAAGGAGTTTTGTAATAACATAGTATATCCATATTATTTTTGTGTTTTAAATATACAGGGTGTTCGGAAGATCGTTGGCCAAAAAATTATCTCGGGTAGGGAGGTTCATTTTGAACCTATTTAAGGTCACTTACCTACATACAAAGTCTTACGGGTTTTTTTTTAATGAATTTTTTTGTAAAAATGGCCAAATCCAAACATTTATGCCTTATAACTCCGTTGTTTACTGATATATCAACGCCATTTTTTTCCCTGTAATTACTAATACATTGTCCATGTAAAATAAAAAGATATGGAGCAAAAAACAAATACCAAAAAAAACGGGAGATCGTTAAACTTGTCAAAGGCAAAAATAAAAATTATGAGCTTCAAGTTTAGGTTCAATAAAAAAAAGTAAGCGCAACAGCCAAATCCAAATTGTTTTAAAAACTTCTCTATTTAATACTCTTTAAAAAAAATACCATTTGCAGGCACGCAGCACATCTAGTTTTTTTTTTCTTTTTTATAAAGTAACAAAAGGGTGCCACCAGCGCACACTGACAATAATAATGAATCGAACCATATTTTTTATGCAAAACGTAACAAATAGTTGTGTTTCTTTATAGCATAGGTTAAACTGCATATTTCCTCTTTCTTTCTCGGAATTTCGATTTTATCAGAGTAAACTTTATCTACATTTTTGTAAACAATAATCTGGGAACAAAATTAAACCAATTTTAAATTATTCATAAATTTAATTTGTAGAGTATCACAGGTATTGCTCAAAATGATCTCCACTATTTCTAATACAAACACGATATCTTCTTCTTATTTCTGTGGTGGTTGTTCTTAAAACAAATTCTTCCTTCATTATGGTAAATGTGGCATTGATTTTTTGAAATATTAGGCTAAGGATTAAATTAAAACCAAAATTAAAATTTTCATATAGTTGACAAATCAGTTTTATTCTTCTTTATTTCTTCTCTTAGTCTACTTGTGTTCCTCAATTTTCTTTTCTTAGGACCATGCTTTAAACGGTTGTGTATGTCTGGTCATCCAATGGCCTGTTATTAGTAAATATTGACCAATCATTGTATTCCAATATCTTTAGTCACATACAATATAACATAGACTATTTTACTACATGATTGATAGTCTCAAGAGACAATACGGCCTAGAATAAAGATTATTTTTTTATTTAACACAAACAATGGTTAATATTGTTACGGAATACTGCTATTAAAATAAATTCATTCAAATAATCAACAACTGACCGCCCCTTTTATTTATTTATTTATTTATTTTTTTTATTTTTTTTATTTTTTTTTTTTTTACAATCACGTAAATAATCTGTGTTGAACCGCTCGCTACTAAGAAATTCATTCTAATGTATTTATTCCAAACAATTAAATTTACTACCATTTGGATGGCAATGCTCAATTGAAGTTATAATTAGTTAATAAGCTTCTGCGTTGTTTGTCATAGTGTTTTTTTTTTCACCTTGCGTTTGTAAAAATGGTTTATGAAAAACCACGCTTTCGGAGACGGGTTCAAAATTGCATTATGTTCTCTTTGATCCGATACTTAATTTGCATCGTAAAACTCCTACCCAGAAGGTTTTAACACGTTTCGGACTACAAACATTGCTGGAGCTCAATTAATTTTTTTTTCGATAGTAAAAGTCGATTCTTTGTAAACGTTTTTCGAAACCGGTGGCCTTATAAAGTGTTAAATGGTGTAATCAAATCATTAATTCTCATAAAAGTATTAAATAAATATTCATCATAAAAGCTCAATCGATACAAATATTTATTTAATTTTAAAAAGGGGAGACACCATGGTTTTAAAAAAAAATTAATCTTTTTTTTTAATATCCATTTATTGAAATTTACAACTGTATAAAATATATACATCAAGTAAATATATTGACAACAATTAAAATAACATGTTAAAACTTGAAAAGAACTACTCATCAGTAGCATTTTATTAAAAAATCTACACTGGAAGGTCTCTAGGACATCTTTTCAGACGCCTCGGAGGATTATCGGGAATGTAGTGGGAAGACAGTTGAGAAACTAACGGATTTGAGTGGTTATGGAGCTTACTATGAAAGGATAGTTATCTGGTGTGGGCTAAGTCAGCAACATATGGAACATTAAGATCTTTATGGATAAGTTTATTGGTGACAAGGTAAGGGGCATTTAGGAGTTTTCTTAGGATTTTCGATAGTAAGGATTGGATACGAGATGAATTGGATGGTTTAGTGGAGCCCCAAAGCTCAACTCCGTTTGTCCAAATTGGTCTAATTACTGTTATGTAAATGGGTCTTTTGTAATGAATTGGAAGGTTTGAACGTTTGTCAACTAAATATTGAAGTAGTCGAAAACGACGGGCGGTTTCTTGTCGTTTTAGTTTCTTGTATGTGGATTTTAAGTTTTCAATAAATTAAATTTATAACTGAACCAATAACTTTTTAGTTATCTTATTTGCTGAATATTATTCTAGTAATATGTAGTTTGTACGTTTGTGTATGTATCTTCGTAAGGTTTGCTTGTTGTAACATCCTATTGTTAAAATTATATTATAAAATTATTTCCTGAATTTCTTGTAGGGTTGAAAACGTTTCTGGTCTGTGTGTGAATAAATTGTTTTAAAACCTGATTCGAGTAGCGTGTGGGTTATTTTTATATATCTGGTCGTTTATTATTCTCATACATAGGTTTTGCATCCTTTCAATTTGTTATAGTTACAGCAGAGGAGTACGTTATTAATTTTCTTATTACTGATTTATACAGAATGATTTTAGTTTAATCGACAGTGGGGATTATCTTCTGAAATACGTGACCATAGTACTTGTAAGTTTTGTGGCTTTGCCGCATTTGTTACTTATATGAGATGTGTTGCACAACTCTGATTTTTATAGCCCTATCTGAGAAACACTCCTATCTACACAAAAAGACAAACTCATTCGCCAAGACGTTTTTCGCGTGATTTTTTTAAACTGTGACATTCGGATTGTTTAGAGACTGTACTGTTATGGTATTCATTTAATTTATAGACGCTAATCAATTATCTCTTTTTATGTTATGGAAAAATTTGTTTTGTTTTTTTCTTGGAATATTCATGTCTCATGGGGATGTGATGAATTGTGAGCATATCTTTAGAATATCAAAGAATGAAAGCGTTATCCAAAGTGAAGAACACGACCAACTGTTCTGTTAATTAGCTAGGGGGAGATGGGAGGGACTTGGAGGAAATTTCAAAGCCAAAAATGTAACATCAAAAAATAATAGAAGCTGGGCGAGAGAACTTAGCCTAAGCAGATGACCCCGTTTAGTGGTTAACAAAGTCCCTAATTGCCCTTCTTCCCATCTCCTTCTCTCCAATTAACAATTGCAATGAAAAAAAATTACTGAAAACAAATTACCTCAGCTCGAGCCTTCTTGGAATGAACTCTTGCCTAATAGCCGTTTCGAATATTGTAATGGACTTAATTTGAACCTCCTTTCTGTAAATTTGTATTTAATCTTAATTGCCAAGCTTTATTAGCTAATTGGTTTCAACATTAAGCGAACAGTTTAAAGGGGGACTTGTATTGATAATTTAAAGTGTGGAAGTAATGTTTGCTGATAAGGGAAAAATAAAATAAATCAACGAATGGGAGCGAAACTAAATAGTTAAAAAGTATATATTATGAGTAATTAGAAACAATGAATATGTTTTGCTTAGATCCAAACTATTGGTTGTTGGTATTAGATAAAGAACTACCCGTTGACACCTTTACTATTGACACCTTAATGTTGAACTTTAAACAATAAGTTTTTTAAATAATGTGGAGCTGCTATACTACCACCACTTGATCACAGTTCCCTTTTAATATTTCCATTATGTCAACTCGATTTATTCAGATGTTTTCGTCATTTCTTTTTAAATGAAATTAAATATTTCTTTGACATAACTCCTATTCATTTTCCATTTGTAACATGTTTCGGAGACAATGCTCCATCAGGACCCTTTAATCTGTGATTATTTTCACAGTGCAAATTCTCATTGGGATGTGGTATTTTTTACGACGGATTTTAATAGAAAATCGAATTTTCAAACGATTTTATACAGGTGAATTTTTTTATCCGGGGCACTATATCGCCGCAAATCGCGACAAATCATTTTAAGAAACCAAGCAGTCTAAAACTGGTATTGCAAAAATAAAATAAATTTTGAGCAATAATATGAAATTAAGGCTTTCCCGCGACTGGTAGGACGAACGGAAGAACAGGTCGAATAGGAAGGTTTTCCCCGAGAGGCTCAAATCGTCGAAAAGCCCGGGATGAAACTAATATCATTTATGTACTGGCTACGGTGGAAGCGTATCCTCATCGGAGCATTCGAGACATAGCAAGGGATATCCACTTAAGCATTGAAACGGTGTGGGCCATACCAAAACAACACCGTATGAGGCCGTACCGCATTTCACTTTATCAGGCTCTAACTCCCCAAGATGTTAGAGACTGAGGCTAAGGTCCTGCTATTATGTTGGTATCCCTGGCTATGTTTTGGATGCTCCGATAAGGATACGCTTCCACCGTAGCCTTGATTTCATATTTTTGTTCAAACTATTATTTTTTTTTTTGTCTTTATTTATCTTAATTCACAACTGTCATATACATTAATGACCACCAGCGAATGAGCTGGCTGAAAAACAATAAGAAGGAATGTTCAAAGTTTACTTTATTTTTGCGACGAAACAGTGCCCCGGATAAAAAAAATTCACCGGTATAAAATCGATTTAAAATTTGATTTTCTATCGAAATCTGTCGTAAGAAAAAAAACATCCCATTGTGAATTCCAAAGTTAAGGTCGCTGGAGAAGAACTGGAGAAGGTTGGAAAACAGACTATAACCTGAAAAGAAACTTTATTTGACACAGTTTCGTTTCAAAATTTCAAAAAATAGAAAAAAAAGGGGTGACCATCGAATATTGAACACCTTGTAAAGGAGATTTTTTAAACATTAGTAACTAGCAGCTTAATTTAAATGGTTATTTCAGGAGACTGATGAACTGTTTCATTAGATTTATCTTTAGGATCCGATGCAGTCACATGGTACTTGCCGTTATTCTGAGCTTGGGTGACTTTACTTTGAATTCCGACGGCAATACTTACTGGGTACTATTCCAATCTCTAAAAACCAAAAAGCCTTCCTATATTCATGACCTATTAAGTCTGCGTTCTTCTATCCACCACCCTAGATTCCAAATACTTAACCTGTATACCCCCTCACATAAAACTCCTTCCTTAGAAAAATCCTTCTTCTGGAATTCCATACCCACTCCTATTCGTAAAGCTGCTTCCCTTACTTCCTTTAAAAATAATTTATTTTTACACCTCTTATATAATCAATCT
This sequence comes from Euschistus heros, assembly GCA_003667255.2. Classification (NCBI taxonomy): domain Eukaryota; kingdom Metazoa; phylum Arthropoda; class Insecta; order Hemiptera; family Pentatomidae; genus Euschistus; species Euschistus heros. The sequence goes on along the minus strand of RCWM02000036.1, from coordinate 764,031 downwards.
TCCGCAAATATGTGAATATTTAGAATTATTTTATATTTTTTTATAAGATTGTATTCTATGTTATTATGATAATTTTTTTTATTTTTCCTGTCGACAATATATGCCACGATTAATAATGCATTTAACCTGTAAATAATACAGCCAGGCAATTGTACCTGTAATAGTGCATTATTGTTATTCTTAGGGGACAGTAAATCCAAGAAAAAGTTTATTTTTCAATCATTCATTCATATTTCTTTTTGGTATTCCAAGATTATTTAGCAAGTCCTGGCGAGTCTTACAATTATTCTTGAAATAATAAATACCTTGCTAATAGTATATTCACATATCCACCATCTTGAGCAATAGGAATGACTTACCTGAAAAATTAAAAAAAAAGGATAAGTATAAATTATTAGTTATATCTAAAAGTTTACATATTAATAAAAATTAAATTTTTAAACATAGTTATTCGTTAATAGATTATTATATAGACGTTTTTGCAAAGATAACTACTGAATTATTTAAGAAATAATTCATAAAACTCTATTGCTTTACAAAAGCAAATTTTGATGTACTGTGTCTTAAACCTGTTTCAGAACAATATGGTTATTTGAACCCAATCGAAAAAGTATTTTTAATGAGTTCTTCCTCGTATCAAACAACCTTCCTTACAATTCAAAATCCTTTGAAAAATTCTCAATGCTCCTTACTTTACAAATAAACTAATCCATAAAGATCTTAATATCTCATACGTTACTGATTTAGCTCAAACCAGATACCTATCCTTTTATAGTAAGCTCCATGACCACTCAAACATATTAATTTCTCAACTTGCTTCCAACTCCATATCCATAATCCTCCGAAGCGTCTAAAAAAATATGGCCTAAAGACTTTCTAGTGTAGAATTTTTATGTAAGTGCTACTGATGAGTAGTTTTTTTTAAGTTAAAAAAAAAAAAAATTTATACTTTTTACTTTAAGAGGTATGCAGATTCCATGTACACTCCATTCGACTTGCATTGTAAACCTTCATCAAGGTTAGAAGAAAAATAAAACAAACAAAAAGGTATGACTAAATTGTAGAGAGTATAAAAAACCAAAGTATGAAAAGAATAACTGTATGACAATAAAGACAATAACATAGAGGCAACATCTAAAGGCCATGAAGACAATTCATGTAGACTATTGAATTAAGATTAAAATTAATTATCATTCATTTTAATTTCTTTTAATTTTAATTTTAATTCAATATTCTTTATGTATTGTCTTCATGGCCTTTAGATATTGCCTCTATGTTATTGTCGTTATTGTCATAAAGTTGTTATTCTTTTCATACCTTTGTTTTTTTCTACTGCCTACAATTTAGTCATACTTTTATTGTTTGTTTTCTTTTTCTTCTAGCCCTGATGAAGGCTTGTAATGCAAGTCGAAACGTAGGCATTATAAATTAAAATATAACTTTTAATTGCTGTGTATCCTACGACTACAAACCCCAACAATCTGCATCTCTTTATTCATTTAATTCATTTTTTTTTTTTTTTTTTTTTTTTAAAGTTATTGATATCAAAAATTTTTTGCTATAAAAATAATTTCAAGCTATACCCCTATAAATAGAAATTGAAACAGAATTAAAATCAAACAAGAAGGTTACAAAAGAGGTAATTAAGGGACTACCCCCTCCCCCTAGCCTAACTCTAATTATTCAAGATGATCAATCGCCTTCGCAATTATGAACGAAATTGAAAATATTTACCGGGAACTCAGAGTAACATTTAATTTTAATTTCAGAATCTTTTCTTCCGGGGAAATTAAGAAAAAAAAGAAAAAAACGTAATGGTAAACGAGTTTCTTTTTATTATTTTCTTCCACGGTTTGAGTCGAAGCAATGAAAACAACCATCAGAGCTATAAAACCGACATGTGAGAAAAATATATATTAATTAGTTAGTGCTGAATGAAATTGACTATAATAATAAGTAAAGAAAAAAAACTAGTTTTATTTATTATAATTAACTATATTCTTATATACAGTACAATCTCGATAGTCCGACACTAACTGTAATCCGCTCTTCTCGCGAAAACCTCACACCTCGACTTGGTACTGCCTGCGAGTGCTTGGTTGAATAGTTTATCCAAGAACAGAAGCGGCAAACACATATTTTCCGATAAATCTTTTTTTTTTTTTTTTTTTATTCTTTTATTAATAGAAATTTACAACTTTATTAAAAAACACATCTAGGAAATGTGCGGTATATATGAGATATAATGACATGAATAAAACTTGTAGAGGAACTACCCATTGGTAGTACTCTAATGAATATTTATGAAAGATCAGGAGACCATCTTCTATTCAGACGCCTCGGAGGATTGGCAGGAATGGAATGAGAAGCAAGCTGTGCAACAAGTGGATTTGGATGAGTGTTAAGTTTATTATGAAAGGAGATATTGTGAAAGGTCATTGTGGATCAATTCATTTGTGTCAAATTAAGGAGCATTAAGGATTTTAGATTGGAGTGATTGGATGCGGGAAGAATTCGATGGCTTGGTGGATCCACACAATTCTATACCGTAAGTCCAAATAGGTCTGATAATCGTCATATAGATAACTTTCTTATAGTAAATCGGGAGATTTGAACGTTTGTCAAGTAAGTGTTGAAGCAGTCAAAATCTACGTGCAGCTTCTTGTCTTTTCAATCTTGTATGAGGGTTCCAGGTAAGTCTCTTGTCCAGATAAAATCCAAGGTATCGTATTTGTTCCACATTATTTAGTGGTACACCATTGAAGGTTACAGGAGGACAGGATAAGGATAAAATTTATATTAAAAACCTAAAGTGTTCTAAAATAAAATCACTAGAAAAGACAATTTTAAGGCTAGCGATGGATGACTAAATACATTAAAAGGTCATATTGGGGTAAAGTGCCCGTTAAGGTGGCCATTACAGTGGGTAAAAACTGTCATCAGGCCATTCAGTTGTAAAACCTTTTTAAGATGCATTTGCGCCATTTGCACAAAGTAAATAAGGTTATCTAAATTTTATTTTTTGTAGAACATTAATTGATTAATTTAAATGCAAGTTCATAAATAAATGAGATGATTTATATTCGATTTTTTTTTCTCCGGATTAAGGAGCTTGGTGACTGAGTTTAACATTTTATATTACAGCGCAAGGAAACACTAACAGTTTTTATTCATAATTTATAAAGTCACACCGATGGGATAAATAAATAAGAACCGCAGAGAATTACCTAAAAACACAATAAATTCAGAAAGATAAAGATTGGCGTGATGTGGCTATCAGATCCAATACACAACTTAATTAGACGCTTAACTGAAAAATGAGGGGTTTCGTGATAGATAAGCAGTTTCTTCTTCAGGGAGGATTATTCAAAGCTGTTTTGAATAAATATGAGCTACAATTAATCTAATAATTAATCCAATTAATCAAATAAATAAAGTATTGGAACGTTAATATAAAAATACAAGCTTTATTAAAAGTGTAGATCTTAATGTCTATTGACATTGAATCATCAAGTTCGATCAAAACTCTATTTCAATTTCCTAACCAGAATAAAACGACAAGAAACCCTCGTTTTATACTACAGCATTTACCTGACAACCGTTCAAATCTTCTGATTAATCATAAGAGATTGATTTACATGACAGTTAGTAGACCTATTTGGACATACCAAGATGAGCTTTAGTGCTTCACTAAACTATCCACTCTCGTACCCAATCCTTATAATCCAAAAAACTACAAGAAATTGCCAATGCTCATTTTTTTAATAATAAACCTATCTAAAAAGATCATGCTTCTGATTTATCCCAAGCCAGATACTTATCACTTCATAGCCACCTCAATAACTATTCAAATTCACTAGTATCTTACTAGTCTATTTTAGACGACGTGTCTGAAAAGAAGATGATCTCGGGACCTTCTAATATAGAGCTTTAATTGAAACTTCATACTAATATTAGTTATGAATAAATAAATACCACTTCTAGAAGATATGAAAAAAAAATTGACCAAATCAGTTTATGGATGAGCGACGGATGTAAGACTCTTCGATACCGAGGCAAAGCTGAAATAAAACCATTGACCACTTCATCTCCACTAAAAGAAAAACTGCCGATAAGCGTCAAACCGAAGTTACAAAGTGGAGAAGGGAGAATGTGCAAAGAATCCAAGCAACAAGTAGAAGAAAATGAAAGTATTGCATTTTTTATCCTGAGCCCCAGAGCAAGCTGTTTCCAGATTAGACGCTTCCCTCCATTTTAGAACGGCTTTATTATTGAATTTGCTTAGGCTGTAACATTGTGTTTGGAGAATACCGCCCTCCCTCCAAATAGTCACAGCATCTTCTAAATCATTTTTATCCAGAAATGAAACTCACGCTGAGAAGGAGATGTGGAGATGTTTCTTTTTTTAAGATAAAGAGGTAAGAGGCTTTCCCTGTATCTCTAAACTTCCTCAGAAATATTTAAACCTTTACGTGTGATTGCGACCTCAAGGCTTTTATAGGAAATGCATTTTTGTAAAATAAATATTTGTGTTACTTAGTTCCTTTGGTGATTCTCTTATTTTCATCTGAAAATCGATGCACCTCCCGATATCACCATAAGTTCTAGCGGTATAAATTTACTACGGTAGTTGCTCCATGTTACCCTGCGTTCTCATAACCGATTCGCTATCATAACGAGAAAATTAATAGCTTTATGCAATAAAATTTGAATATACCAAGTAAACGAGAACATAATGCTAATTACATGTCATTTGCTTGTAAAGGAACTACCCATTGGTATCACTTCAATAAATGTTCTATATTAGAAGGTGTGGTTATGGAGCCCTCATAGGATAGGTATCTGTCTAGGGCTAACTCAGCCAACATCATGATCTTTATAGTTATGTATATTTGTAACAAAGTTAGGATTGGGGATTTTCTGAAGGATTACTTATTGTAAGGATTGGATATGAGACGAATCTGATCATTAAGTGGACCCCCAAAGCTCAACTCCGTATGCCCAAATAGGTCTAATTACAATAATGTAAATAAGTGTCTTGTAATTAATCGGAAGGTTTAAACGCTTGTATGAATGGATCTATAAAGCCATAAATATTACTTATTGTCCACGTTGAGGCTGATTGTAACACTATAATAAAAAAGAAGTTTATCACCAAAATCTTTAAAAAAAAAAAAAAAAAAAAAAAAAAAATGTAACTATTGTATCAAGACTAAAACTAAAAGAAACTTCTCGTCGTTACAGACTACTTCAACATTTACTAGACAAACATTCAAATCTCCCAATTTATTACAAATGACTCATATACATGATAGTGATTAGACCTATTTGGACGTACGGAGTTGAGCTTTGGGGCCCCACTAAACCTTCCAATTCATCTTGTATTCAATCCTTACAATCAAAAATCCTTTAGAAAATCCTCAATGCTCCTTACTTGGTGACCAATAAACTTATCCATAAAGATCTTAAGTCATGGATATATGTTATCATGGTCACATATGTTACTGATTTAGCCCAAACCAGATAACTATCCAGATATAGTAAACTCCATAACCACAAAAATCCACTAGTCTCTCAACTTGCTTCCCATTCTATTGCCGATAACCCTCCAAGGCGTCTGAAAAAAATATGACCTAGAAACCATCTAGTGTAATATTTTTAATGAAGTACTACTTATGAGTAGTTCTTTTTAAGTTTTGACATGTTATTGTAATCTTTGTCAATACATTTACTAGATCTATATATTTTGAACAGTTGTAAATTTCAATGAATGTATATTAAAAAAAAAAAAGAATACATTTTTTTACTATATGTATATCTATATTTAGTATATAATAATTAGTCAAAAATTATTATTGATTTGTTGGATTCAGTTCTGGAATAATTGAGATTTCTTTTAATAAAAATTTAACTTTCCATGAATATAACATTGGGTACTTCTATTGTACATACAAATCATATCATTGTACCAAAAGATTTTTCTATATCATTTTATTTTATTTTTTTCTCATTTAATTTTATCTCCTCTAATCTGTAGAATGTTATCTTCTTTTCTTTTTATTTAAATAACATCTATGTACATAGTGTCATTAATGTATTATTGTTTTTCTTTTCTTTTGTATCTCATTATGTCTCTAACCAGATTTAATTTAGTTATACCTGCACTTATCTGTTATTCTTAAGGGATTTTGTCCCAGAATAAAATTATTTTTCTATTCTATTCTATTCTATATATTTTTACAGTTGTAAAAAAAAAAAAAAAAAAAAAAAATGAATTATTGTATCATTCGTATATACACAAGTTATTACATATCACTAGTCGTGTTGTGATATATACTTTTTCCAAGTTTACTCAAACCTTTTCCAGAATAGCTTAGTTATTTTCTATTTTTATTCCATTTTAACATTTATTTAATATGTTTCAGTTATGTTTAAGCTTGTTCCATTTACTGATATCATTAAACTAATTTATTTTATATCTCGAGTTTAAAAAATCATATCGACATGATCCTTGCACCAGCATTTTTATTTTTTAGTGCAGATTTAAAGAAACATAAATCCGCATTCGGAAAAGCATAGATTTTTGTTTAGGTTAATTAAATCCAAAAACAATGATAAGATCTTAAAGCAAACTACCTTGATAGATTTTTTAAACACAAAAAATGACGTCATATTCTAATTTATTATTCAGAGCAATCCTTAAATATGAAATTTCATACAAATAGAAAAAAAAAAAAAAAAAAAAAATCATAGCCTTTAAAATTTGCCTGACCAAACTTTAAGAATTCTTTATTGTCAATTTCATATTTTTACCTAACCTATTTGGAGCTTTTTAGGTTTTATCTTCCTATCTGGTTTCAAACTCAGGGTAAAATTCAAAATGAATTTCGGATTTTCTAATTTTTCAAATTGGTTTCAGTTCATCGAATTTTGCTGTTATATACATCAAAAGAATGCCGAGGCTCTCCTCTTTCCAGTGATACCAATCAAGTTGAGCTGTATAACAATTCACTCTTCCACTTCTCGTGAAAGAAGTGAATTAGGAAAAGTATATACGTACACAGGAATGTTAATTTAGTTTTTTAATAATTATCCCTACAAGGTTTAATCATGAACAGCAATATAAAAGTTTTTACATTGCTTGTAGCAAATAAACCAAATTAATTCTTACATTTATTATAATAAAAAAATATAATGTCGAATAAGAATGATATTTAATCATTTTGTATCAATCATATGAATTTAAATTATATGACCCAGCTTGATTTAATAAATTATAGAACCAACTTTTCAGAATTAATACTAACATTTTGATTGCTATTTAATAAAAAACATGAGAGAGGATATATAAAAATTAATTCAAATATTTAAATAATACAATTTCAGTAATATTATAAAACGTATATTATTTTTTTCGTTTATTTATTGGTAGCATATGTAAACAAAAAAATTCTAGTATTGATTAATATAAAAATAAACTATAATTAAGAAAACTGACCATTCGTTATTTTTATCTTCTATTTTGATGCAACTGATATCCAAATCGTCCAAATTTTACAGACATTTTACATAATATTAAATAAAAGCAGGAAATTAGGAAGGGTAGTAATATCATATATACATATTAATATGTACGAATAACTTTACTAAATTAAAAAAGAAATTAATTCCTAATGTTTATTTATTATCAATTAATTGTTAATGAAAAATATTTTTTAAAATTGTACATGTTCTTATGGGGACTAACTAAATATTATTATTATCTAATATAAATCATTAATATGAGTATATATATATATATATATATATATATATATATATATATATATATATATATATTGTTTGCACGTCTATAAATAAAAACCCGAACAAACCTGACCAAACAGCTCTCACCACACATTACAGGCAAACAAAACATACTTTTAAATTTGATTTCCCCAAAATTATTAACCATGAACAAAATAATTTTAAAAGAAATATTAAAGAAATGATAACCATAGAAAAATTTAAAAACCGCGCAATAAACAAAAAATCAGACGTTTTAAATCTTAACACCTGTTATTCCAACTTAATACATTCAGACTAATAATATACATTTACATTTATATACATCATGCAAACCATTCTTCCATTTATTAGTATATTACACTGAAATATGTTTGTACCTGCATCTTTGGGAATACCCACACAGTCCTTTTAACTTAATTTTTAAGAAATAGGGTTTTTCCCCACTAACCCTTGTTAACTGTCTGTTTAAACTCACTCCCCTAGGTTAGTTGTGTACAAGAATTGTTAGTCTATTCATATCCACCAGTAACATTGTAAGTAGCTTCATACTCCTCTATATTCTGTAATTATATATATTTTTATTACCCTACACATGTTGTTATATGCCTACCTGTACTGTAGCTAACTTTATGTTTTGAAATAACTTCTATAGCTTATATAATTTTATTGTAACCTGTTTTTTCACTGTAGGGGATGATTATAAGAACAATATAGTCTCGAAACGTCGCCAAAATAGTTGATTTTTTATTTTATGACTGAACCTCAAGAACCTTACTAAACATTTAATAGTAACAGTCAAGAAATTTATCCATATTATCCATATATATAGTTGTTCTTATACCAGTTATAATCAAGAAAGACTAATAGAGATTTAATAGATTATCTGTGTTAATACAAACTTTTTATACGTTATTTCAAAAAAGAATTAATAGGAGTCTATACAAAGAAGATATGTATTAAATGAAATAAAAAATAAAATACAATTTTAACGAAAACTTACCAATACTAAATATTTGAACTAAAAAGTATTAAAAATTGTTTAAAAGAATACCAAGTTATAAATATATATATATTTTTTTTTTATTAATTATCAAACATAATTTCCCATATACAATCGCAAAATGTTTAGCATAGCCGAAATTAATTCAAAGCCATACACTGGAACTGACATGAGATCCGTTTGTATTATGTATCACAGATTTGCTACTGTTTGCTGGTAAACAGAAACGCTACTGAATGTTGAAACAGTGCCAGAGTGCGCTTGTGTTGCGAACAAAAACCTCAACACAATGCCGTACCCCACGCAATAATAGCACTGATATAGCGAGCAAATAACATCTTTGTCAAAGGAAATTCAATAAGCATATCTTTAAGGAAATAATAATCGGTTAATTTATTAAGGTTAAATCTGGTTTATTTTATTATTCCATGGAAACCGTATTACAGAGTAGAAATAATACTTTTTAGTATACCTGGACGTTCAAAGTCCATACAATTAGGATTAATGAATTAATTGCCACTTCTATTGGGATTTTTTTATTAGAAAACTAGTTTCGAATGCTAAACATTCATCTTCAGCTCTAAAACATAAAAAATTTTAAACACATCAGTACTATGTTACATGGATTATATCCACTAAAGTTTTCAAAAATGTAAGACTAGAAATCAAACATCAGAACTCACCTCAGGAGGTCTAAGAGATAACTGAAATATAACCATCGAAGAGGAAGGGGGCAGGTAGGTTAGATTTTTGTGATTTACTATAAGATTTCCCTTATGACTCATTGGATTTTTCCGTTCCTTTGGGAAACAGATCTAAAATGGGGCTATTAGAAATGTTTATCTGATCGTTTAAACAAAAATCTGGATTGGTTTTAAACACGATTTTATTATTTCTAATGATTCATAAATATTTAATTTAAGGCTATTTTCTACTTGATGCAGTATTTTCTTAATAGAAGTGGCAATTAATTCATCAATCCTAATTGTATTGATCATTCTATACGATCATGCGTACCTCAATTGATCGCTGAACCAGTGTACTGGCCTTATGGCCTTTATATATTGCCTTTAAGTTACCATCCTTACTCTTATACAGTTATTTATGTTTATTTGTTTGTTTATGTTTATTTTCTTTCTCACTCATTCCTATATGTTCTGGTGTGTGTTTATTCATATATTTTTACAATGTAGTCATACCTCTTTGCTTGTTTTCTTTTTTTCTAGCCCTAATGAAGACTTGCATTGCAGTTTGCAAGTCGAAACGTTGGCTTTAAGAATTAGAATAAAATATACATTTTATTTTGATCTGCTGAATATCTTTGACTGCCTACCCTAATTATCTACATCTCCTATATACATCACAGTCAACTATACCTTATGATTAAAAGAGAATATATTTTGTTAAACAACATTTATTTCTGGGACCTATGAGATTCTTCATGACACGTAGTGGTGTATGTAATATGCAGAATCAGCAATGGATATGCATTGATTACATATGGTATTAGTTTTATACGGCACATAAGTACATATTTTTGTGAATGCAGTTGTAAATATCAATAATAATCAAGTAATTATAATAAAAATACTTTGATTATTGAGATTTTGATTAGAACAATACCTCCAGATGGCAGAGGCTAGATCTCATTGGTCAGCTGAAGATGGAACAATAGCCGTCTTTAATCAGAGCCGGGAGCGCCTGGGGGGGGGGGGGGGGGGGCAAACCTATCAAGCTATCGATTGGTCATCACCATTGACCACTGCTTACTTAGTCTGAAATTGATGCCCTTTTACGTGGCCGGGAACACGGTGCTCCTGCGGCTGGAACCCTCCGGATGTCGGATGAATAAGTTATCGCTCTTGTTCAGAAGTGGCTGACACATGATCGCGCCCCATCCAAAACAGTTTTCATTATTCAATAAGGTCCTCTAACGATTTTGACAAGAATTTGACAGAATATTGCAGTAATTGTTATAGGGATTCCGTTACAGTAAACTAATATTATGGCGTTTGAAGAACATTTTTGAAGCGGCTTCCCTCACTCTCATTTGTTTATCGATAAAAATCTTGTATTGAAGTAAACCTGATTATAATTGCATTGATTAGGTTTTTGAAGAGTACGTGAGAGCATAATTAGATATCCACTTTGGCTAGTTTTATAAATCCATCTAGTTGGATTCCAATTACTAACCATAAAAGTATATGACAGTTTATCAAAAAGTGTCTCCTTAGTCTTCAGTGTATAGTCTTGAGTGCCTCGTTTATGGAACTAAACACTATACATTTTAATTATTATTAGAGTAAAATTTATTATTACAAACCTTCCTAGAACCATGAAGATGTTAAAATTTGGTACAGTTGGGTTTATTAGTTTTACCATTGCTAACTCTGTTCCAGAATGGCCACATATCGGTGGATTTTTAAACTGCACTGGTATCTACATGTCTCACCATATATTTATATATTTTTTAATAACAATTGAATTGAAAATAAGTACACTTTATCATAATTTTTTTCCCTATATAATAATGTACCTTTGTAACCTCTCTCGCATGGTGATCGCCACCTATCGGTTGATTACCAAACTTCACTGCGCACCACATATTTATTGCTTTTTTATATCAATTTAATTGAAATTTTTTAAAAAAATTATTATTGCTAAACCTTCCTTGAACTATGAAGCTGGTGTGGTTAAAATTTGGTTCAGATTGGTCCTTGAGTTTTCACGGTTAGTGATCACAAACGAAAAATGACTTGTCCTTTTATAAAATAGTATAGATAACAAACATATGTAATCATACAGTTTACAATAAACTCCCTTTTATCCTGCGCTTACAAACCAGAGATTTTCTTCCAGTGCATGCTTAATTAATTAATTACATTATATTAATAAATAAGTATCTGTAATTTTTTAAAATCTATTTATTGATATTTACAACTATATACATATATAAACTAAGTAAATTTAGGAAATTATATAAATGACTTGTCAATAACATGTAAAGAACCACTCAATAGCAGGAGTTCAATAAAACTTCTACGTTAGAAGGTCTCTCGGCTATCTTCTTTTCAGATGCCTCAGAGGATCATCGGGAAAGTGTGAAGCAACTTGAGAAACTAGAAGAATTGCGGAGGCATGTAGTTTGCTATAGAAGGACAGGTATCTATTTTCTAAAATGAGAAAAACTATTTAAGTAATAGTTTATCAGCTTTTTATTTGTATATTTACAAGTAATTAGATATAATTCATCGTTTTTTATACATACTACAATAAATAAAACCGTAATTGAATATTTTATCACATACATATAAATGTACTTAATAATATACAATTGGTACCTAATAATTAAGTATTATTTATTATTTTTAAAAATAATTTATTTAAAATTTATTATAAAAAAGAAAAACACTTCTAGGACGGTGATATGAAATTTCGTCGTAACTGGTACGGTACAATACCATATCCGTCATATTTTTCACGGAAAAACTTCAAAGCTAAATTCTTTTTTTTTTTATCGTTTTGTTTTTGCTAAGTTCACACTGCATAAGCGGTAGATTATTTTGGATTTAACTTCGCACTGCGTAAGCGGTATGTTTTGTAATTTTATAATTATAAATGAGGGTTTCCGTTATCCGGCTCGGTTTCCTTTTACGCCCATTAATAAGGATTCAACTTTATATCAGTTATACGTATTATGATAAATGAATTATCTTTAATACACAACACAACTCTAGGAGAGTTGTATATATTGTATATATCTCCGAGTTATATATATATATATATAACTATTTTACAATAATCAGGTTATAGGTCCTTTATTTTATTTTTTATTTTTTTTTATAGCCTTTAGAATATTGTGTTAAGCCTGATTTAATTTGTTTGTGCCTGATTTAATTCAATAATAAAGGACCTATAACCGGATTATTGTAAAATAGTTATTTATATATAGTATAAGCATATAGTAACCAAGCATATAGTAAAATATTAAAACAACATAGAACAATTATTGCTGAACATATAATTACTTGTATTTTCTTAAAGTATTTCATTAATACACATATATTTTTATATTTTTTCATAACAAAAATACACTATTATTAAATAAAGTTTATTGTAAATTGCTAATAATTAAATAAGGAAAAAAAATATAATCCATGATAGCAATGCTGTTGATAAGAAACACGCAACGTTCAAAACAGAGATGACAAATGCACTTGGAAGAGACACCGCTCCAACGAATTGACCAATTCCAAAGATTACATCAAAAGGTCGCTTTTAGAAAATATTACGCCTACCTAGGAACATTACATAATATGTAATTTTTAGAAATAAACTTCTAACAAGATGTTATATAATATTCTGTAAATTAATCGAAATAAGACTTAAGTTTCTTTACAATTATTCCATTGAAGTCTTTTCTTTTGTTTCTGAAGAAATGGTAAAGTATAATAAAATAAAAAAATGCCTGCAGGCGAACTTATCGATTAGGCAATCTTTATTCAGCCTTAAACAATTTTGATAATTTCATAACGTAAATAGGGTACGAGTTTTACAATTTATTTCATAAACTTAATTGTTCATTGGCATTATATACGGCTTCAAAATGTGACAAAGGCAGCAAACTTTGCTGTATGAATTTTAAAAAAGTAATCTTGCTGCTCACTATTCCTCTTTAATTTATTCTGCAAAGAAGATGGCCTCGGTACCTAAAGGTTCCCAGGTTTAGAAATTTTGTTTTATCAACGGGCAATTGGTTTTTAGGCTTGAACAATTTAAATTTACTATATGTATAAAATTACCCGTTTTTATAATAAGAATCTGCTTGTTGAAATTTTATTTAATTTTTCAATTACCTAAACAAAATATCAAACATTTATTATTACAACCGAAAAAATTTAAGAGAAAAGATGAACATAGATCTTATGTTCTTGAGTAGACTTTTAGTTAATTTAAAAAAAAAAAACTATTTTGATTAATACTATTTATTAAACGGAAAATAAAATTACAGCAGATAAAAGCTCATTAAGCAAGGGTGCGGTAGAAACTAACGAGCGGATGTTTGGAGTTGTAACAAACAGATTTGAATGCCGATTTTTGTGTGGGTAGAAGGGACCTATGATAGTGCAAAAGTAGAGTTATAGCCGCCAATGGGCATTGGGAGCCGAGAAAATAAATAAAATATGAAAATCACGTTTAATTTTTTTTCTCAGCTCTCAGTAAAGATATAAAAATGATTCTTTCACGATTAATTGCAGTTATGTATTATATTAGAAATAAAAATACTTTCTTTAACTCCAAAAAAAATGACAAAATTCCAAGAAAATCCGCTGTAAATCAGTGGACAATTTTTTTCAGGAAAAACTTGAGATATTTCAATAAGGGGAAATCCTGCGACATCCGGATTTAGGCTGAACTATGCATTTTTTCCGGATTCTTGATGACCTTTAAATTTGGTTTTTATCGGTGGAGAAATATGTGAGATAGCGCAAATTATTTACATTTTTTTCAGATATTGCCTCTTACAAAATTTTAAAGGTAAAAAAAAAAATATTTTTGATTTTGACAAAATTTAGTTTCTACATGGTTTTTGAGATGAGAAATCTGAAAATAATATCAGTTTTTCGTTTAAAAATGTTCCTCACCTATATCATATAAATTAGACAGAAAATGATCTATTTCTATTATTATTTTAATTTTTACACAATAAATTTCAAATAAGACCATTTAAAAAAATATAATCAAGGGGAGTTTTTTAAACCAAAACCTGATATTAATATTAGATTATTCATCAATCTAAGGGAAAGAAAAATATGGGTGAACGTAATCACGTTACAACGGTAACAAGAAACAGCCGACCAATTTTAGGAGAATAAGTAATACAAATATTTACATATTCATATCTTTTGAGTTTTCAATAAGAAAATATAAATAAATTATAATTAATTAAGCAACAAAAATTAATCTGTATGAGATCTAAAAAAAAAAAAAAAAAAAAAAAAAAAAACAGTCTAAAAACAATAATTATTTAAGAAATAAATTAATACACAGGAAATAGCTTCTATTCTGGTTTCATTTCTTACTAAAGAAATTGCAAATGCTACTAAAACCTTCCATTGAACCCTGTAGATGGGAGAATGCACTGATATTTTTCTGAATTTTGTTTTATTAGTTTATGAATGCTTGAAAACCTTTTACGAACATATAAATGGAAATAATTCCAGGATAACAAAAAAATCCTTAGAATAACAACAAAGAAGTCTAACGAAATACAGCTTCAAACAGCATCCACAGTTTGAAATAGTAATCCCAGTTCTACATTTTTCAATAGCGATTCATCAACGATTGAACCGCTGAAATTCAATCATATATCACAAAACTATCCCTGTAAGCGGTATCTATAGGTTTCTAGGAATCTACTTTGTGCTATTCATTCTTTTCTATAGATTCGGTGAAATCAAGAATTGACATTAAGAATCGACACATCCCAAATAGAAAATAATAATAAAACATTTATGACAATAATTGAAGAGCAGTCAATCAAATAGTTTGAATTGGATGCGTTCAATTTACTATACGAACGCTTAATTATCTTCCTGTCAATTACCTATCTCCATTTTGCTGAAGTTCAAAATGTTTATGGACAACTAGGCTAGAATAACACGAAGTTGATTCCGTTTTGACACTAACAGTACTGATATTTTATAATAATCAATCCCAATACTCCATGAGCATTAAAAATATAAAAATAGTAAGTCGAGTAATTCTTTATTTATAAAATTATTAATTGAGTAGATTATCACTTCAATTTACCCAAAAGTTTAATTAATAGGACAGAATTTCATTTTCTAAAGTTCTCAAATCAAATTGAAACGTGTTCATAATTATAGGAGGATAGCAAAGTGCCTATGACTGTGGAAAGATTAACTATAATTTTTAATAATAATAATCCTTCATAAAGTAATTTTGTCCTGCTAAATCGATTATACTCACCATTGTACGATGTAAGGAAAAATTAACGCCATTAGGCACATTTAAGTAATTTTTTTTTTTTTTTTTCTGATCCATGCTTTTCCCTTGGGCATCTCCGAGATGTATTACGTTCCCTTGGACATCTCCGAGATGTATTACGTATCAAGTGCTTACGCCTAATTTATCTTTGAATTAAAGAATAATAATGAATAACATAAAAGGTTAATTGGAGTTTGAAACACATTCCTTAAAAATCAAAAATAGAAGAAAAAAAAAACTTGGAAATATACGATATTGATACATTGTGAAATATTTAAGTATGTTTAACCCAAACTCAAAGCAAGTTTAATTTTCGAAAGAAAAAGAACATTTAAATATGTAGCATAGCAGTAGGTAATATTAAGGATTTTTATCATAATTTTTGAATAATATTTATTTAAAACTAAGACAGAATAAAAATTAAATACATCAAGTAAATGCGAGAGGTTTTGCAATTGCAAATAATTGTAAAACAACCATCCATTGGCAGCAGTTCAATAACGGTTCTGTATTAGAAGATCCCGGGCCTTCTTCTTTTCAAGTTATTAGAAATCAAATGGGAAACAAGTTAAGACATTAGAGAGCGGTTATGGAGTTATAAAAAGATATTTGGTTTGGCACAAATCAGCAACGCAAAGCACTAACGACTTTATTAACAATTTTCCTGTTTAACAATGTTAATCGTGGTTAATCGTTTGTTATTTTGGTGCGCTGAAGCCAAAAATTAAGTCCATTTTAATTTTTTGAAACTTGAAGATGACATTAAAGGTTTACTTCTTACACTCGCATGTGAACTAGTTTCCTGAAATCTTGTAGAACGTCAGTATAGAAGAAGGAAAATATTCTATCAGGACATCAAGGAGAAGGGACGTTTATTTCAATAAATATGGACAAAAAAAAAGGGGGGGGGATTGCGTACTTTACGCCTATATCTCAGTTAACGATCAAGCTGAAGAGTTGATTTTCTCTCATATTACAGTATTCGTTTAATTCTTAACATAAAAAGTTTTACTTTGAAATTAAACATTAAACAAATTATAAAATTAAACAGATATTTTGGAGAAGCTTGGAAAAATTAAAAATGATTAAAGCTTTGTCGCTAACAATTTGCTTGCTCCAACACTATAAGGTCCAAACCTTGGATTTTTGAACATACGCACATTACTAACAACATTTTAAAAATGAGAACTACCCCTAGCATTCCAAAATTACTGGACCAGTAGGCGTCAAGGAAACGTTAGTATAGTATGGTGGCGAAAAATTCCTTGATGCCACAGCGTAAATCGTTTGAATGAAGAGTCTTATTCGCGGAAACGCAAACCTAGAAGTTTCCGTGAAAAGAAAATCTTGAAAATTAGAAACGCATTATTGTTTACTTTGACAAGCTAATATATGAATAAACCCATTTAATTAGAATTGTAAATAATATTAAAATTAACAAAAACTGATTCTGTTTCATTTTGTTGTTATTATGGGACCTACTGTCCCCTGGAAGTAAGAATAAAGCACTGGTACAATTGTCTAGCCACATTATTTACTAATCAATACATCAGAAACTACAGAATAAATCATGACATAAAAAAAAAATGTAAACAAGAAAAATAAAATGTAATCATATATGAAAAATTAAAATACATCTATACTTTAATATTCACATCCAGACTTAAACGACTAGAAATTGCTCATGACAGTAACCTTTGGACATACGGAGTTGAGCTTTGGGAATTCGCTAAACGTTCCAATTCTTCTCGTATCCAATCCTTTTAATCCAAAATCATTCGCAAAATTTTCAATGTCCCTTTTTATGTCACAAACAAACTTATCCATAAGGATCTTAATGTTCCATATATTGCAGACTGGGCCCAAACCAGATACCTATCCTTTCATAGTAAACTCCATACCCACTCGAATCCACTATTCTCCCAACTTCACAATCCATTCCCGATAATCCTCCGAGGCGTCCAAAAAGAAGATGGCCATGAGAAATTTTTATGTAGAACTATTGAAGTGCTACTAGTGAGTAGTTCTTTACATGTTATTAACATGTCATTATACTCATTTTCCTCGAATTTACCTGTACCTAGTATTTACATTTGTACATATCAATAAATAGTTTTTTAAAAAAACTTTTAATATATTTGCAGAAGATTGATTAACTAAGAGGTGAGAAAATAAATGATGTTTAAAATAAGTAAAGAAATAAACTTTAGGAATAGGAAGAAGCCCTTGTATTCAGGAGGTGGATAGAAGAACGCAGAGTTACTAGGTCTAGTATATAAGAAGAGTTCGTGATTTTTAGTGATTGGAATAGGAAAGTACTAAGAGGTAATGCCTTCGGAAATTAGAAAATGTCTCTTAATCTGAAGAAAAGTCTCTTTAAGACTGCCCCCTCCCCCATATACCAAGCATTCCAAAATCAAAACAAGGGAAAATACGGAAGGAAACTGAAAGTTGACGATTACTTTGGGATAAAGAATCACGAAATCTGTAGAACTGTTTGAAGATTTTTTTTTTTTTTTTTTTTTTTTTCATTTATTGATATTTAAAACTGTACAGAATAATATACAACAAGTAAATGTGTTGACAGTGAATACAATGGCATGTAAATAACTTGTGAAGAACTACTCACTAGTAGCACTTCAATAAAATCTACTCTAAAAGGTCTCTAGGCCATCTTCTTTTCAGACGCCTCGGAGGATTATCAGGGATAGAGGAGGAAGCAAGTTGGGAGACTAGTGGATTGGAGTGGTTATGGAGCTTACTATGGAAGGATAGGTATCTGCTTTGAGCTAACTCAGCAACATATGGAACATTAAGGTCTTTATGGATAAGCTTATTGGTGACAAAGTAAGGGGCATTTAGGATTTTTCGAAGGATTTTGGATTGTAAGGATTGGATACGAGATGAATTGGATGGTTTAGTAGAGCCCCAAAGCTCAAGTTTGAAGATTAAGATGGAATTTATTGATATTTGGGTTCGGAATACTCTGCTTACTCTTATAAATATAACGCTAAATAAAATATATAGTATTAAATATTCATAAAATATAAATGCTATTGACAATCCTTTGATAATTATAACGTAGGGGGTAGTCTAGCTAATGAGGTGATCTTAGTATGCCGCTGGCTATATTTTAGAGCTGTTTTGCTGAAGCTGATTATAGGCGGCAAGTTGTTGCGATCACACCCACTTGTCGGCCCTGATTCAGATCATTTTTTTCAATCACTCCTTTCTAAGAACATTACACAACCAACAGCTTGCCTGTCAACAAAAAACTAGGAGTAGTTTTTCATTGATTTTGTAATCTGGCCTTCTGAATGACAACAGTACGTTTTAATTGGTATCAGTTAATATAGCTACAATGAACGGCATTACCATAATAAACAAAAGCAAAAAAATGTTTTATTATTTATTGCTACTAAAATTATATTCAACAGATTCGCCCGGACGAAAATCGGATGTATAATATTTAAAATTATTGCCTAGCCTCAAAAATTTGGAAAACAGTCTAATGGACAAAATACATTAAAATTGGTATAATGATCAACAAAATAATTTACAATATTATGTACATAAATGTACAACAAAATATATATTTATATATTTTTTTTTTTTTTTTTTTTTTTTGTATCAATTTTTATTTAAATTTACAACTGCACAACTATACATCAAGTAAATGAGCTGACAACTATTACAATAACATGTCAATACTTGAAAAAAACTAATTATCAGTAGCACTTCAATAAAAATTCCACACTAGAAGATTTCTAGGCCATCTTCTTTCCAGACACCTCGGAGGAAGTTGAGAAGCTAATGGATTTGAGTGGCTACGGAACTTACTATGAAATGATAGGTATATGGTTTGGGCTAACTCAGCAACATATGGAACATTAAGGTCTTAATGGATAAGTTTATTGGTGACAATGGAACATTGTGGATTTTTCGAAGGATTTTGGATTGTAAGGATTGGATACGAGATGAATTGGATGGTTTAGTAGGTCTAATCATAACAAAATGATACAAAATAAGTCTTTTGTAATGAATTGGGAGCTTTGATCGTTTGTCTAGTAAATATTGAAGTAGTCTGTAACGACGTGCAGTTTCTTGTCGCTTTGGTATTGAAAAAAAAATTATTTACAAAATGTATGTATTTATTTAAGCTTTTATCATTACAATAACATAGTTCATATATAACAAACATTCAATCACTCAATCAATATAACTTTATTTATATACTTACAATAATAAATTTCATTTAAGTATATATGTTCTGGACCACCCTCTAAATCAATAATATAGTTTTATTCAAAAATGAATATTTTTTACAATTTATAGTTGAAATCTCTAAAAAGCAGGAAAAAAAAAATGGAAAAAAATACCTGATAACAAAGAATAAAAATAGCTAATATGTGTATATAATAACAAATCAGCTGTTATACATATTATACATAATCAAAAAAGATGGGTAAGCTGTTATGTATATGCTTCTAAAATATACATGTAAAATATCGCTGTTTCAATTTAAAAACGACTCATTTGCATCGTAGTAACAAGACTTATCTCGATATACTGACAATGAGTTGCGATTTGGAGAACTAAAAATTCATTCAATTAACCTCGTAGCAATTCAAATCACAGTTCCCTAATTATTAAGATCCGCAATCCTCCTCAAAATCCTTAATGTTCAAGAAATAGTTTTCTATGTATCTAAGAAGATACCTAGTTTTTTCACAATAAGCTCCATACCAACTCGAAACCACCAGTCCCTCAACTTGCTTCCTATACAATTTACTATAAGCCTCCAGAAGCGTATGAAAATAAGGTTTGGAGACTTCAAATATGGAACTTTTATTTTGAAACTGCTACTGATGGATACTTGATTTAGAAGTAATTGGCATGCTATTAATTCACACTTCTACTATTACTTTTTGTTTTATTGTGCCGTAGTGAATATCAATACATGAATTTAAAAAAAAAATATAGTGTGTGGTGCCAAAAACATTTATAAATTTTAATTACTGATACATATTGTTCTTTTTATTGGTTCACGGTTTGTCTCCCAAGTGTATAGGTTACACGTTTCACAGTTATTTCACAGCTTTATTCGTAGTATAGATAAGATGGTCTGGAGACGTTCTAATATAGAACTTATTATATGATAAAGTTTATTGTTGTAAACGTAATACATAACAATCAATCAATAACGATTTGATCGCAGTGGCGAAATCAAAATTACAATAAACCCACTTTTCTTTTTTCTTTTTTTTAAATCAAAATTTAATTCCTACAGAATATTATTTCGGTGTTTTCTCAAATGAAAGATATTTAATATTCCATTAGGCATTTAACGCATCGGTCAGAAAGTTTTGCAGTGTTTTTTATAAAAAATTCATCACCTACGCAGAGCTTTGATTGGTTTAGGTTTTCTCAATGTTATTATTAATTCATATAGGATTGTTAATAAAGTTTTCCATTAAATTTTAAAATATCACAAAATTTAATCTATTACATTTACAGCTGGGGGTTTGCACTTCTCATCCAAATCACAAAAGTAATACAAAGGAAGTTCCGAAATTATTTTCAACTAACTTTTTTTTGTTTTTAATCTATTTATCGATATTTAGAACTATACAAAAAAATATACATATAGTAAAACTTTTGATATTGATTAAAATAAGATGTAAATAACTCGGATGATTATCGGGAATGGAGTGAAAGGCAAGTTGGGAGACTATGAGTATTCAGGATTTTACAAATAATTTTGGATTGTTAGGATTGGATAAGAGAAGGAATGGAAGATTCAGTGGAACCCCAAAGCTCAACGCCGTATGTCAAAATGAGTCTCCCAATAACCCTCCGTGGCATCTGAAAAGAATATGACCCAAGGACTTTCCATTATAGAATATTTATTGAAGTGGTACTAATGGGTAGTTGTTCACAAGTTTTTTTTTTTTTTTTTTTTTTTTTTTTTCATTTATTGATATTTACAACTGTACAAAACAATATACATTAAGTAAATGTGTTGATAGTGAATTCATTGGCATGTAAATAACTTGTGAAGAACTACTCACTAGTAGCACTTCAATAATATCTACACTAAAAGGTCTCTAGGCCATCTTCTTTTCAGACGCCTCGGAGGATTATCGGGAATGGAGAGGGAAGCAAGTTGGGAGACTAGTGGATTTGAGTGGTTATGGAGCTTACTATGGAAGGATAGGTATCTGGTTTGGGCTAAATCAGCAACATATGGAACATTAAGATCTTTATGGATAAGTTTATTGGTCACAAAATAAGGAGCATTGAGGATTTTTCGAAGGATTTTGGATTGTAAGGATTGGATACGAGATGAATTGGATGGTTTAGTGGAGCCCCAAAGCTCTACTCCGTATGTCCAAATAGGTCTTATCAGTCATGTAAATGAGTCTTTTGTAATTTATTGGAAGCTTAGAACGTTTGTCTAGTAAATGTTGAAGTAGTCTGTAACGACGAGCAGTTTCTTGTCGTTTTAGTCTTGTATGTGGATTCCAAGTAAGACGTTTGTCCAAGTGGAGTCCTAGGTAGCGGATCTGTTTAACAGAGATTAGTGGAATATGATTAAAGGATACTGTAGGGCAGGATGTCGTAGGTTTACTACGAAGGGTAAAAGTTATTTGATGGGATTTGTTTGGATTTATTTTTATTCTCCAATTTTGACACCATTCATGAATGTTAGTAATATGAGATTGTAATGATTGGGATGCAATGAAAGGATTATTATTTACTGATAACACACAAGTGTCATCGGCGTAAGTGGTGAGGACAGTGGTAGGATGAGTCGGGATGTCAGCTGTATACACCGTGAAGAGGATGGGACCTAGGATACTGCCTTGAGTGTTCACAAGTTAAAATAATTATTTATACTAGAAATAAATACATAAGTACTATATATTTTGCCATATTTTTAAGCAATATTAATTATTTAAATAAACCTTATCGGTCCAGAAAATTCATACCAAATCTAAGAACTTTGTCACGGCGTAGAAATCGCGCTCTTAATTAAACTAAAACGAAGACCAAAGAACAACTCGAGAAAACCCTAAGAACCTAACCATAAATTACATTTATTGAAGTAAAAAGGGAAAAGTTAAAGAGAAAAAAAAGGGGGGGGGGAGGAAGAGAAAGGGACTATAAAACAAAGGAGAGGGGATGGTGGATGTTGAGAACTTTTGTAACTGGAGTGAGAGATTTCAAACTCTGAAAAGTGTGGAAAGTAGGTTTTAATTATGACCACTCCCTAAAAATATTAACTCCAGTCGCCCTTATGATAACTTACTTCAGAAACCAAAGTTACAATCTTATTTTCCCTTTACATGTCGAGGAGTTAATGAATAC
The DNA here is from genome assembly GCA_003667255.2 of Euschistus heros. Classification (NCBI taxonomy): domain Eukaryota; kingdom Metazoa; phylum Arthropoda; class Insecta; order Hemiptera; family Pentatomidae; genus Euschistus; species Euschistus heros. The sequence continues at coordinate 740,861 of RCWM02000036.1, read as the reverse complement.
AAGGCTTAGGAACCCTTAGTCCATCATTCGGCATTATTACAAGGAAAAGAAGACTTTAATTTTAACGTTAAATCCCTTCAAAATTTTTAAAAATATAATAAAATAAAGAATGTAACAGTAGTTATTGTTTGGGGAGAAAATTAAACAGAACAAGAAAAACATGAAAATCCACATTTTGTGAGCACACCTTCCAATCATATCGTTAGTTCATCCTAAAAGATTTTTGTTGGTTTTACAGAAAAAACAGATACAATAAAAAAAAAATATATAATAAAAACAAAAATCAACCTCTTGGAAGAAACATCCAACAAAACAGGTCTGAAAATCTTAGTAGAAGAAAAAAAAAACACATCAACAATGCGGCAAAATTTTTCAATGGAAATAATTCAAGAAGATGGTTTAGAAAAATCTGCTGTACAAGGAAGGGTACACAAGATGGAAAGATCTTACGGAAATTCTAAAAAAATTTATAACAAACAAGCTTATCTTAAAATTTTAAAATAAGACACTATAATACAATGATAAAACCTGAATTGACCTGGGGTTTAGATAAACTTGAAGTGGTAGAAAGGAAAAATGTAAGAAAAATCTTAGGTCCAGTTATTGAGTGAAAATATCACAAGTATGGAAATTAAGATCTAATCAGGAAATATACAAAAACATGCAAAATATAACAGAAACACTAAGAAAAATAAGATTATTTTTTGGGCTTATGATAAGGGGCATTGAGAATTTATAAGAGAGCTCCGTATGTCTAAATAGGTCTGATATAATTAAAATGAGTCTTTTGTAGTAAATCGGTATATTTGAACGTTTGTCTAGAAAACGTTGAAGAATTTGAAAACAGTTTCCTTTCTTCTTAGACTTGTATATGGATTCCAAGTTAAACGTATGTCCAAATTGGTTTAATTACTTTAACTTAAATAAGTCTTTTGTTATTTATTGGGAACTTTGACAGCTTTTCTAGGAAATTCTAGAGTAGTTTCTTCTCTAATTCCCGCAAACCAAACAAGTTATTTAGATTTGTACAATATTGATCGATTTAGCTATGCACTAAACTTAATTTACTATAAAATAACTTAAACATTTTTTAATCAATCCACCCAATTTTTTGTTACTTAATTAAAAAGTAACCACATTTTCTGTCCTAAATTCAAGTTTTTCGGCGTAATTTTTGCACCGCATTAATACCGTGATACTCCTCCGAGCGCTCACTGAATGCTGAAAGGTTCATTTGATATTTATCGAATGATTCTATATTCAATGAGGTGAAGAAACAGTAAGGCACGGGCTGCTTTCTTAAATTTTAAAGCCGACTGTTGAGAATCATGAGCTGACAATTATTCTCTTCTGGATGTTGTCGAAAATAAATATTTTAGCAGTGTTTTGGGTATTGGAGTTGGGGCACTTCATCAGCTTATATAAATAAATAAATTGTTTTTGTGCTATAAATTAATTTATATGATTAATTAAATCATAGCAAGTAAATTAATGGAATTATTTATGAATCATTTGAAGTAATAAAATCGTTGAAAACCAATCCATATTCTATTACTGGTTTAAATAACCAGATAAATAAATCAAATAGTCCCATTTTAAATTTGTTAACAGTAGAAACGGAAAAAACCATAACCCACCCGTCTCCCTCACACTTTCGTCCATCTCCATCCGGCTCCGGACATCTTTCAGAATTCCTTTTCATTTTTCCTTCATAGGTGAGTATCAATATGTTTGTTTTCTTGTCTTACATTCAAAACATTTTTTTTAAAACTATTTATTGATATTTACAACTGTATAAATTATATAAATATGAGGAATATGATTAGAATAACATGTTAAGACCTACTCACTAGTACTTCAATAAAAATTCTACATAAGGTCTTTTAGCGTCTTTTCTGAAACCTCGAAGGATAATCGGAAATCGAGTATGAGTTAAATTGGCAGATTAGTGGATTCGAGTTGGTATGGAGTTTATTGTAAAAGGATAGATAGCTGGTTTGGGCCAAATCAGCCACGTATGGGAACATTAAGATCTTAATGGATAATTTTGTTTGTGACATAATAAGAAGCATTCACGATTATACTATGGAATTGGGATTTTAAGGATACGAGAATTGGAAGGTTTAGTGGAGCCCCAGTGCTCAACTCCCTATGTCCAAATGGGTATAATTACTGTCCTGCGAATATAATGGTAATGGTAGGAGCTTTGAACTCTTGTTTAGTAAATGTTAGAGTAGTCGGAAACGACGAGCAGTTTCTAGTCTTTCAAGTCTGGTTTGTTTAAAAATTTAATGTATATAATATACAGGGTGTTCGGAAGATCGTTGGCCAAAGAGGTATCTCTACCCGAGATTTGATTTCATTTTGAACCTATTTAAGGTCACTTACCAATATAGAAAGTCTTACGGGTTTTTTTAATTTTTTTTTTCTTAAATTACCAAAACCAAACATTTATTTCTTATAACTTCGTTGTTTACTGATATATCAACGCCATTTTTTTTTTTTTTTTGCTGTTATTACTAATACATTGTCCATGTAAAACAAAAAAAGATTTGATAAAAAAAACAAACATGTTATTTTACCTGTGCTAGAAAGAGAAACAACTATTTGTTACGCTTTGCATAAAAAATATGTTTTTAAAATAATTTGGATTTGGCTGTTGGCCTTACTTTTTTTTTTTTTTTTTTTTCGTCTTTAGCAAGAGTTAACGATCTCCCTTTTTTTGTGTATTTGTTTTTTGCATCAAATCTTTTTTATTTTACATGGACAATGTATTAGTAATTACAGCAAAAAAAAAATTGCTTTGATATATCAGTAAACAACGAAGTTATAAGCCATAAATGTTTGATTTAGGCCATTTTTTCAAAAAAATTGATAAAAAAAAAACCCGTAAGACTGTATATAGGTAAGTGACCTTAAATAGGTTCAAAATGAACCTCCCTAGCCGAGATACCTCTTTGGCCAAAGATCTTCCGAACAACCTGTCTGTATATGCAACAAAAAGTTATGATGTTTTGAAAAGTTTTCATTTTTTTAGAACTTATGAATATTTAACATTCGAAACCAATTTTTAAATAAAAATAATTTCAATAGAATGGAAAATAATGTAAATTAAGTAACGATTATTAAATTATCATATTTTACACAATATACAATTCCTGAAGTGAAATAAATGAATACAACCTTACGGATTAATAAATTTAGCATATTTTTTTTTTTTTTTTTTTTTTTTTTTTTTTTTTTTTTTTTTTTTTTTTTTTTTTTTTTTTTTTTTTTTTTTTTTTTTTTTTTTTTTTTTTTTTTTTTGTTTCAATTTAATGATGATTTGTTGAATGAGTAATAAAAAAATTGTTACAGTTCTATATCGATACAGGATATAAACCTAATATAATTTTTTATTTTTTTTTAATTAAATTTATTTGTATTTAAAACTCTATTAAATAATAAATCAGGTAAATATGAAGATTATTATATATAAATTATTTTATCAAAGACTTGTAGAGCAGCTACCCATTGGTAGCACTTCTGAATTAGACGCTCTCGGGGACATCTTCTTTTCAGACGCCTTATTTGCAAAGAAATGATAATTAACGGTTTATGAAATTGATAATTCTAATTGTGTTAGGTCTGTTCAGAAAATATTTTTTTTATTTTTATTTTTAAATCAAAATTATTTCGGTCAGCACCTTTTCAATACCTTGAAACCCCATCCTGATATCCTTTGCCCAAATCACCTTGAAAGAATTGAAACAGAATGAAATATCCCACTTCAAATGTCCCCTCCTCCTAAAGCATTCCATCCCTCAGAAATATCAAGTATCATCCAAAGACTGCCCACCAAGAAAGCCCCTGGACATGACCTTATCACATCCTATATCCTAAAACACTTTCCTTGGAAAGCCATCCTGTTCCTAACATTTATATATAACGCTGTACTCCGAACAACATATTTTCCTGATCCTTGGAAATTATCCATAGTCAAAATGATACCCAAACCCAAAAAGCCACCGGAACACCCTTCCTCATATCGTCCTATTTCCCTCTTGCCAATTATGGGTAAAATCCTAGAAAAACTCATCTTAAAACGATTGTATCCTATCCTAGATTCCAATCACATAATCCCAGATCACCAGTTTGGATTCCGAACATCTCATTCCACAATCCAGCAATGTCACGTTGTCTCCTCCGCATTGGAGCGCGGAATGTACTGCACGGGAGCCTTCCTCGATGTAGAACAAGCATTTGACCGAGTCTGGCACCCAGGACTGCTTTACAAACTCCGTAAATTCTTACCTTCTACATATTTCCTTATTATCCGCTCCTATCTCAGTGATAGAACTTTTAAAGTTAATCATAACTTTTCCTATTCCTCTCTCTTTAACCAAGCAGCAGGTGTTCCTCAAGGAAGTATCCTAGGTCCAATCCTCTACACGGTGTATACAGCTGACATCCCTACGTATCCTAGCACCATCCTCACCACGTATGCTGATGACACTTGTGTGTTATCAGTAAACAATGATCCATTTATTGCCTCCCAGACACTCCAATCCCATATCATAAACCTTCAAGAATGGTGTCGAAAATGGAGAATCAAAATAAATCCAAATAAATCCCATCAAATAACCTTTACCCTTCGTCGTAAACCTATGACTTCCTGTCCTACAGTATCCTTTAATGATGTCCCATTAATCCCCGTTGAACAGATCCGCTACCTAGGACTCCATCTGGACAAACGTCTTACTTGGAATCCACACACAAGACTAAAAAGACAAGAAACTGCCCGTCGTTTTCGACTACTTCAGCATTTACTCGACAAACGTTCAAAGCTCCCAATTAATTACAAAAGACTAATATACATAACTGTGATTAGACCTATCTGGACGTACGGAGTTGAGCTTTGGGGCTCCACTAAACCATCCAATTCATCTCGTATCCAATCCTTACAATCCAAAATCCTTAGAAAAATCCAAAATGCTCCTTACTTCGTCACAAACAAACTTATCCACAAAGATCTTAATATACCTTACGTTTCTGACTTAGCTCAAACCAGATATCTATCCTTTCATAGCAAACTCCACAATCATTCAAACCCATTAGTATCACAGCTTGCTTCTCACTCCATTCCAGATAACCCTCCGAGGCGTCTGAAAAGAAGATGGCCTCGAGACCTTCTAATATAATGCTTCATTATATAAAACCTTTATAAGTGCTACCAATGGGTAGTTGCTTTAAAAACAAGTGACCAGTCATTTTTATCATTATCATCTTATTTACTTAATGTATAATATACTGTATATACAGTTGTAAATTTCTATTAAATAAATAAAAAAAAAAAAAAAAAAAAAAAAATCAAAATTATTAATATTGTTTTATGTATTATTAGGTGCTTATCTGTGTAAGTAGTTTGCTTTATCTGATAACTCCAATTGATTCCATTTCTACACCTGGTTCCTGTATGGGATCTCTTGTAGAAGAGATATGAGCCCTTGGGTATAGTATGATAGGTATGTAAGGAATGTTAGGAACCCTACACCGTCCTGCCCTTCCTTGCCCTTAAATAAGGTAACAATGATCATCCTACAAGGACATAGCAACTTTGTCAGTTCAGAAAGCATGCTTTAAATCCTTAATCCTCATACTTATTAAGTCAAATTGTAATTACAAATGGGAGGGAGGGATTCACAACAAATTTTAATAAAAACTATTTACTTAAGTAATTACTATACATACTCAGATCTACGAGATAGAATATCATGATTCGACTAAATCATCTATTTTCTCGCATATCAACTTATCCCTAATGAGATTAAAATCCGATATGTTGCTAATTTAGCTCAAGACTGACAATTATCCTTGAACTATAAGTTTCATATCCACTCAAGCCAACGAATTTCTCAACTGAAATTCATGAGAATCCTGGGATCTTATAATAAAAAATTCTTTAGAATTCCAGTTGTTTCATTGTATTCAGAACTCCTTTAACTTAGGTATTGATGAATTAATTGCCACTTCTAAGATATTTAGTTGGTTAAAATATCTATCTATATTTAATATTGAAGAAAGTCAGGAAATCAAGAAAGAAAATTAGGATGAAATCCGGCATATAAAAAAGAATATTTATATACTCGAATATTCGATTTCCCTTCACCAAAAGACAAAATAACCCCTTTTAAAAAATTGGGGTAGTATATGAACTAAACAGCAATGACTAATCAAATTGTTCTTTCAATTTGTTTCAACAGTATTCAAGTTTAGTCCTTTTTTTTTACAATAAAATAAAATGAAACACTTATTGGTAGCACTTCAACAACCAATGGTTATGGAGTTGACCATTGACAGGATTGGTATCTGGGTTTGGCCTATATTAGGAACTTGTGGTAAATAAAAATCTCAATGGATATGTTTGTTTGTGACAAAGTAAGTAAAATTTCTGAGAGGATTTCGGATATTAAGGTAGATGGTTTAGTGGAGCCGTTAAGTTCAACTCCGTATTTCCAAATAGGTCTAATTACTGTCTTGTAAATGAGTCTATTGTAATTTGGTGGGAGCTTTGAACGCTTGTCTAGTAAATGGAGTAGTCGGAAACGGCGAGCAGTTTCTTGTCCTTCAAGTAGATGTGAATAGTTATGTATATACAAGGTATCTCTTAGTGTAAAAAAAAAAAAAAATTGGGTGAAACTAGATCAAAAATGTAGCTAAATGCCGCAGACCTTACCTTTCTATTCCAATCCGTTGCTGATGTACGATAAATCAAGGACTTTTTTGAAGAAACCACGTTTTTTTGCCATAAAAGCTTATAAAGTTCCAATGTCTTTATTACTTGTACGCTCACTGCTTTTCGAAAAAAAACTATCGACAAAACGTCAAAACTCACAAAAACTTGCAAATTTAATCAGCTTTAAAATGATAAGGTTAAATGTAATGATTCTGTTTCAATTTCATTTGGCATACAAATCAGTTACTTGTGTAAATAAAATATTATGACAATCCCTTAATGGAAATGTTCATTTAAAACCTAATAAACTCTTCATAGGAATGAAAATAAAAATCAAAAAAAAAAATTATTGTTTAATAGAAAAATATCAATAAAGTGACACCAGATCAGAGGATCTTATGTTATTACATTTATTTATTTATTATTATTTATGATTTATTTTATTAGATTTCCAATGTAAGGTTTAAAACCTAATGATAATGAACGTAGACCTCAATTTTTCAGTTAGCTTCTCAATACAGATGATGTTAAAGAATACCTCAATTTTTTTTCACAAGGGAAGGCATTTCTAGGGTATCGCTGGTTTATTCTTTTGTATTGCGTTGAATAAAAATCATAGCTTGCCCACTTCTGCTAGTTACAAAATATCGTACTACAGCTTCATCACGATATACCTGAAGTTCGGCAAACTATGATTTTCCAACACCATACTTTATTAAAAGCAATAAACATAAACCAACGATAATATAGGTTAAAATGCCTTCCCCTATGAAAACAGACTCGTCTGTCCATAAAATCACTCAAAAGTGATCTGTTTTGAAAAGCTAACGGTGTCTACTTATCAATAGGTTAAACCTTACATTGAAAATCTAATAAAATAAATCATAAATAATAATAATAATAAATAAACAAACGTAATAACATAAGATCCTCTGATCTGGTGTCACTTTATTGACATTTTTCCTTTATTTTCTATTAAACAATAATTTTTTTTCTTTGCTTTTTATTCCTATGAAGAGTTTATTAGGTTTTAAATGAACATTTTCATTAAAGGATTATCATAATGTTTTATTTACACAAGTAACTTATTTGTATGCCAAATGAGAACACCATGTTTTTTCGTTTTCATAAGTAAATTTCTCGATGAAATTGAAACAGAATCATAACATTTAACATATCATTTTAAAGCTGATTAAATTTGCAAGTTTTTGTGAGATTTGACGTTTTGTCGATAGTTTTTTCGAAAAGCAGTGAGCGTCCAAGTAATAAAGACATTGAAACTTCCTTAAATAAAGTGAAGATCGAGCTAAAATACAAGGTTACTTGTACTTTTTTCTTATAGGAAATTTAATGCTAAATCCGAAAATGTGGTCAAAGTTTAAAAAATATTTAAACAAAGTGGAGATATTACAGCTTTTATGGCAAAAAACGTAGTTTCTTCAAAAAAGTATTTGATTTATTGTATATCTGCAACGGGTTGGAATAGAAAGGTAAGGTCTGCGGCATTTTGCTACATTTTTGATCCAGTTTCACCCAATTTTTATTTTTGATATATGACTGCATTTTTTTTCTTGTTTTTTTATATGTATATATATATATATATATATATATATATATATATATATATATATATATACTTTTTTTTATGTCAATAATTTGTTCTGTAATTTCTGATGTATTAGTTAGTAAATAATGCGGCTAGACAATTTTACTAGTAATAGTGAGTGATTTATTCTTATTTCTATGGGACAGCAGGTACCATACTAAAGTTTATTTTTCATTTTATTTATTTATTAGAATAAAATGAAACAGAACCGGCTAACTGTTTTTGTTTATTTCCATATTATTTACAATTCTAATTAAATGAGTTCATACATTACAAATGAGCCTGTCAGAGTAAACAATAATGCATATCTAATTATCATGTTTTTTTTCTTTTCTCGGAAACTTGTTTGTGTGCGTTTCCATGATAGGACTCTACATACAAACGATTTAGGCCGTAGCATCAAGCAACAGCCCGCCACCATATTAATGTTTCCTCGATGGCTACTAGTCCAGTAATTTTGGTATGAAAGACTACGGGTAGTTCTCAATTTTCGATATGCTGTTAGTATTGTGCGTTTTTTTCTAAAATCTAAAGTTTAGTGATAAAGCTCGCTAATCATTAGCAACAAAGCGTCAACCATTTCGAATTTTTCTACGCTTCTCCAAGATATCTGTTTAAAATTTAATTTAAAAGAAAAAAATTGTTACGTTAAAAGTTGAATTAGTTTAATTTAATTAATATAATGTCTAATAAATGTTAAAGAAGTTGAAAACGATGGCCAGTTTCCTGCGGTTTTAGTCAGGAATATGTTTTAAAAAAAAGTAATTTGTATAATCCAGTCATTGAATTAACACTGGCCAATTTTTTTTCAAATTATTTATGCGCTAAGAGTATTTTTTTTTTCATTTATTGATATTTACAACTGTACAGAATAATATAAAACAAGTAAATGTGTTGACAGTGAATACAATGGCATGTAAATAACTTGTGAAGAACTACTCACTAGTAGCACTTCAATAAAATCTACTCTAAAAGGTCTCTAGGCCATCTTCTTTTCAGACGCCTCGGAGGATTATCAGGGATGGAGGAGGAAGCAAGTTGGGAGACTAGTGGATTGGAGTGGTTATGGAGCTTACTATGGAAGGATAGGTATCTGCTTTGAGCTAACTCAGCAACATATGGAACATTAAGGTCTTTATGGATAAGCTTATTGGTGACAAAGTAAGGGGCATTTAGGATTTTTCGAAGGATTTTGGATTGTAAGGATTGGATACGAGATGAATTGGATGGTTTAGTAGAGCCCCAAAGCTCAACTCCGTACATCCAAATAGGTCTAATAACAGTCATGTAAATAAGTCTTTTGTAATGAATTGGGAGGTTTGATCGTTTGTCTAGTAAATGTTGAAGTAGTCTGTAACGACGAGCAGTTTCTTGTCGTTTTAGTCTTGTATGTGGATTCCAAGTAAGACGTTTGTCCAAGTGGAGTCCTAGGTAGCGGATCTGTTCGACAGGGATTAGTGGAATATCATTGAAGGATAGCTAAGAGTATTAAATTAAAAAGAAAACTAACACATTCAAACATTAAAAAAAAAATAGTTAAAAAGCGGAAAGTTAATTGAGAAAAAAATTTGCAGGTTCATTATAAACAATAACTTGTATACAGCATAATTTAAAAAAAATAAAATAAAAAAAAGTCAAACTAACACTAAGACCGCCTGCGATTCGGCGAAAATTACAGCCCCCAAGACTTATGGTTAGATCGATTACTATTTTGACGTGTTTCAAGCAATAACTTTTAAACGTCTGTATGACGTGATGGTTGTAATGAGTCGGCCACGGTCACGTCAATGTATTTAAGGATGGGAAGAGTTTGCGGAGATGTTGAACAATTTCTCAGAATTATTTTTGACAATGTATGATTGTAAAAATGACAAAGCGATGGATCGATACTCTCAGAACGAAAATATCCGCTCCACACATTTTTGCATTTTCTAGTATTTAGAAAAAATTGCCGACAAATCCAAGTTAATAGCTCAATCATCATAAGAAGCACAAATTACCGAGGACATTATGAAAATGCACCTCCATTTTACAACCTCGAGCCTTTAAATGTCACGCGCGTTCTACATTTTATTAAAATACAAAAGGAATTTTCTTTAATCTCAGATATTATTTTTTCTATAATAATTATTTAACACGATTTTTAACACCTGCAGTTGACACGATGTGTAAATTCAGAGTAGTTCAACACTTCTAAACATTAATGGTTAGTCATGTTATAATATATTCGATAATTTTACGTGTATTGTATTTCGAATCGTAGTTATTTTTCATGCTGTTATATTTTTTTCTTTTAAGTATGTTACTTCTTATACAATTATCACTACATGACCATTGGTATATATTTATATTTATGGAGCACGATGTATTAATATTACATACACACCTCTGCTATTGGGGTATTGAGGAAGCAATAACAATAAATATTAAACAAAAAGAAAAGTATAACTCATTGTAGTACTATCAAAATCAGTAAATAAATTACTAGGATTAAAAAATCCTTGTGCATAAGTGTAATTTCATTTAAAATAACATATTTAAAACATTATTGAATACCACTCTTAAAAGTAAATCCATTGTTTACAACTGCTTAAACCCATTTTTATACCTCTCATTTGATTTGATGTCAGTACTACTTCTTTGTTTTTTGAGATAAAGAACTCTTGAAATAAAATTTTACGTGTTCGCAACAATCAAAGATCCGACTTTTTAAAAGATGAGGCACTGAGCAAAACAAACTATACCTGAAGGTGCAATATTTTTACATCTTTTGGATGGGGATCAATAGTTTTCTTGTGTTACGTTTTGTTTTTTCCATCATCAAAAATGTAACATTTTGAGACGCTCTTAGCTTAGTTGGTATTAGGATCGAAAATTTGACTAGAGAATTCTCGTCAGAAATTTAATGAAGAATATTTTTTATATATAGCATCTAGCTGCCTTGCCTTCAGAATTCTTCGAAGCCCAACTCTCTTATGCGTTTCTTGACATCTTGAATTATGGGTAACTGTTGTAGGTGGGCGAAAAAAACCATTCCGATCACAGGGTCGACAACATCTAGCAAAGGTTTTGGCAAAAACAGGGTTGATTGAATTGATTGGTAAACCAGCTTCGGGCCGTCTGTAAAGTACTGGTTTTGATAGTAAACCACATTGGCAGGTATGATTTCAATATAAGCAAAACTAGTTCTTGAAGTTCAGATGAGGGGCTTTCTTCACTTATGAACAATCTTAAAGTTCTATTGGTTTTCGTGAACCACCTCGAATGTGATAAGAGCTCATGATCTTGTACAGCCAAATCTTCTTTGCAGGTTCCTGACTTTATTGCCTTTGAAATATCAAGTAGGTATTATTGATGATTGCTATACTCGTTTCTGCCTATCTGCTGAATTTGCCAATCAATACCAGTATGTAATTCCAGAATATACTAAGAACTATACTGTCAATTAAATATTTAAACTTTTCTATAGCATTGGGGTCATCGGGGAAGAGGTTAATCAATTCACACCATCTTTCGTCAAAAATGACAATACTGTTAAAAATCCGATCAAAAAAATTCAAAATAACGTAAAGTTTTCAATATTTTGCGGCTTACGAGTATGTGCGACCGGACGATATTAACTGATCTAAACCAAATTAAAACACAATGCACTTAGGCCTTATTTGAAGACGTTACAAACTATTACATTAAGAAAACATCTAAAACAAAAATTGAAAAACTTATCGCAAAAATGATTTTTTTTTTTCTTATTTTGTCAAACTTTAGGGCCTATTCGCGATCGGAAGATGTAACCGATTTCGATAATTTTTTCTTGTCTATATAATTCGCAAATTTTCCACGCTATTACAATTTCGAAAGGAAATAAAAGGTTTTTTTCGGCTCCCCCTATTGCTCAGATACACAATTTTACGGCTAAAGACAGGATAAGACATGTCTCATCCTTCCTATAGCCGTAAAATTGTCTATATGAGCAACACCATCAGACCTAGGACGTGTCGAAAATGCCTACACAAAAGATGTAGGCAAAACGTGATCTTTTTCATTCAAACCTATACATCTCCTTAATAGTAGGTCCCACCGATACATGTTATAAACATGTATTTATATTAGCAGTTCACTGTATAGACTTGAGATCCACATATAGTTTATAGTAGTCAATCAGAGTTGTATACTCCTGCTCATTGCTCAGCCACTTTCGACAGATCTATTGTAATCCGATCCTCTTTTCTCTGGAACTCCATCCTTCTCAACACTCGTCATTCAATTACCCTTTACACTTTTAAAATAACACTTCCTTAACCACCTACTATCCATCCAGATCCTGTCCTTCAAAAACTGTCAATAGCCAATTATTAGTTATATAAAATATGAAAAATTTATATTCGTGAAATCTTATTGTTTTTGTAAAAAAAAAAATTTAAATTTTCGGTTACTTTTTATTATTATTTTTTTGTTTTGTTTTTTGTTTTATTCTTATCTGTTATTTTTTTAATAAAAATATTATTTCTTTTTAAAGCTCCGAAGGCCCTTGGTTGTACATCAGTTTCTATTCTTAAAAGACACAAGGTCCCAGAATAAATAAAGAATTTTGATTATAGTATAGATTATTGATACAGATTGTATGGATTGTCGATTCACTCTCGACTATTAGAAACAAGCCAAAAATGCCAAACCCTTTCAAAGTTCCAGCAAACACAAAGAACGAACCAAAGTGTGACAGAATATCGATGGCTAATTTGACTCTCCTTCTATGGTACGAATTTCCTCGGCGGCTGCTTTTAAGACCTTGTTCCTTCTTTTTGTTTTCTTCAGGCATGCGCATGCGTTATAAAAAGGCAAATGACGTCATGAAGCCAGCTCAAGTTACTACAAGTAACTAATCTAAACCACACTGACATAGAATGTTGTAATAACGTAGTATATTACTTTGTTATAAATAGTTCTATTATTATTATTTATTTATAACGAAATCCTTCCATAATTTTCATTCCGTAAACTCTGGTTCCAGTTAATTCCTAAATAGCTCAGAAAATTTAAGACGAAAAACAGATCAATATGAAAATATTTCTTAAACAACTGAATTTTTCATGATTAATTTATCTTTATAGGTAGAACGAATTTTAAAAATGTCTTAGAATTCACAAGTAAGCCTCTATCTAAAATAGTGGATTCGAGAATGGTGACTAGCTCAATTTAGAGTTTGATTAATTCATGTAGATTAGGAAGCAGTCTTAAGCAAAGGTGTAACGTAAAAACGTAAATTAAAAACCATCCTGACGACATATAATTCTGATATCTCAACCATTTTATTGAAATTGAAATATCTTAACAATTTTTTAGTGGAAATTTTTTTTTTTTAATAATTATAAAAATATGAGGTGGACAATTTTTTTTAATATTTTCTAGAATTGAAAAAAAAAAAAAAAAACACAACAGATATATGATGACTAACATCCGGCCAAAAATGCCAAGCAACCATCTTTGATCCAGCATTTTGAAGACTTTTTCAAAATATGCTCTGATATTAAACTACACTTGAACTTTTCAACTTACTGAAAATTTATTATTTAAAAAATCCTAAATTCACAGTGTGAAAATTTTATAAAATAAAGCGATTTGTAAACCGTTTTGATCTGTGAAAATTAACAAGCTTTTCACCACTCGCAATTGGCGAGTGAGGCCGATTTTATTATTCTTCCATTAAAAAATAAAATCATAAAATTAAAAAAAAATATTTAGATTATTATTTAGTTACCCTAAAAATTCTGTGTTCAAAATGAGATAAAAACTTATTCCTGATGAAATACGTGACTAAGAAATCTACATGTATATCCAAAAAACAATATGGTCACTTCGAGACAATTATGAGGATATTTATAAAATGAATAAAACGCTAATACATAGGAATACTATGCTGAGTATTTTCTACATTTTCTACAATCAGTCGCAACATTCCTGCTTAGAAATTTCAATTTTGATTCTATACACCGCCCTAGAATATAAAAAAAAAATAAATAAACAAGACTAGTATTGTTCCGAAATTTACCGTTCCTTAAATATTAAAGGAGGCGACGGGGACGGAGAACAATGAGGAGGCCGGAAAAAGTGGGAGACTTAAGGCGAAACCCCGAGCCCCCACCTCAAATAAAAGCAACTCCTTTATTAATAAATCCTTTCCTTCTACCCTAATCTCCATCCCTAACCATCCCTCTACCTCCCTTAATTTAAAACCTAACCAGTATCAGAGGAAATACTAACGAGTAATGTAAATATATGAACGATATTTTAGTCCAAGCAATAACTACACCTGGGAGTGATCTTAAGCTGAATCGGGTTCATACAAACAAATTCTATTTATTTTTAACCTGGCACCTATAAAAAATACTGTTTATGATTGCAGTTGCCAGGGTTCCTCAAGGAAGTATCCTAGGTCCCATCCGCTACACGGTGTATACAGCTGCCTTGCCATTCTAGCACCGCCCTCACCATTCACGCTGATGACACATGTATTAAATTTAAAGTAATAATAAAGTAAAGCTTTCAGATGAAAAAAAGAAATTTTGGTTCCGTCTAACACTTTTGGAGATATAGTCAAAAGGGTGCCGAATAACGTAAGTGCGACTTACCGCAGCTCTAAACCTTTTAATATGAGATAAAAATTAATAGAACCAAATTTGTTGCAAGTTCGTTTTGCATCAATAATGTATAGAACAGAAAATGTGCTAAAAGTAACAGTTTCCGAGTTATTTGATCAAACAGCTAAGAACATACTATTTTAAACCCTTTTCCTCCCTCTTCTACTCTAACCCGACGCTATTTCAAGGAAGACGTTTTACCAAACGTCTGGATAAGGGTTTATCCATTTGCTTGTATAATCCCTGTACTATGACGTTCAGCAGTTCAGTAAAAGTGGTCAATTGTATGGCCATTTCTACCACGACTTCTCATGTTCGTTGAGGTTTGAGAAACAGAAGTCGGCAATGTGAGCTGTTCATATAAAAACATGTAATATCTGATTGTATGGTGTAAAAGAAGGGCTATTCCTAACGAAGCTATGAAGTCAAAAATAATCACATATTTCATCCACTCTACACCCTTCAGTTCAGCACTCATTGACTGGGGTTATATACATATAATAAAAATGTTTTATGAAATCCGGATTGATGAGAAACTCGAATTATCGAGACTCTACTGTAAAAGGTTTATATTTATTATTTATTATTCAAGTTGTTCATTGTATATACATATTTTTTTTATTAATTTAATAGGTTCATTTTTTATTAACAATTAATAAATTTATCAACATACATTATTTTTCTGGATAAAATCGGCATGAAAAAAATCATAAGAAATGTCCGCGACGGGGAAAATCCAGGAATTATTTGGCTTTTGTTTGCCTGAGAGGAGACTGTTTGTAATAGACTGGATTAAAGTGAATAGATATTAGCATACCTAACAAAAAACCGACATCTAATGAGGAAACCTTTCTGCCGCAGGAGCTTTCCCGAACTAGGGAACTTTTTTTTAGCTTCTTTGAAGAACGAAATACAAGTCGTCCAGAAGGAATGGAAAGGTAAATTTGGTCACGAGAAGTCCATTTACATACATATTAAAATGTTAATGTAACGCCGTGAGCCAGTCGGGATTAGAGAGAGAAATAATATTTTGGAAACCATATTGCAATTATCATGGTTTAATTATTTCCTTAATAATAGTAATCTGTAAGAGGTAGAACCTTCTTCGCATCAAGGGCGAAAATGCGGCTTTGGCTTCTGGAACACAAAACATTTATCTTATTCCTTGGGGGTAATTTTTCATGTTTATTTTATACTAGATAAATTTATTTATTGTGATAACAAAATGAAGTTATATTTAAATGAAAAATTATGTATATACAACTTTAAAAAATCTGTACGTATTAATTAAACTCGTATTTTCCTTCCAAAGCTCAATAATCTCGATTTCTTTATCAATAAAGCTATCCATCAATTTTTTAATATTTTTTATATTTACAATAACCTTCCCTACGGTCCTTTCCGTCTCTACTTTGTATTTTTGTTATATTATTATTTCTATTTGCATCACTTTGTTATTTTTCTGCATCATTTTATATTTGTTTTGCACGCCTGATCATAATGACATTGGCATTATTGTATTTATCTATTTTTATTCTGTTTGTATTTAATTGCTATTTTGTTATATTATGGTATCTCTGTTGTTCATTTTTCTTTTATATTTTTGTTACAGTTTCTTTGTTTCATTTTCCTATTCTGCATCCATGTTTCCCGCGCCTTTTCTCCCTTTTACCTGCCCAGCTGTTCTTACCGTTTCACATCAGTCATCATTCGTCCCCTCCGTCATTCCTTTTATCTATCCACTTTTATTTTCCTTCACCTTTACTTTTTTTTACCCGTTTTTCCCCTATTTTTGTCACATGATGTATTTTGTTTATTATAGCCCTGAAGAAGAACTGTAAGGAAGGTCGAAACGTTGGCATTTATTAAAGTATTTCTTCTTAAACGTGGTGTTCCTCTTTGACTGCATCCCTGATCATCTTCTTCTCCTTTAATATTTTTTTTTCAGTTGTTTTTTATAATATAATTGCTATTTATAGTTTGTGCTAAGTTTCATTTCTTCACAATTTATAACATTTGCACTAAGGCTTCAATCTTAATAATTCCTTTATTGAAACTGCTTTGCCCGTTATATTTCATTTGTGTCTTTATTATTCATAAATTAATTGATGTACTTTATGAATTTACCCATCTACTGTATCCACAGTACATCTTTTGTTGTAATTTCTTTATTTTTCTTCGAGTCTTACTGAAGGCAGAAACATTATTATATTTTATTTCGGCAATAAAACTTCTTAGAACATTATTAGAGTTTACTCGATTATCAGGACTCGAGTGAGAAGGAAGTGGATTTAAGAGTCTATGTAGGTTGTCATCGAAGGATAAGTATCTTGTTTAGGCCAAATCTGCAACATATGGGACTTCTAGATCGTTATGGATAGGTTTATTGGTGACAAATAAGGAGCATTGAGGATTTTACGAAGGATTTTGGATTATATAGATTGGACGAAAAGAATTGGAGGCTCAACTCCTTATGTCCAAATGGGTCTAACTAATGTTATGTAAATAAGGCTTTTGTAATTAATTGGGAGTTTTGAACACGTCAATGTTGGGGTAGACGGAATTTTGCTAATCAATAATGAATAACATGCTTAACACTCATTTCACAATAACGTATTAACTGTGAAAATTGATCGATAAAAGGCCAGATACCAATGGTAATTACACACTTGGGACGGGGCAAAACGCTTACAAATAATTGATTTAATTACAGAGAATTTGAGGACTACAGGGGAGATTACTCATATAATTGTCGACATTCCATCCTTTGAAACCAATAGTTATAGCTAACAACACTTCATTGTTAAACAAAAAAATAAAAAATAAATATAACTGATATTCGTAGACCGAATTTAATTTAAGAATCGTTACAACAGAATATTGTGTAAACCAGACGATTTAGATATTTTAACACTTCAACGCTATCCAAGAAAACCTGGCCTACAATACCAGCTATACTTTCTTCACATTTAACCTATTTTGCTCAGTTACACTTTTATTTATTTATTTTTCTGATAGAATCTCTTGAAGGAAAATACTTGGGCAGGAATTCTTCAGGCAATATATTAGGATTGTATTTTAATTTCTTTATTTCATTCTATTTCTTTTGTTTTATTATATATTTTTTTTAATTTTTACTAATTGATATTTATAACTGTATAAAATACATAAACAAAGTATATGTGTGTAAAAACTATACAGTAACAAATTAACAGCCACACATTTGTAGAACTTCAATAAATGGTAACGTTATAGTTAAACATACCTAGGCCATCTTCTTTTCACACGAATCACAGCGTTATCGGGAATCGGGTGAGAAGCTTGTCATAAAAAGATAGGTATATGGTTTATTTTTTTCATCCTTCGTCGTAAACCAACGATTTTCTGTCCTACAATATCTTTAAATGATATTCCACTAATTCCTGAACAGATCCGCTTTCTAGGACTCCACTTGGAATCCACATAGAAGAATAAAACGACAAGAAACTGCTCGTCGTTACAGACTACTTCAACATTTACTAGACAAACGTTCCCCCCCAATTAATTACAACATACTTATTTACATGACTGTGATTAGACCTATTTGGACTACGGAGTTGAGCTTTAGGGTCCACTAAACCATCCAATTCATCTCGTATCCAATCCTTGCAATACAAAATCATTGAAAAATCCTAAATGCCCCTTACTTTGTCACCAATAAACTTATCCATAAAGACCTTAATGTTCCATATGTTGCTGAGTAAGCCCAAACCAGATACCTATCCTTATCACATTAAGCTCCATAACCACTCAAATCCATTAGATTCTCAACTTGGTTCCAACTCCAATCCCGATAATCCTTCGAGGCTTCTGAAAAGGGGATGGCCTAGTGATCTAGTGTAGGATTTTGTGATGAGTTGTTCTTTTCAAGTTTTGACACGTTATTTTAGTCGCTATCAACACATTTACTTGATGTATATATTTGTACAGTTTTGAATTTCAATAAATTGATAAAAAATAAAAAATAATTTTTTTTTCTTTCATTTTATAATTTACCTATATCAATAATTTATTGTCTTTAAGCAGGTTTATCTTTATAAAATATGTTCATAGTAAAAGATGTTTTTCTAACTATATTAACATTTCTTTTTAGCAATGATTATGACGAACATTGTTATGGATGTTCTTTGGAACACCTCTTCATTGTTATATTATTTGGAAACGACTACAAATAATATTTGTTATTATTTAATAAATTTTACTCGAACCCCAAAAATAAACAGAAAAAAAACAAAACGAACATCGTAAATATAAACTCCGAAGTTCGGGGGAGGCGAAAATAAATTCCATTAACGCAAGACTAGCATCACCATTCATTTGCGGAGCGCTCCTAAAGTTTTGTGAATCTGGTTCAGATCGGCCGGATTCACAATTATCGTTTAATTATTTCGCAACACGGAATCTTCTGGTTAGGACTCATTCGGTAATTCAGTGAAGAGAAATGACTCCGGAGCACGCCAGATATTTGTCGAAAATATCGGAAGCTATGACCTCTTAAAACATTTCTGGTGTTCTTGAACGCATGAATTTCTCCTGTATATCGGAAAACAGATTTATTTGTAGGGGAAAACCATCATTGTTATTCATAGCTCATATAAAACTTCAATTTATTTAGTTGTTTTTATTTTTATTTATTCCTTCTATACTTTCGACAGTTCAAAGAGATTGAATGCTGTACCTAATTAAATAATTATTATATCGATGCGGCTTATTTGACTGGAGAACTAATGGTGACGTAGATATTTAAGTATGTGGTCAAGGAAACACAATTAGAATCACTAATTTATTGTACCGACGTTTCAGATTACGATGTAAGCCTTTATCAGGGCTATAAGAAAAATCAAACATGTATGGGGGAAAAAGAAGTGAATTTTAAAAATATAAGAATAGTTAATATTATGAAAATAAACTTAAAAAAATAAAAAAAAATAATATACAATATTTTGTTTTTATAAAGATAAAAAATCAGTATTGTTTAGTGTAAATTATTTTCGATTGCATTTAAACTTATTTTTTTAATTTATACACTGCTTTTCTTTTCCTATATTTTTACAGTTTTTTTTTTTATATATAACTTTTTGATTTTACTTCTAGCCCTGAAGAAGGCTAACATTATAAGTCGAAACGTTGGCACACTAAATTATTATTTTTAATTTATTGTATATAATATATAATTTTAATTTAATGTATATTAGATACAAACAATTTATTACAGAATTTAGAACAATTCTCTTTAAATATCAATCATTTTACAGCAAGTCAAACGTCAAATTATTAATTTTACTATGACTAAGAAATATGATTAAAACTCAAATCTGCCAAAAATAAAGAGCAAAATTTTATAATCGACATATGTACCATTTCATATTTCTTTTTTATTCTTAGAACTTTTTTGTGATCATAGAATGAAGGTCATTTTTAATCCAGAGAAATATCTGTGCATCCTCTCACCTACAGTGTTTAGTCAAAGGTTTTAGTAACATTTTGGACGCTCAGTTGTTATGTAACAATAATATAAAAATTTTAAAAATTGAGGAAAAATGTCTTGTATCTTTGTTATATCGGAAACTTTTCAGACCACCCTCGTATATATATATATATATATATATATATATTTTTCTTTTATACTTCATTTATATTTACACACAAAATACACAATAAGTAAATGTGCGTTGAAGCAATTACAATTATGTGTCAATAATTTGTAAAGAACTCCCCATTACTAGCAATTCAATAACTGTTTTACATTAACAAGTCCCATTTAGACCCCTTGGAGGAGTATAGAGAATCGAATGATAAACAGGTTGGGAGACTAGTAGATTCGAGTGGGTATATGTAGCTTGTTATCGAAGGATAGATATCTAGGTAAGTATAAAATATGAATAAGTTTATGTGACATAATAAGGATGGTTGAAGATTTTAGGAAAGATTTTGAATTGTAAGTATTGGATACCAGCGGAATTGGAAGGTCTAGTGGAGCTCCAAATTTATCTTCATAAATGAAATACTTTATCGACATTTGAGATATGTATTAACCAGAAATGACTCGTTTGTATAGGTATTGGTAACGAATCGATAAAGCATGGTAATTCACTAATTTAGACTATTCAAATATGCTAAAATCTATAATTTATAATATGATTTTTCTTTCTCTTTATCTACCTTTTTGTGTCATAGCCAGCGTGCAGGGACCGCATTTTTTAAAAAAAATTTATGGAATTTGATTTTCATAATAAATTGACTCACGATCATTGAATGACAAGCTCACCAGATGAGCAATTAAAGCATCCATTTATTGTTAATGTCTACGCTAAACAGAGGAGGAGAGTTTGGGGAGCTATTAACTATTCTTCATTACTTAGCCAGGGCTAGGAGGAGGTGCCTGTCATCTTGGTGTAGCTATTTCAGCTCCTGCGTTGAAAGCCATCTGAATAATTTCGTTGTCAGCTAGTACCCACCTTCATTGGAATCCATTTTCATCCAAAGATCTAATGTTTGCGGGCTATCATCCCTAAATTATTGCAAAGCTACATGTATTACTGTAGATAGGAATTTTTCTGTTACTCACACATTGATTTCTCGCCTCCTAC
Organism: Euschistus heros; assembly: GCA_003667255.2. Taxonomy (NCBI): domain Eukaryota; kingdom Metazoa; phylum Arthropoda; class Insecta; order Hemiptera; family Pentatomidae; genus Euschistus; species Euschistus heros. The sequence continues at coordinate 719,276 of RCWM02000036.1, read as the reverse complement.
ATGAAATATTTTTAGAGAACTTAGTTATTAGCTAAGAGTTTGCAATAGGACTATAGTTAAATGCTGCCAAAATTTGAAAGAACAGATTTCATTATACCATAGATAAATCGAATGATTCCTTAAATGTCCTATATTAAAAAAACCCTTGGCCATTTTTTCTTTAGACGTCTCGGAAGGTTATCAGAAATCGAGTGAGAAGCAAGTAAAGAGACTAATAGATTCGAGTGCGTATGGAGTTTGTCCTGGAGAAATATGTATCTTTTTTTGGGCAATTCTGCATCATAGGGGGCATTTAGATAAGGATAAGGAGCATTGAAGATTTTAAGAGGAAATTTCGATTATAAGGATTCGATTGAATCGAGCACCAAAGCTCAACTCAGTATGACCAAATGGGTCTAATACTATTAGTTTAATAAGCCTTTTATAATGTTAATTGGAAGATTTGAACGCTTGTAAAGTAAATGTTGGAGTGGTAGCAAACGTAGATCAGTTTCTACTAGATAAGGGCGGGGTGCACACTGGAGAAACTGGTTTCATGATACATGAAACTAAAGTTGCTTGCAAAAGATAGACTAGATTAACATAGGCTGGTGCACACAGCGTTTCATGAAACTTTAATTTCATTGGTTTCAAGGAACCGTCTTTAAAGAAATTCCTTAAATCGATTTCCTGTTGTTTTAGTTTCACTTATCATCAATCCAAATGTTGATCCATTGATTTTCCCCTTTTCAAATCACTTTAAATGACCATACCTTATCAACATAGTTGATATTGTTACATACTACTTGACAATTATTAAAAATATTTGGAAGTGATACAACTAACCTTGGAGCTAACCTTCAATCGGTGTCCTTCTTTGTTATTAGTGGATTCACAAGTTCTAACAAGCGATTAAAAAGTGGCATCGACATCCTAAAAAAATACTTAAATTTTTCAGGATCTCTGATTAGTTCGCGAGCTAAAACAAAACAGCTGTGTTGCTGATCCCCAATCAACCAGGACTTGGTTTTTTTTTTTTTTTTTCCATAGCCACCACCAAAACACAAGCACATCGTCGCCAGAATCCATCACGAAACTAATAGAAAACCGCTACTTCTGAGTGCACGTTCCTTGAAACAGACTTTTTGAAACCCATTGCATGAAATCAGTTTCATGGAACCAGTTTCTCCCAGTGTGCACCGCGCTTAAGTCTCGTATGTGGAAGTCGTACGTCTGTCAAGATTCCTAGGTAGCTAATCTGTTCAACGGGGATCAGTGTAATATTATAAAACGATAGTGTAGGACACGAGATGACAATCTTCCAAGTAACTTCGGGCTCCACTAGACCTTTCAATTCTTTCCGTATCCAATACTTACAATCCAAAATCCTCACAGCTCCTTATTATTCTCACAAATGGACTTATTCATAATGAATAAAATATTGCTTGATTGTTCCTAATCAGATAATCATCCTTCCAGGCTTCCCCCACGATTCCCGATAACACTTCGAGGAGTTTGTAAAGAAGATGGCCTTTCAGTTGTTAAGGTTATTGAAATTTTATTTAATCGTTTTCCACATTTACTTGCATATGTTGTAATAAGGTTTTACAAGAAAAATATGAGCGTTTTTGATCCCAGTTAGGCTAAATCACACATCATCCTCAAAGATTTGTTTTCCTTTCCAGAAAACTTTTTTTTTTTTTTACTTTTTTTTTTTTACAAATTACACAAAACGATCATTACATGTATGTATAAAACATTGATTACTTTTTTTTTTTTTTTTTATTGCAATATACACAAAACGATCAGTATGTTACTTGTAAATAAAACATACATGTATATAACTATTATTTATATATATATATATATATATATATATATATATATATATATATATATATATAAATAAATATAAATCCATACGGTAACAAATTTCTTCCTTTGCTAGCGCTGGTTAAGGGAGACATTGCTGTACCTTAAAAAAATAATGAAATACAAAGAAAAAAAAATGTTTTTATTCTATTCTGCAACTACGCATATTTTTATTCCATGCCTACTCACTTTATTTCTTTTTCATATTTTGTTTAGGATCCTTCTATTTTTGTTATTATCTTCCGTTGCTTTTTTAGGCCTGACGAAGGTTAAAAAAGGTTACCATACGTAGGCACAATAGAAACAAATTACTTTATTGTTTCTATTGTCTAGTTATTTTGGCTTATCAAGAAATTATATGACCTAAGAAGAAAAACAAGGATATAAATAAAGAGAGTGTTGATTTCAAATTGGCTCAATAATATCAGATAAATAATGTTTATAATTAACGAAAATAAAAATATTTCATATTATCCCTCCTTTTTTTTTACTTTGAGGTTGATTAATCAGGCTATTTCATAAGGTATGTTTTATCATGTTATGATTTTCTATTTTCTGCACCATGAAGAAGCAAATCCTCTTTACTATTATATATTACTAACTGATTAACTATCATGTAAGTAATCAACCAATCCACAAAATTACGTCTCAAAGAGATTAATTCAAGACAAAGTTTCATATCAATCTTTCAACAACGGTACCCTATCCGGAAAACAGAACTTGGAGTACGATTGATGTATCACTTATTGGGAGTTGTTGGACAGCAGTAAACCTCCTTCTATTATTTCCTCGTAAGGTTCCATTGGGGTATAGGTATACTGTTTACTTGCTGCTGCCGCTGTTAGCAATTCATCAAAGAATGGTATGCACCACATTAAAAAAAAAAAAAAAGTTAAATTAGAACGTGGACAGGATATACTTTAAAATATGAATTATTATAAAAAAGAAATCATAAACAAAAAAAAAAAACAACAAAGAAAAATCAGAAAGCAAGTCAAACTTTAAAATTTACACGGTAGCCAGGAGAAACTATTATAGGATCGCGTGCGCCCCCCAGAATAATCAATGCCCTTCATGAAAACTAGAATAAAAACGCTAAACCTTGTATAACATTAATCTATTATAGTGATTATGCTAATCTAATTCTAACAATTTCATAATGTAATGCATATATTTTAGTTTCCCTTTGTTTTATTTTGATCTTTTTTTCTGAGGACGGCGATAAGATTATCTATTGACTTTAGTGGACACTTTTGCAACAGAAAAAGTTAATAAAGATTCTCTTTATACGACAGAAATAATTTGTTAACAATATTGAGGATTATACAGGGTGTTCGGAAGACCGTTAGCCAAAAAGGTATCTCGGGTAGGGAGGTTCATGTTGAACCTATTTAAGGTCACTTATATACACCTATATACAAAGTCTTACGGTTTTTTTTTTATTTTTTTTTTTTTTTTTTTTAAGAATGGCCAAAACCAAACATTTATCCTTATAACTTCGTTGTTTACTGATATATCAACGCCATTTTTTTTCCTGTAATTACTAATACATTGTCCACGTAAAATAAAAAAGATTTGATGCAAAAAAACAAATACAAAAAAAGAGGGTGATCGTTAAATCTTGTTAAAAGGGAAAAAAAATTCAAGTTTAGGTTCAAAAAAAAAAAAAAAAAAAAAAAAAAAAAAAAAAAAAAGTATGCGCAACAGCCAAATCCAAATTATTATTTCCTAAATTTTAGGTTCAAAGTCTTTCGAGTTTTTTTTTTTTTTTTTTTTTTTTTTTTTTTTTTAAATGAATTTTGTTTTAAAAATGGCTAAAACCAAACACCAAAAGAGTGTGGTTAAGTATAAAAAAATCACGCATTTTAAGAAATTTCTTAAACACATGTGACACATAATTTTTTATTTTATTTTTGCATGGTAGATCACGTTATGTTTTGTTTTTTCTGGAAAACATCTCTATTGCAAAATAATGAATGTTTAAAGAGGAAAAAATTTTTTTTTTCAATTTATTTCTTTCCTTCTAATTAACTGTTTCCACATACCTTGTTTCGACCCAAAGATAGTTAAAACAATTTTCATTATTGGTGTCTACTTATCGTTCTTCGTTAAATATGAAAATAGTGTAAAGGATCATTGCATTTGCCGCTTCGAAAATAGCTATTAAAATCATAACTATGAGTTGTGTTGTACATGATTCCCGACTTGATAAAAATAAAATAAAATCTAAAGGAAATTTGATTTACAACACCGTCACTCTCAACGGATTTTTTATTATGTTTAAAAATAAAACTGGCTTGATGGATTGTAGCCGGTTGGAACCAATTAATTTTTTTAAACATTTAAGCATTGCTGTCTAAAATTGAAACACAGTTTATTCTATCTTGCTTATGTAATTTTTGTATTAGAACGTTTGTAAAACCTTTAATTTCTCGAAATGTAGCAAACTTGACTTACACCACTTTCATTCTCACCGGCCCATATATATCCTGCCCAGGAAGGTCTGAATACCTCAATGTAGATCCACGATTTAACGGAAATTATATTTTCTGCATTTAGCCGGATTCGAACTCGGACCAAGTCGAGCCACTAGCCGGGAAAAAATGTCTGAATCCAGTAAAAAGTTTTTTATCTACTGTTCTATTTTTTTTATTTTATTTAATTTTTTTTTTTTTTGACGCTGAATCGGAATATGAACTTGGCATTCTCGAAAACTTTTTTCGTTAAAAAACCTTCCAAAAAAAACCTTCGTTAAAAAGTTTTCCAGCATTTTGTTTTAAAGTGTTCGAGTATAAATTATTAAATTAGCTTGGCAATTAGCTTATAATAATTTTTTAATAATAAAATTAATGTGTATATGAATTATACAGTTCGTTATATTTAAATGTATGATATAGCTAAAGCTGTTTTTGTTGGGGGGGGGGGGGGGGGGACAGTTGAAACAGATGGGGGAAGGAACGAAAGAAGCAGTGAGGGAGAAGCGGAAACAATGTGACAGCGGTGTGGGATATTGAAGGAGTTACTTCTTTACATTTGTAGTACAATCATCTTTGTTTTCTTGTTCGGCAGTAAAAATGACGGAAGGTTATTCTTCTCTTGTCGCAATAAGCTTTTAGGAATTCAGGCCACAGGTTGAGGTGTAAAATCTTTAATGCATTTATAGAAAATAAGTGCCGCATCATTCTTTACAGCTTAGAAAAAATTGATATGATGAAATATGGTGGTTCAAAACCTATAATTACTGAATCTACTAGATAAGAATAACCGAAATAAGTTTAAGCAACTACCGCTATGTAGTGGAGCGCACTCATCGCACACTCCACCTGTCGCTTATCAGTTCACCATTACATATTTTGATAGAAGGAAATTTTTTTACTAGTGCTACGATTTTCGTTATTTCTCCTAGATATTCATAGCTAAGCCTTTATATCTATATATATTCTTAAATGGCATGGTTTAAGGTTAATGTTCATCATAAAACCATTTCATTTATATCTTTGTTTATAAATTTATCGGGTTAACAAACTCTTGGCTTCAGTTGTGCAAATCGCACCCCTAATTTGTCATGTTCAAAGTTTCCTATGTAAAGTGTGTATACACTCTTATTCTTTTGAAATTTGGTTTCAGATTTCAAAAAGATAAAGGGAAAATCTGACCAAAGAAAGTGGAGTCCTAAAATGACGAAATCAATTGAAGAAATTCGGAAAAAGAAGATAGGGTGGAAAAAGGCCAGTAAATATTTTAATGTTCTGAAAACAACGCTCATGAGGTCCAACATATAGTATAGTACATCTGAAGAGGGACCAAAAAAAAATTAGGCAGACCTACAGTTTTGGGTAATGATCATGAAGAAGAGCTGGTTCGCTATTGCCTTGCTAGAACATTCGGTTATGTGCTCACTGTGGGCCCATGTGGACTGTGTTGGAGCTGAAAAATATGTGTACATCTGCGATTACACAGGCCAACGATGAAAAAACTTTTTTACTTAAAACACCTTATTATTTTGTTTTTTAGGGTGCTAAATCCAAATATGACACTTATAAAGCCGTATCACCTACCATTTTTTTCACATTTGCACATCAATATATTAATTTTTTTGATTTATTACAGAATTTAACAGCTTTTATATACTACAAATAAAATTGTAACATAATTTATGCTGAATGTAGAAGTTGGCAGCACTGCTGAAACAGGTATAGGTATAGATGAGCAAGATGATGAAGAGTTCCAATGTGCTACAGCAAATATAGAGCCTAAACTGTTTACTCAGATTGAGCTTAAAGACTTAGTTAGGGATGTTGGGTTAACAAAAGAAAAAGCTAAATTGCTTGGTTCTAGACTAAAAGAAAAGAACTTGTTGGCAGTTGGAACTAGTATATATGTATATAGGAAGAGAGAGAGCAGCAGTTTTCGAAATTTTTTTAGCAAAAAGGTGATTTAGTGTACTGCTCAGACATTCCAGTTCTGATCAAAGAGTTTGGTGTTGAATACAAAAAAGAAGACTGGAGGCTGTTTATTGATTCTTCAAAAACTAGTTTAAAAGCTGTTTTATCACAATAGTAAGAATCCCTGTTAACCATTCTGTACATATGAAGAGAGCTATGAAAACCTAGAAATAGTGTTAAATAAAATTGGCTATTCCACTCATGGTTGGATGATACGTGGTAACTTGAAAGTAAGACAAAAAACTAAGACCAGATTTATATTCAGCACACAAAAATCTATAAAAAGCAGCTATTAAAGTAAAAAAAAGTTTTCAAAAACATTTTTTTTTTTTTTTGGCCTGTGTTATTGTCGATAAGGAATTAAATAATGTTTCGGTTTTAAATACATTCTGTATCATTTTTTGAGAATAAAATCTTCATTGTATTGTATTCTGATAATTATATTATACTTAAATTTGAAACTAGATTGGATATTATTTCATTTAATACTATTTTAATACTTTTGGCAACTATATCACAAATTGAGAAAGTGTAAGGTTTTATAAAAAAAAAAAAAATGTTTCTACTAAATTTTAATTCGATTTTCAAAAAGTAAAAGTTAAATGATGATGAACATCACGAAGTAAATATTATATGCTTTTAAAAGACCATTTTTTAGTATTTTCAGTAAACAGAGCTTTCCGCACAACATGGCGTTCAGTTGTACCTGTGGACACCATTGCCAGCTGAACCTGTGGACAGATGGTTAAAGTGGCTACAGGTACAACAGATTTTTCTCTTTGTTTATTAATTCATTATTTTAATTATAAATATTGCGGAAAAGTTTGTAGGCATTCCGCGTGATATAAAATGCTTAAATTTGTATACCTACTATTCGAATAACCATTTTTTTTTAGAGGAGAAAACTCGCCACTCACTATTTATAACAAACTATTCAACTTGTGAAGATGGTGATTTCACAAATGTGATCTTGGCTGATCCAACAAGCGAAGATTGCAATTTTTTGGATGAATTAATGAATAATTATGAACAAGGTAAAGAAATTGAAGATAAAGAAATATATGTTGGTAGCTATGGTTTGTGTTGTAAAGCATTTTATAGCTTTGATCAAAGAAAATGTAGAATCGTTCACGTTCAACTGTTGCTACTAAGAGAATTTCATCAAATGACAGAACCCCAAAATTTTTTCTTCCGAACATCGCTACTGATTATGAAATTGAAATAAGAGATATCAAAAGAAAATTACCACCGCCATCTTTTATAACTGGCACTAGGAGATTATGTAAACAATTACATTTTCCTACATCTTTTCATGGATACGATCTCTAATGATTCGATTTTTTCCATAAAAAAAAAGTCTGTGACACTCTTTAGTAATAATTATAGGCACATAAAAGATTTATTTCTGTTAAAAGGTTTTAAAATAAGATAGGTTTCTACTTACTTTCATATGCTAAATTCATTGATGTCACCTTTCTAGCCGGCCTCTAGCTTAATAATCAAGTCGACTTTTTTTGTTTAAATATTCTATATTGTTTATTACATTTTATAAACAATTATTGCTGATGTGTTTCTCTAAGTTTCATTTCAATTATCCCTATAAACCTATGAAGAAATGAATGTCCATTGGTACAACCACTAGTGTCCACAGGTACAAAGGGAGAAGGTACCTATGGACACTAATCAGTAAGTTACAAAACATTATTTTCTGTAAAAATGAAATAACTTTTCAAAATAAAGACACCAGGGTTCGATAGCCCCTTAAATTTCTTATCTAATGGCACAATAACCACTCAGATAAATAAAGCACCGAAAATTAGAAAAATTTATAAGTGAAAATTCTCTACAGGTACTGCACCTTCCCCTATATGTTATCTATAGAGTGCCCAAAATAGGACCTCTGTTTTGTTTTTGATTTAAAAAAAATATAAAATACTAAAAAAATTAATAAAAAAAAAAACTAACCTGTTTTGTTAGTTAGTGTATAATAAACTTTATAAATTATTTAAAACTTCATAATTTAGTTCATGAAAATTAAAAAAAATTAAATTGCAGGATGGATTCCCTTTTTCAATTTAGTCGTGTTAAAGGAAATTAATGAAAAACTGAACCAATTTAAATTGCTTTTTCAAAAAGGCCTTCATTTTCTATTTGATCTATCGGATCAAAACGCTTCTATCCTTGCAAAGTAATCAAGAACACGATTAATAACGTCTTTATTTTTTTTATATAAAAATCTCTTTTGAGACCGCAATATATATTTTCTTTTTTAATTGCAAAAAAAAAAATAAATAAAATTTCAATCTTTTTATTTTGTTCTATGCCGCTACTTGTAATGACAACCTAGACACGGGAGAGAATCTTCAAGAAAAAATTAAAAATTAAATCTGGGACATCTAATATAAAATTTAGAAGATCAATTTTTGAAGAGACAGTTGATTTAAAACCGTAAATAAGATTATATATAAAAAAAAAAATGATACATTTTACATAAATTTTCATAAAAATGAAGGCAGAATCACGATCTAACTTGAAAAAAAAAATCATTTCTTTGCGGACACAAATTATATTGCCCATTCTATTCTTTATACAATATTTTGTATTGGAAAGTCTTATTGGGTTTTATTTATTTCTTCGTATGGTTTAAAAAAACAAAAAAAAACAGTTATGGTGGACTTCCTACATAGAAAAAATTATAAAACCATCAAAGGGAAAATAATCAAACATTATTTTGTTCATATATTATTAAATAATCACTCTATGAATCTATGAAGGAATTTTCCAGTATATTAGTTCTATACATATCATATAATTAAAAAAAATAAATAGGGTTATTATTTTATTTTTTTAATTTAACTACATACTTTTTTTAAAATAAAAAAGACATCTTTGAAATATAATATAATTAGTAATCAATACTTACGAATAAATTATAATGAATAAAAAAATCATAAAACAGTATTATTCACACATAAAGACCGACTTTTGACGAAGTGACTAGTTAAAGAACAATATAAGAATGAAATAACTCCCTAATAAAAACTAAAACAAAAATATTAAAAGTTGTTTTCACAGAAGCTTATAGTACATTCTAGGATAGATTTGGCAGCAGCAATTGTGTTTTCAAAAAGAAACGATTTTTGTAGCGCTAGATCGTGAATTGTGCGGCCTAGAAAAATTGGAAACGAAGCTTTTAACTATGAATTTGATAACTATATCTTATATCAGTTGCTGTAATCGAACAAGCCTCTACAAGTTGTCAAACTAACGAATGTATTTCAAGGATCTTGGAAAAAAAATTTATAATTATTTAAATATTTTAATGATCAATATTTCATCGTAATTTGTGCTGTTTTATAAATTAAAACTTTGACAATAAGATCCTTTTTTAATTCTTGTATGAGTATCCTATGAAAGTCGTTTGTCGTCTTAAGTTCCAGTGTATCCGATGATCTGGTATTAGGAAAGCATTATTACAGGAATCTGATGGGGCGTAGTAGGCTTAGGGCGGAGGATTTTCTTGTTAGGATCATTCGATACTTTGTTTTGTTTCAAGCATATTTTCTAGAAGACAAGACGAAGAATCGTAATTATCCTTATTATATTTATAATTCACTTTAATTTTACGTTAAAAAAAAAAAGAAAAAAAAAATCCCAGCTGTATTTGACAGATATTTTCAGGGTTTCAGAGAGAGTGGTAAACAAACCAGTTTATTTACCACTCTCTCCGAAATCATGACGAAGGATTGCAATGCAAGTTGAAACGTCGGCATTAGAAATTAAAATATTATTTTTAATTGCTGTGTTTAATGACTGCATACCCCAACAATCTAGAACTTTAAATATTTCTCAGAGATGGTGTTAAAATATTGTAAAATGTTAATATGTTAATACTCTGTTACATAGCCCATTTATACAAAAACAGCAAACAAATAAATAAAATAAACAAAACCCTGTAGCTACATATCCACATGCCTATAAAGCTATAAACCAGGTACCTTGAACATTGCCGATATCACTCGAATTCTAATGAAAGAAATGATCAGCTTGGTCGACTAATCTGCTTTTTTGCCAGCAGACTAGTCGGCCCATCTCAAATAAATAAATATATATATAATAGAGCTATATGCAAGTATTTAAAATACTCGTTCATTGTCTTATTAAGTTTATTATTTAATTTTAGAAATTATTATTTTTTTTACCTCAACAAATAAACTGACAAAAAAAAAACAAATGAATATGCTGCATAATTATTATAACTAAATAGCACCGTTTGTAAGTTTTCTTTGCAATATAACGATCAGGATGTCTTACAAGCAAAACAAAAAATAAAAAACACAAATATATTAATAAATAATGTAACTGGATAACATTCGTAAATTTTGCAATTTCAAAACAAACAATTTTAAACACAAATTAACGATGTAAATTTTGTTGAGAAATTAAATATTTGTTGTGTGAACAAAAAAGTTAAATTATAAATAACTTATACATAAAAGAGGGATTTAATTTTTTTTTTTTTTTTTTAATTAAAGCTTATGAACAGATAAATGTTTGTTTGTGTGTTTATAAAACATTACTAAGTTAATCAATGTTTGTTAATTAAATAATTAAATAAGTGTTCAATATTTAATTTAATTACAAATGTTTATTTATAAATAGCCTTCTATTAATTAATTTTTATACAATACAATATAATATAAAATAAATTAAAATTTTAGGGAAATATTTCCCTAAAGTTTGCATTTAAAGAAACCAGAGTAATAAACAGCAGGAAGTATTATTACTGAATAATACTAATTTCTTTCTATTTTTACTAAATTGCATTTTAAAAAATAAAAATTATTTTACGAATTACTAAAGTAAATAATATTAGGTCCTTATGTACTCTATTGTATTATGGAGTGCATAAGGATGTTACGTCGCAATAAATATATTTATAAAAGTAATATTTGCTTTTTATTCCAATGAAGAGTTTATTACGTTTCAAATGCAAATTTCCATAAAGAGATTGTCATAATGCTTTATTTACACAAGTAACTGATTTGCATGCCAAATGAGAACACCATATTTTTTCGGTTTCAAAATTAAATTTCTCTGTGAAATCGAAACAGAATCATTACTTTTAACATATCATTCGAAAGCTAGTTAAATTTGCAAGTTTATGTGAAATTTGCAGTTTTGTGGATACTTTTTTTTTAAAAACAGTGAGCGTTGAAGTAATAAAAGACATTGTAGATTCCCCAAATAAGGTGAAGATCAAGCTGTTCTTTAGATCCCAAGATTTAAAAATTCAAGGTTATATGTACTATTTCTTATCTTATAGAAAATTTAATGGTAAATCCGAAAATGTGGTCAAAATCTGAAAATATTTAAACAAAATGGAGATATTACAGCTTTTATGGGAAAAAACGTGGTTTCTTTCTATACAATTCCATTCAAATACATCTTCTTATTAATTAAAACACTAAAATATTTTGTTTATAAAATAAATATTATTTTTAAAAATAATTAACAAAAACCTTAATATCAACAGGAAAAAGATAAATAAACGTTATTCAAACGAGAGTAAGCCTTATAAACCCAACTGGTTTAAAACTTCCTTAAAAAACATCAACAAAAAGTGATTCGATTGCTTATCGTTTTCCTGTAAAAAGAAAATTAAAAAAAATAAACATTATGGTTAATAAAATACTTATCACTAAACATTTAAAATATATGTAGTTTTGATTGCTTCTAAATTCCCTAATTCGAACACATGCCTACATACATGTGCATGACTTCTGTAAATGAGAAATGTTTTTGAAACCTAAATAAAATTTAAACTTATTTAGGCAAGTATTTAAACTTATTTTTCATGATCTCGGCTTTAAGTAATCAGTTACTGATTAATTCCAGGTAGCGTTGGATTTTCAATGAGCTTTAGGGACGATAGGAACTTCATGGCTTATTTGATAAGACGCCAAGTTTTGGGTCCAAGTTCGAACCTCACCTAAGACAATAAATTGATTTTACATTTACCCGGTCATGCGAGGAAGACTGTTAACACAGCGTCAATAAAGTTATACGAAAATCCATCTTGTGACAGGTTTACAACGTTCGTATAAACTTTAGTTATATTCCGGATTTGTGGTATTTTATGATTTGTTTTTATTTTATATTTATATTTTTTATTTAAGCTGTTTTGTGTTTATTTTTATTTTAGAAGTAAATCTATATCTTACTTTTTTGTCAAGTATTGAAAGCATTCGGATTTCTCACGTAGTTTACACTTCTCATTAACTAATATTACCTTGAAAATTTGATCACTATACATTCATTACATTTTCTAAACCGTATAATGTAAATTGTAAGTTAAAGAACATTTTTTTTTTTAAATATCCATTTATTGAAAGTTGAGAAACTAACGGATTTGAGTGATTATGGAGCTTACTATAAAGGATAGGTGGGTGTGGGCTAAATCAGCAACATAAGGAACATTAGGATCTTTATGGATAAGTTTATTAGTGGCAAAAGTAAGGAGCCTTGAGGATTTTTCGAAGGATTTTGGATTTAAGGATTGGATATGGATGGATACGAGATGAATTGAATGGTTTAGAAGAGCCTTAGAGCTCAACTCCGTACGTCCATACAGGTCTAATCACAGTCATGTAAATGAGCCTTTTGTAATTAATTGGGAGCTTTCAACGTTTGCCTAGTACATGTTGAAGTAGTCTGTAACGACGGGCAGTTTCTTGTCGTTTTAGTCTTGTACGTGGATTCCAAGTTAGACGTTTTTCCAAATAGAGTCCTAGGTAGCGGGTCTGTTCAACAGGAATTAATGGAATATCATAAAGGAAATTTAAATTATTGTAAAAGGTTGAAATGTAACCAAGGTGTAATGATGAAGGTTATGAGGTAATATTAATATCATTACCTCATAGCCCTCATTATATCAGGTCTCTTAAGACTTTAAAAGTGATTTTAGCATGATAATTTATTAGAATTAGCTAAAAACATTTTCAAAAGGTATCACAGTATCATCTGAAAATTTGTGGATTATACTGACAGGCACAAAATTCTATCCAATTGATTTTTGTAATTACTCGGCGGAGTAAGTTTAAGGGTTTAGGTCCCTATATACTTAAAACAGAGGATATATAACGTATTAATATCATTTAAAAAATAAAAATAAAGGAAGTAGTATTTAAAAAAAAAAATAACCGGACATTGTAAATTTACGAAATGTTTAATTTAGGTTTTTGTCCATCCCTTGCATTACTATTGACATTACTACTTGCATATTAATTTTAATTTTTTTCTAACAGAGGCTTGCATTTATTTCATTAATGATTTTAATAATACTGACATGTCCCATATGAATTCGTCAAAGAATACAGCTAAAGGAAAACTAAACCTTCAGCCTAGGAAATCAAAACTAAAAAAATAGTTGGAATTTTCGCCCTGTCAGTATTTGTTAAGAATACGTAAAATTTATTATTTTGTTAGAAATAATTTATTATTTAAATATAGCTACAATTTTCAGTTAAATTTCGAAACTAGACTCATAAAAAAATAAAAAAATAAAAAATAAAATTCTAGGGACTGATCGAAACGACTAGTAACGAATTCCTGAGTACAGTAGAGAATCTGTAAAACACTATTTAATAGTACATTTCATTCTAAATTTATTCATAGACAAAAGCTCTAGGAACTACAGGCCACCTTGAGGAACACCTGATGTTAAGAGGTATAGTCAGTCACCAGCTGCTCTTATGATACGGAGCCTCTTGTGCAATATTGTACAGACTAGCCTGCGTATTGGTTCGAAATAAAATATCAAGCTTCAAAATGATAAATAGACCTTAAAAAAACCAAAAAAAAAAACCGTACTTAAACAGAACCATATGAGTATCGGCTAGGAAGTAAAAGTCACTGACCACAAAATTTTTAGGTTAAGCATAAAAAAACTTCAGCAGGTCTCAAGAAAACAGTGAATTTATTTAAATTATTTTTAAGGAAATAAAAATTATTTCGGTTGCGAACGAAACATCGAAATCATCTAAATCCGGGATTTTGTTAATCAGTGACGTATACCTCCAAACTGAAGATATATTTCAGATAAATTTCCGAGTTTGTTCAAATATTTTTTCGAATGTACGAGTTGATAATATTCTATTCAAATATGTAATGAACAAATATCCATTTATTTTAACATATTCTTCTCAATTAATAAAAGAGAAAAAAAAATAAAACAGTGAGAAAAAAAAAAAAAAATGCTACTGCGCATTCTCCTATTAATTTATGACCGCTTTGCCCTCATTCACAATCAATGAATATTTAACACTAAATAAAACAAGTTAACAAAAAGTAAAGATCCCATAATTGGCAACTTCAGTTAATTATGAATTTGTATTAGGAAAATATAAAACATCAGATTAACCAAAATGTAACATAATACAAATAGATTGTATAAGTACTGAAACGAAGATTATCCCAGAAATATTGTGAAAAGGTACAAATTAAAACAGTACTGCTTAAAATGCATAAAATTTTTTATATTCTTATCAACTATAGTAAAAAGTCATTCATTTAGTAGAAATTATACTCCAGAATTAGTAACTGTGTCTTGCTTAACCGAGGTCTCGTCAACCAAGCCTTTTTTTACATATTTAATTTTCTTCGTATTTTATTTTATTATTTTTTTTTTTTACAAACAGAGTCCCAAGAGTATATGAATTGGCATGCTTATTGTGTTTATTATTATAAATATTTTTAATTTTAATTTCATCAGATAACTTTTTTTTTTTTTTTTAATACCAAATGATAAATTACAACTTAACTGAAAAACAACAAAAAATGTCGATCTTTGTTTAGAAGTTGGATTTTTTCTTAAATGATAAACTTTTTTACAATTAATCTATTCTATATCTATAAAAAAATTAGCTGTTTTAAAATTTAATATTATTAAATTTTAAACTAATAATAAGAAATATTTTAACTATGAAACTAGACAAGATACAGTTAGTAAAAAAAATGTCTGTGTACACCTATTATTCATGTTTTTTGTTTTGATTTTTTATTGAATAGCTTTATTTGGAAATTTTGTTCATAGATGTTATGAAATTGGCACAAATGAATGTGCCAACTCATACACATCAAACAGATTTTTTTCATCGCCTTAATTTCGAAATTATAGTAATTAATAACAAAACGTTTGACAAAAAAGTCTGTGTAGTCTTGTAATATTTGCTACCGTGCAAAGAAGTAAATTAAAGATTATATTTGTTCTCATAATGGAGCTTTTCGTTGAAATCAGAAAGTAAGTCATGTTTAGAAAAAAACAAGAAGAAAATCTTTGAGAAAAATAATACCTGGAAATCACTCAACAGGCCAGAAAATCATCAACAGATTTGAAGCAACTGGGAACTTTCATAGTTCACTAAGGTCTGTAGTCCCAAAAAAAAATTTTAAGTGTACATCTGCGAGAAAGAGATACCAAGACTCGCTGCACTTGATTTTAGGTTGTACCTTAATATGTCCATATAAACATATTGGTCCATTAATTTCGTCAATAGCTTCAGGTTTTCCAACGGCAGATGCACTAATACACAAGCAGACATAGATCACAGGTCATCCATGTTTAACAGTGGGGCATGAATATTAAGTCGAAAAGCCTATTTTTCGTGATTAAGATGAAAATACATTAATTTTACATTCGTCACTAAATAAAACTTCTTCTCAGAAACTATTTAGCTTGTTAATTTATTCTTTAGCAATATTTAAACGTTTTACCCAATTCACTTTACTCATAACGGGTTATTTCCTAGCTGTTTTCGAGGTATATCCTGCACTTTTTATTATGTTTCGTATTGTCTGTGATGTATCTTTAATTTCATAATCATTTTCTATCATACCTGCGATGGAGGTTGAACTGGTTTTTGTGTCTTTGTAATTTTTTTTTTCAGAATTTCTCGCAATGTACCCATTTAATTTTTTTGGACGTCCAGAACAGCAATCTGTGAGAGTTGCCAGTTTCTTCAAACCTGTTGATGATTTTTTTTTATTATAGAGAGATTTATTTTAAAGAGTGAAAGTATTTCGCCTATTTCTGCCAAATACTTTTCTTCCTTTCTTAAAATGACTAGTAGTCATCTATTTTCTAAGAAAATCTCTATTATGAGTAAACAAATATTTTTTTTTTTTTTTTTTAGTATTTATTTGGCCTAACTGCTATTTTATTTAATATTTGTTGTTATGTTTCTGAATCAATGTTCCATCATCAGGCTTCCGTCTGCAGAATTGTCAGACACTTAAATATTTTTTCATTTACTTCCTTGCGTGGCAACAGATATTGGAAGACTGAAAATAGCTCAGAAGCGTAAAAATAGCCAGTAATTCTCGAGAGAATTAGTAAGTTTTGATTGGGTATTTTCTGTTTACGAATAGGGTACACAGACGTTTTTTGCATACATTTTCTTATTAAATTACTAAAATTCCGGAATTAAGCCAACAAAAAAAAATGTATACAGTTTGATGTGTATACGTTTATGAGAGAGGAACATTCATTTAAATAATATCCATGAATAAGTATTTCAATAATATGTGTAAACAGAGTTTGTTTTTTTTACTAACTCTATACGTAATAAGAAAGGATGTACTAGGCGCTGCTTTATCAAAAAATAAGA
Organism: Euschistus heros; assembly: GCA_003667255.2. Taxonomy (NCBI): domain Eukaryota; kingdom Metazoa; phylum Arthropoda; class Insecta; order Hemiptera; family Pentatomidae; genus Euschistus; species Euschistus heros. Next base: position 702,313 of record RCWM02000036.1, on the reverse strand, counting down.
AAAATTACTGAAAATTTATTATTATGTACATACATGCCACCTATAGATGTTATATGTATGCATTTAGTAAATATGTACTTAACAAATTTTGTTCAAACATTTTATCAAAAACTAAACTTAAATCGTTATTTTCGTTATCACTTCAGAAATTAATAACACTTAGAAATTCTAAATAAACCTGATTTTTTTAGTAAACATTTCTGAAGAAAAAATTAATGTTCCTGTTTTTTAGTTATATCTATTTTTCTCTCTAAGCAGCTTTCAAACATTAATATATTAAATTCTGAATGTGTATGTGCATGAACAAACGTTTACATATAATTATATACTCTATTCAGCATTGTTACCCATTAATACAAACACTATTAATAAACCAATCCCAGTGCTTTCCGGAGATATTATTACCAGTTTGTGATCGTGATATGGAAGTTCAGTTATGTAATAAGTAGAATCCATCCAACTTACCTGAAACAAAAAATAAACTCTTATTATTATCAATTTTTATAAATGATTAATGAAACATTCAAACTCCTTAATAACTTCATTTCTAATTTGATTCCTTCAATGACAATTATATTTCAAAATTCAAATATTGTTAAATATTTTATTTAATGCAATAACAAAATATAATCTTATTTTTTATGTTATAAATGTTTTCTTCGAAAAAATTTCATTTCAATAATTTAAAATATTGTAAAGACAATTTTTTAAATAACTATTCCGTGAGTCATTAAAATATTGAATTTCATTATTATTACAATTCAAAGTTTACAAAATAATATAAATATAAATTTAAAATCTAAAATTATCTACTAATGTTTAAAACATCTTTCATTTAATTTCTTCTTCATTCTTTACTGCTACAATGATTGTATAAAAACATGATTCAAATTATTAAAATTATGGTGTAACGATTATATCTTGTGATATTTTTTACAGTAGAATACATTTATATGAAATTAGGTAAGTAATTATTATTAGAAACTATACTACAAGTAATCATACATATAAAAACCTAATAAATAAGATAAATTCATTAATCATTTTATTTTATAAAAAAAAAAAAAAAAAATTAGAATTCAAAAACTATAAATTAGAATGTAGTACAAAGTTGTTTTTGAAGTTAAAATCTTTAGCATACTTTACAACCGTGAATGTTGGTAAAATTAGGTAATAATTTTAACAACATTAAAAGTTAAAAGTTGACAAGGGGCTTTAAAGTTAATGCTATAGACTCAAATAGTTTATTTGACGAAATTTCGTTTGAATATAAATTTTTGAGTGGTTTAGACTTTTGATCACCAAATCCCGCCGAAATAACTGAGGTTAATGACAAATAGGTCTTAAGAATGTATTTCTTTATTTGAGCAATCACCAAACCTTAGAAAATTGCTTAAAAATCATTGTTAAGTTCGAATGACAATATAATCATCATAGTCAGTTCCTTCTAGTATCAGAGATTATTACTTACTGAGGGTAAACAAAATATAATAAGGACCCATATTTTTATGAGCAAAATGTAATTTATATGGAAAGACCGTTGCATTTTTGTTTTTTTATTATAAAAATTAATTGAAATTTACAACTGTACAAAATATATACATCAAGTAAATGTGTTGTTAACTATTACAATAACGTGACAAAACTTGAAAAGGACTACTCATTAGTAGCACTTTAATAAAAAGTCTGCACTAGAAGGTCTCTGGGCCATCTTCTTTTCAGAGGCCTCGGAGGATTATCGGGAATGGTGTGGGAATCAAGTTGAGAAATTAGGGGATTTGAGTGGTTATGGAGCTAACTATGAAAGGATAGGTATCTGGTTTGGGCTAAATCAGCAACATAACAAAAATTAAGATCTTTATGGATAGGTTTATTGGTGACAAAGTAAGGAGCATTGATGATATTTCGAAGGATTTGGATTGTAAGGATTGAATACAAGATGAATTGGATGGTTTAGTGGAGCACCAAAGCTCAACTCCGTAATCCAAATAGGTCTAATCACAGTAATGTAAATGAGTCTTTTGTAATTTATTGGGAGCTTTGAACGTTTGTCTAGTAAATGTTGAAGTAGTATGTAACGACGAGCAGTTTCTTGTCGTTTTAGTCTTGTATGTGGATTCCAAGTAAGTCGTTTGTCCTAGGTAGCGGATCTGTTCAACAGGGATTAATGGAATATCATTAGAGTATGCTGTAGAACATGAAGTCAGAAATGTTAGTAATATGAGATTGTAGTGTGATTGGGATGAATCTAAAAGATTATTAAGTATAAATATTTGATAGGATAAATATGATATAACCTTTTAACCTGAATATTCTAATTAGATCAACATAAAAATACTATTTCATTCCTAATATGATAAGAATTTTTTTTTTCAACCAAACAATGGATTTATCCAACAGATTAACTGGAGCACTTGTCCCGACTTGCCACTTAATCGGGGATCAAATTAAGCTGAGATGAGAATGAGGGTTGGTATACCTGTGTAAATTAACACAAGGGACAATGGAGCAGTGTACATTGTGCAGTTGGCAATACTGGCGGTTGGTATAGAGACATTGTTCCTGCCGGTGGGTCTCGGGCCAGAATGCGTAACTGGACTTACAAAGCCTTCATCATAGCCCAAGTGGCAATTTAATAATTTCATTTAGTTTTATATCTCTATTAAGTGAAATTATTATTTAATATTTTTTTTTTTTTAAATTTTTATCAATTGTATTTAAAAATTAATCTAATACTCAAACTGTATATATTTTTAAAATAAATTAAGCCTTATGTATTAATACTTATTAGATCTATCTTGATTATTACTAAGTATATTTTTAGAATTTTCTATTTTGTTTTAAACTTATTCAAAATTAAATTAGTTTTTTAAAGGAAATCTGTACGTCCAAATAGGTCTAATCACAGTCATGTATATAAGTCTTTTGTAATTAATTGGGAGGTTTGATCGTTTATCTAGTAAATGTTGAAATAGTCTGTAACAAAGAGCAGTTTCTTGTCGGTTTAGTCTTGTACGTGGATTCAAAGTAAGACATTTGTCCAAGTGGAGTCCTAATTATTCAGAAATCTATACAAGCCATTTTTGTTTGTGATCACTAGCTACCAAAACTACAGAACCAATCTGTACCAAAGTTGAACCACTCCATCTTCATAGTTCAAGGAAGGTTCAGGAATAACAAAATTTTAAGATTTATAATTAAACTGTAATTAAACGGTGCGCAGTTAAGTTTGAAATTTAACCTAATAGGTGGCGAGCACCAATTCAAAAGAGGTTACAAAGGTAAGGTATTATATATAGAAATTTATAATAAAAGTTAATTATGATCAATTAAAATGCTATAGAAAAAAGGTATGAATATGTGGCGCGACACGTGCATCCCAGTGAAATTTTAAAATCGACCAATATGTGGCATCATTCCGCAGTAGAGTTTACTATAGCAAAACTACTGAACCCGTATCTCACCAAATTTTAAATACATTATCTAATAATAATAATTTAAATGTTAAGTGGCAAAAACTAGGTTTGTCACTCTGTTATTAACTTTTACGGTTATAAATTAAAAGATATAAAATCTGGATTATTAACTTCTACATGAAAATTAAAACAGTTGGTCTATGGATATTAACTAATACTGAAAATTAAAAATTGGATGTATAATAATGCTTTTAAGAAATCTTCAACTTCTAGTAGAATTTTAACTAGATTAGAAATACTGCTATGCGTGAAAATGTCATTGAAGAAAGATTTTTATTGATAAACAAATAAAATTTAAATTATTAGTTAAAATTATCAAAGATCTTTATTTATAAGAGCGGGCCAAGTCGCGACAGGAGATATTGGAATAATTATATATTTTGTAGCAAACAAAACTTTGCGAGCATAGAGATAAAAATTAAATAATTTTATTTTGAAGTGATAATCCGTTTTGTAACACCAATCTCATTATTATTTTACAAATATTTGAAAAATTATAAAATCGTATAAGGTTTCCCTTTTGTTATGTGGTCATAAATGCCCATATTTTTTCCCCTCGTTCTACATTAACTGTCAATCTCTGATTCAATTTCTGTCTGATTCCACTATATGTTACGTCATATAGTTTTCAAATAATTTCTAGTTAGTACCATTAAATTCGCATACCATGTAATCGTGATATAGGAATAAATTTATAACAAATTATTAATAGCTGACCCATTATTCCAGTAAACAGCTCTTTGGCCTTCAAATGGTCACAGGAGTGACGCAATACTCTGAGTTGTTTATATTCTTCTGTCTCAATTATCGAAACTTGTCATTTCTCTTTTGTGACTTAATGTACATTTTCATTTTTTATTAAATGAATGAAAAACATAATTTTTAAGCATCAAAACACGTAAATAAACGTGTTTTGCTGCTTAAAAATTTACATTTTTTTTTTAAAAAGCATTCGGTGGGACCAGTGAATGTCCGGTGTAAAGGGTTTGCATTGTATACTAATATTGTAGATGTGGTGGTTCAGAAATACTGGACCTGTTATTTTGTAACAGGTACGGGTTGGTTGAACGGCGTCACTGTTACCTATATTCTGAAGTAACAGGGACGAGATACTTGTTAACTTACTTCAGTACTAGTAACAGCATTCATACTTATTACCTTCGTACTGAATACTACCCTAGTCTAGTATTTCTTACTTGTCAACTCTACCTGTTACCAGATACTTGTTTACCTAAACCAGTATTTTGACTACCTCTCTCTTACGAGTATCTTCTGGTAAAATGTCAGCCGGTCTTCATTGTATTAGACACTCTTACATTCTTTTTTATTTTATTATTGTTAATTTTAATAATCATAAAAATACACTCAAATATGAAATATATAAGCAATTATATTATTATTGCTAGTCATAAATCAAATAAAAAATATGTATGCTGTTATAAAACATCTAACATCTTAAATAATTATTTGCCAATTATCTATTATCATGTTGATAATTCATTAATGTTTTTAATTAAAGTTTTATTACTGTAATCATCCAAAAAAAAAAAAAAAAAAAATTATCTTCATTCAACTACCAGTATTTTGTGAATAAAATGGTTCAGGATAATAAAAAACGTGTGTGTGTGTATGTATATATATATATATATATATATATATATATATATATATATATATATATATATATATATATATTAAAAAAGGTAGTTGAAAATGTAAACTTATTGATTAGAGCCGATATTGAATAGGTATGCTAAAATATCAGTGGAGCCCGGTATACGATCAAGAGTATGGAGAGGCGCTGGCCTTGAGACAAGTAACAGGTATTTTTAACAGATATTTTTTTTAACCTGTATCGGTCGTCCCTGTTACTAAAAAATATCGGTTTAGACCATCCCTAATTAGATACCGCTTGAACTCCTTTAGTTTTGATGCAAACAAAAATCTTAACATCCAATTTTTACAGCCTTGTAATTATCAAAGATCCAACCTTTTAAAAATTAGCAACTAAAAAAACAAACGCAGGAGCGGCAAAATGTATACTTGCATTTCCGATAAATTCTTCCTTGGTCAAATAATAACGATTTTCATGGGCATTTTGGTTTTGCAAAATATCAAGCTATTTCTAGTTGACTAAATCGGCGTATTTATACTATCCGACTAGCAAAATCAAAATTCAAACCCATTCGAAGTTCCACTTAACACAAAGCATAATTTTACTATCACAACATTATTATATTAAACCGATCCAAGCTAACCAAAGTGCATTAGAATTTCGGTATACTTTTCAATGGTACATTCTTAGGTGCCTGTCTTTACGGTTAAACCTTTTTCCCTTCTGATACTGCTGAAATTTAAATGATCCCACAAAGCCAACTCATATTATATCTTTTTTAAAAAAAAATAAATAGTCGATAAAGGTCAACCAAATTCCCGAAATTTTTCAATGCCAATTCATATATTATGCCAAACCATTTATTTATTAAGTCATTGCTTCAACGGACAATAATAACATTAATCATATAAATTTATTACTAGCTGCCAGGGTCAATTAAAAATATTGAATTCATCATGTCCAATCAGTTGAAAACATTTCACGCATTAGGAATCTTAGTAGGGCAACCTTGTCAAACCAGTCTCCGAAACTCGCCTCAACCATCTCTTGCATAACCTTAGGAATTCCTCTAAATAACATGTTATGAAAGGACGGAACTTAAGTACATTATATACATACACGCCAATATTTATAATACAGCCTAAAATGTAGATTAACTGACACAAACTTGAAACCACAAAAGAACGAGAAATATTCTGCCATGACCTTGTACAGAACTGGAAACAGTTGAGCTCAAAAATAAACTGACAGACAAACAAGTCCCAGTCATTTTCAGTCCAAAAACGACTTGTTGCTTGCTCCAAAGAGAAAAGCGTTGGATTAGAGAAAGATTATATTTCATATTATCATAGTAATTGGTAAAAGATACTGCAACAGCATAAATCAACAGGTGTATAAATATGCGTTTTCTAGAGGTCATATTATTTATTTATCACACCCAAAAATGTAATAATTATAGAAGAAAAAATTTATATATATATATATATATATATATATATATATATATATATATACACACACACAATGTTTATATTAAAGTATCCATTCAATAGATATTATTATTATAAGATTCTTGAATTGGTTTATGAAAATGTCATAAAACTAAAAGTTCTGTATTAGATGGTTCGTGGCCGTTTTCTTTTACAGACCCCACAATTGATTATATACACAGTTGGAAGCAAGTTATGAAACTTGTGGGATATCATAAGGACAAGTATCTACTGTGTGCTTATATTTTTTATCTTAAAAAATTAACATTAAGTTTTTTTCGAAAGGTAAGAATGTGAGGGATGTTTACAGAATGAATGGCATAGCTTAGCACAGCCCAAAAGCTCAACTCCTCAAGTCCAAACAGATCTAATTAAGTATGTGATTTAAATTTTAGTCTCTATATTGGATGTTTGTTTACAACAATTAAAATGTAATACAATTCCAGTATATAATGTAATATAATGACGTGTTAGTAAAGCAATAAACTATTGATTGCTTTTCAATCATAGTTCTAAATCAGAAGGTCCCGAGGCCAACTTATTTTCAGACTTCTCCGAGGGTTGATATAGAAATTAAATTCAAAAAATATGAAGCACAAAAATTCAATGGTTAGCTGTCTATTAAAAATTTAATGTTTTACGGTGTTGCGGAGTAGACCAGGTCTGTCATATTTCCCATATAACGAGAAAACTCATACATTATATATATATATATATATATATATATATATATATATATATATATATATATATATATATATATAATGTTTATATATAATATATATAATGTTAAATACTTTCTTAAAACATGACATAAAATAGTCGAAAATTAAATCTTTCTGAACATTTAAAAATTATAAAAGTGTTTGAAAACTATCCAAATTTTTCTCCAAATGACCACATAAATATTTTCAATAGTTCTGTTTTAAATTTATTTCCAGTATAAACAAAAAAACCAAACACTCAAAATACTAAAGATTTCTTACATAGGCTTAGAAGATGTGTCACACCAATTTTTAATTATATTAGGTGGGATGTTTTTAATTACTAATATTTGACAAAATTCTTAGTCAGGTTTTTTTTTTCTTTCCAATTTTCTTTAAAAACTAATTTAATTTTGAATAAGTTTAAAACAAAATAGAAAATTCTAAAAATATACTTAGTAATAATCAAGATAGATCTAATAAGTATTAATACATAAGGCTTAATTTATTTTAAAAATATATACAGTTTGACTATTAGATTAATTTTAAAATACAATTGATAAAAATTTTTTAAAAAAAAAATATTAAATAATAATTTCACTTAATAGAGATATAAAACTAAATGAATTTATTAAATTGCCACTTGGGCTATGATGAAGGCTTTGTAAGTCCAGTTACGCATTCTGGCCCGAGACCCACCGGCAGGAACAATGTCTCTATACCAACCGCCAGTATTGCCAACTGCACAATGTACACTGCTCCATTGTCCCTTGTGTTAATTTACACAGGTATACCAACCCTTATTCTCATCTCAGCTTAATTTGATCCCCGATTAAGTGGCAAGTCGGGACAAGTGCTCCAGTTAATCTGTTGGATAAATCCATTGTTTGGTTGAAAAAAAAAATTCTTATCATATTAGGAATGAAATAGTATTTTTATGTTGATCTAATTAGAATATTCAGGTTAAAAGGTTATATCATATTTATTTATCAAATATTTATACTTAATAATCCTTTAGATTCATCCCAATCACACTACAATCTCATATTACTAACATTTCTGACTTCATGTTCTACCGCATACTTTAATGATATTCCATTAATCCCTGTTGAACAGATCCGCTACCTAGGACAAACGACTTACTTGGAATCCACATACAAGACTAAAACGACAAGAAACTGCTCGTCGTTTCATACTACTTCAACATTTACTGGACAAACGTTCAAAGCTCCCAATTAATTACAAAAGACTCATTTACATGACTGTGATTGGACCTATTTGGACGTACAGAGTTGAGCTTTGGTGCTCCACTAAACCATCCAATTCATCTCGTATCCAATCCTTACAATCCAAAATCCTTCGAAATATCATCAATGCTCCTTACTTTGTCACCAATAAACTTATCCATAAAGATCTTAATGTTCCTTATGTTGCTGATTTAGCCCAGACCAGATACCTATCCTTTCATAGTAAGCTCTATAACCACTCAAATCCCCAATTTCCCAACTTGCTTCCCACTTCATTCCCGATAATCCTCCGAGGCGTCTGAAAAGAAGATGGCCTAGAGACCTTCTAGTGTAGACTTTTTATTAAAGTGCTACTAATGAGTAGTCCTTTTCAAGTTTTGCCACGTTATTGTAATAGTTAACAACACATTTACCTTTTTTACTTGAGTAATATTTTTGTTTGTAAATTTCAATTAATTTTTATAGTAAAGATTTTTATTGAAGTGCTACTATTGAGTAGTTCTTCACAAGTTATTTACATGACGTATTCACTATCAACGCATTTACGTGATGTATATTATTTTGTACAGTTGTAAATATCAAGAAATGAAAAAAAATAAAAATAATTTATACTTTATTGTTATTTACAATTGTAGACAAAATATAGAATAAGTAAATGTGCTGTAACATATCTGACATTGAGATCATTATGGATAAGTTTATTTTTGACATAATAAGGAGCGTTGAGGATTTTACGAAGGGTTTTGGACGGTAAGAATTGGAAGTCTGAGTGGAGCCTTAAATTCAACTTCGTATGTCCTAATAAGCCTAAGTTGCTTCTCACTCAAGTTGGGAGACTAGTGGATTCGAGTGGGTACGTAGCTTGTCATGGAAGGGTAGGTATCTGGTTCGGGCTAAATCTGTAACATATAGGAAATCTAGATCGTTTAGTAAACAGTTTATTAGTGACATAATGAAGAGCATTGAGGATTTTACGGAGAATTTTGGAATGTAAGGATTTAATAAGAGATGAATTGGAAGGTTTAGTGGAGGCCCTTATTTGTATTTAAAATTTATTTTATAGCTATGTGTATTGTTGAATTATTTTTAAAATACTATACAATATATAAATTGCTTTTTGTAAAATACACCTTACTTTTCAAAATTTTTATTCTGCGAATGAGCCCAATAGGGACTACGCTACTGTTAAATTATCATTGTAATTAAGAATAAACTTGTAAATAATTTTACAAGAATGTACTATAATACGATATTTGCAGTATAAAAGTTTTAAAGACCTCCAAATATGATTTCTCATTATTCAATGCATATACATTTTTTTAATGCTCCCAAATATACATATACAATAGGACGTTAAACTCCAACAAACATATACATTGAGGGATTGATAATTTCTTTGAAAATTAGTCTATTTAAAATTATTCTTTCGAAAGCAAAGAGAGGAAAAAATCCAAATAAAATTATTACAACAAATATTTTAAGAAACAAATATAATTGAGATAGCCAAAACTTGTAAAGGCATTTTTAAAGAATGCCAAGGAATGCAAACGAGAGAAAAATGTATAGAAAAAGAAGACGGTTTCCTGAAGGACCTTGCTCCTCAAGCCTTGAGCCCAAGTAATGGAATACTATTTGATGGGAGGTTGTCTAGGGAATAAATGGGTCTTGAGTAGAAAAATTTACAAGTAGATCAAAGGAAGTTTAAGTGAAGGATACCCATTAAGTACATTCATTTAAAATTTTTCATACTTATTGTCTCAATATATGTCTCAATTTATTTTTAAAGTAAACGTTCAATACTTGGAAATAAATTATTCATCATCCGAATCATTTAAAAATCTGGCCATTCACTCATAATCAATTTGCTTTTCTATTTGAAAAAAATTATAAGGAGATTAAATGAGGTGGAATTATGAACTTAGGAGAACAGCTAAAGAAACAGAACTTTCTGTATATATCATAATTATAGTAATAGAATTCTACAATGTAGTATAATCACATTTTAAATAGAGTACGGTTTACAAAAGAACGAAATGTTTTACAAAACAAGCGAAGAGCTGTAGCCGATCTGAAATATCTCTGCGAGCTCACATTTCCATGTTTTCAAACCCCCTAAATTCCTATCACTGCAAAAGAGAAATTCTTCAGAAATATGTCATTGGCGTTTTTATTCATTCAATGTTGTATTCATCTGCATAACAGGAATATCACAGACATAAAAAAGAAAGTCGAGATTAAGATTTGCTTTCAAGATCTTAAATAACGATTTTATCGTGCTTCAGAAGGATTGTAGAAATAAATTAGGCAAGATATAACTTTATAAGAACTGTGTTAAGGTGACACTAAATTAAAATTACGGGCTTTGAAATTACATCTTATTTTTTTTTAACCTATCATATATGTGCAGGTATATAATAGGTTAAAAAAAGCCAATGTTAAAAAAGCACAACATTAAATATATCTATATAAATTCATTATAAACAATTAAAGATTTGACCAAAAATATCAAAACATCTTATTTTCATTCTTTCAACTGTAAGAAGTCGTAAAGAGACTATTTCATGTTTTTTCCTGCTAATTCACTCCTTGATTTTCCGCTTTTAAGTTTGTTATCCTACTTTTTTTTTTACTTTGGTATCTTAAAAGGATTTCAGTTTTTTTTTTATATTCTGACATTTTGTAGATAACAAGGAAGTGTGACAGGCAACGGTGAAGTGAAACCTTCTTCAGCAAACGATTACGTAAAACATCATTGTCGTTTACATTTTAAGAGACAGTACAAGATTTAAATCAATCTGACGTAAATAAAGACACTTTATATTCGTGGAGGGAAAATAGTCTAATAAAATATTTACAATAGAATAAGATAAAAGAACGCAGTAAGGTTTACAACAGTTCCGCTTATTTAAAAATTAAAATCAACCGTGAGCTAGGGATGGGTCGTTCCACCTTTGGAACGGAACCGACTTACATTTTTCGTTCCGTTCCATTCTCGTTCTTTTAAATCACTTCCATTTCGGTAGATACATTAAGCTATAGCATACAACAGGTATTAAAAAGAATTATTATTTTTGCATATATTTTTTATTTCTGGAATAAAATAATGGAATTTTAAGTGTTATTTTTTATTAAACCTTACTAAAATATGAAATTGTATAAACATGTGATTAAATGTATTGTATAAACATTGAGCTTCAGGCAAAGAAAGATGAGTATGAAAAATCAGTTTTTTTTTCAACTTTTTTTTTTTATGGAACCTCACTAATGTTTTTAAATTGGTTATAGATAAGCTTTTCATTCTTTTACAATAAAACAATTAACCAAATAGTTAGAAACGAAAGATAAGTAATTGTTAAAAAGTTCTTAGTCTTAAAAGTTATTTAAGGAATTTTTTTGTAACATGTCACAGAGATTTTTAACAGTGGATATTTAAGATATTTTTAATTACGAATCAATAATGTAGCCGTTGTTTACATCAAACAACTATAGTATTAGTAAATACAATGCTATCCATGAAAACAGATAAATTTTTAAATTAAAAAAAAAAAAAAAAACCAGAAATAAATTCCGTTCCTTTTCATTCCACTCGTTCCAGTAGGAAGACCAGCTGTGGTGGAACGAGAAAACGAAGACTTGTTCCGTTCCATACCATCCCAAACGAAAAACCGTTCCACATGGAACATTCTATTCCTAGTCCTAACTAAAGGAAGACAGTTAAAAGGAACCTTCCACGAACCAGCTCTATATCTTATAGCCGAAATCGCATTTAATAAGTCTTTTAATTATTTTAACGCTTTTTATATTTTGAAGAAGATGGCCTGGGATCTTATAATACAGAACTTTTATTGAGAGAGGAGCGTTCTAATCTCCTGCTAAAAAACCGCTCCTATATTAACTGATTTAGCAATACCGGCCTCTCTTCGCCTGTTTCGTCTTTCTTTTCTCCGACATTGAAAAATCGCTATTTAAAAGAAATCTCAGAAAATAATGAAATAAAAAACGTATTGACAATTTTTTTTTTTTAAATTATATGGAGTATATAAATTTATAGATATGATATATATGCACATTACACTAACAATATTGTTCATTTTGTTTACTGTACATATCTAATATTCAACTTTTATTTTCAGGTAAGAAAAAACTTGGACAATTCAGTAGTGAATACGATCTTATTTACGGTTAGTTTAATTTTCTTTAAAGTGTGCATACAATTTGGTTCTTTATACTTAGCCATGGTTTCACCCTGATAAACTTTCTACTACTTTATCTGCTGTGTTTGCCATTAAAATACAACACACGACTTATTAGTGATAAAGAATTAGAGAGTAAAATCAAGATTTAAAAAAATAAAATAAATAAACATGTAGGCATCATTATTGTTGAGTTATATAATGTTAGTTGTAGTTGTTAGATTGTATTTCCACATGCCAGCTCATTAGATTGACTACGTATGCTTTGCAAAACTTGGCAACCTATTGTACAAGGTATGGGCAGCATCACTCTATGAAATGTTTCTCTCTCTTTTATGACAATTGTGATGTTACTGCAGTGATAATAATTATAATTTGTAAGAAGGATAATTTATATTTTATTATATTATTATATATTAGAAATGGGGCGCAAAGTCGTTCACCCATCGGTAAAGCCAACTAATCGGCTACTTTTGTAGTCGGCGATTAGTCTAGGCCATTCTATTAATTTAAATTTCTAGGCTTCAGAAATGTTGATTGAAATGAAAATATGGCCTTTGATTATAATTTTTATTTTAGATTCATATTTTCACTTTTTTTATAGCACAGTTTTGGTTTTGCGACATAATTAAAATATATTAATTCTTAATTGAAATGTAATATAAAGGTTGGAACACGAAAAGGAAACTGCTATTTCAGAAATTTACATTGGTGTTTATTTATAACTAGCATACCCCGTCGCGGCTTCGCCCACTTTCATAAATAAAGAACATAGATAATTTTTACTACTAATAAACATAAAGTCTTGTATTGTAGCATGCAATTAATAAACATTATTTCCTCAACGATATCTTCACGCATAGCAGTAATTCTTAGTTTGGTTGAGACTGCACTGATTAGGTGCGTGAATAATTTTTTTTAATTTCATATGGTTGGATTTTAATTTCTAACTATTAAAATTTATGACATAGTGGCAACACCTCGTTTCTGCCACTCAACACTGTACATTTAAATATTTATTATTGTAAACTTAACTGTTGGAAATCTTTCTAGAACTCTGAAAATTATGTAGTTAAAATTTAGAACTGACGGGAATATTTTAACAATTGCAAACTCTGTTGCAGAATAATCGTTCCATTTTTAAACTTTACTGGGATTCATATGTCACACCACATATTTATAGCTTTTTTGATAACAATTTAATTGAATTAAGCAAGTTTTAATATCAATTTTAAGCTCTATATAACACCGTACCTTTGTAACCTCTCTTAAATGGCACTCGCCACCTACTGTAGTTTTCGTCCTCAGTGATCACAAACGAAAAATGGTTTGTCCTTTTATATAATAGTATAGATAAGATAATTTTGTCGCCATGATTAAAGTTCACAATTAATTATCTAAACTAAGTAAGTAAATTTCTGAATATTGCTTTATTTTCTAAAAAATATAAAACAACACTCCAATCCACCCCGGGCCATTGGTGAGAAACAGAAAAAATAGAATATATAAAAAAAAAAAACCTTAATTACACGTAAATATATAAATATACAGACAGCTCTGAACGGAGCCCGAACATTGCCGATGTCACCCGAATCTCAACCGAACAATAATCGGTTTTGCCAACTAGTCGGTACATCTCTATTTTATACTATTGTACAACATCATATATTATTAAAAGTAGTAATATAGCCTGTTCTAAAAGTTTCCTTCGCATTCACGATGATTCCAATTTTTCCTATAAAAGTATAAAAAAATGTCCAAAACTCTTGTCTCGGCTAGCTTTTATTTAGCCCTCTTCTCCCCAGTTTGTTCGATCTTTTCTTTAGAATCTTTCGATAGGACTTTTGCGCCTGCCAATTTAAAGACGAGAGCGATCCAGGGAAGTTATAATTAAGCAGATGTTTAGTTAATTGTACAAGACACAAACCTCCCGGTTCATTGTCTACAGCCCGGCCTACAGAAACCTCTCAGAACTTGTTTTGCAAGATTTATCTAACAAGCATCATTAGTGAAAGTTCATCCTTCATCTTTGAGGCCTTCATAAATAAATCTTTATTCAACTGCCGAGCCCATAAATAACTGTTTCCAGCATCTCGTTCTTTATTTTACCAGTTTAATTTTCGGTATTGGTCTTGGTTGAATCGGTGTCAACATGATAATTTCCAGTTTGATATTTTTTTTAAATTATTTGGTTCACGATGGGATCGCCCACGTACTAGGAGCCAGATTGGAATGATATATATTAAATACTACATATGTATACATATTATAAATACTATCTACAGAACTTTTCATAAAAAGATTTATGATTTTTTTTTTTTTTTTTCAAAGAAAGTTATAACAATTATTTAATTTAGAAAATGTATTGTAATTTATTTTTCCAATCCGAAACCGCTAAAAATCCTCATTATTCTTCATTATCTCATCGATCAAATAATCCTTATTTGGCACAAACCAGACCCACTTCCTTCCATAATAAGCTCCGTACCCTATCGAATGCTTTTCTAATTCTAAATCTTCTAATCCTAATCCTGGTAACGCTCCGAGACGTCTAAAAAGAAAATGGAACAGAAACCACCTAATATAGATTTTTTATTTAAAGCCTATCGATGGGTAATTGACATAAAACCATTTCACAGATCCGCTAGTTTACTTATTGTACTAATATCAATAAATAAAGTTGTAAATATCAATAACTATTTTTTTTTTTAATACGTTTGTTAAATAAGCCTTAAAAAAAATGGTTTAAATATGCATATGGATTTTTAAAAAATCTTCATTGGAGAGTTATAGCCGGCAAATGTTCAAAATGATTATAATAAAGATTTATTGTTTTAAATATTATTACAAGGGGATGTTTTGTCTAGTAACTCACAGATTTGAATGCCGATTTTTGTGTAAGTAGATAGAGAAATGATTCATTCACGTTAAATTGTAGTTTTATATGCTATTAAAAATAATAATACTTTCGTTATGCTCAAGACACCACCCGGCTTTAGGTTGCTCAAAAACTAAAAAAACTAGAAAAAATCCCAATGAAATCCGCTGTAAATCAGTGGAAATGTTTTTTTTATGAAAAACTGACCTCAAATCTCGATTTAACGCACCAAAAAAAACTCTTATAAGTGAATTTTTATCAAAATAAAAAAATGTTGATTTTGTTACCCCTTTCGAGGGTGTTAAAATTTTGAAGTTGATATTTCATCGACAACTTCTAACGGCCATAACAACTTCTGTGTTCAACCGTTTACAATAGTAATAGCATCACAAGAATCAGCGTACGTTCTGCTTTTTATCCATGCATATAACATTGGATTTACTCCAGATTTCGGTGGAAAAAAACTAACGTGAATATGAATAAAATATTCCGGGGTCAACTGTAACTTCGATAAGGAGAAATCCTGCGATTTGGGCTAAACTAAGCAGTTTTACGGCTTATAGATCACCTTAAAATTTTGTTTCAATTGGTGGCGAAATATGTGAGATAGAGCAAAATATTTACTTTTTTTCAGAAATTAACAGCCTCTTGCCTCCTAAAATTATGCAAAATTTTAGGGGAAAAAAATTTACTTTTTAATTTCGGCAAAAGCGAATCATCTGAATTTCTAAATATTTGGTTTAATTATTTTTGATTATTTTTACATATTAGAAAGTCCTTAGACTATCTTCTTAGACACCTCAAAGGGTTTGAGGGAATCGAGTGATAAGTTGAGAGACTAGTGGATTCGAGTGGACTTGTAGCTTGTCATGGAAGGATTGGTATCTGGGTTGGGCCAAATCTGCAACACATGGGACATTCAGATCGTTATTTATAAGTCAATTTATGACCTACTGGGCATTGTGGATTTAAAAATAATTTAGATTGTAAGGAAAAAAAAAAAAAAAAAATTAAAGTATAAATGTGTATAATCATTAAAATGATTCTTACTTGGAGAGTTATAACAGGGAACTTGTTATATACGTGAGCATTTTAATGAAGTTTTACTGTTCAAAATATATTTTAGATTTTTATTTTATTTTTTTTGGTGAAAAAATATTTGAAATTAATAAAACAATTAAAATAAATATATACAACATTAGTTTTCTGCTCATTGGCTTAGAAAAACTAATATATAAAACTAGCGTCTGAAGTTTTCAATTATCTAAACCTTTCAACTAACATATTTTTTGAAATTATTTTAAGAAAAAATCTTTATTATACGTGAAAAACCAGGAGGATACCAGGAGAAAGCAGAGGAGATAAGGGGTGGTGGTAATGTCGGGTCATCACATCTACATCGGTGAGAGCTTTCCTTTGTGCAGAGGAGAACCTTGGTATCAACGGTCAGCAACCTAAAATTGACCTGACCATTTCCTGTCGAATTCTCCCTGACCTCAGCTCCCGATTACACAGGAGTTGGTGAAGGGGAGAGTCCAGCTTGGTCGAGTCTGCTTTTAGCTGGCTCTGTTTACTGAGTCCGGCCTATACACCTCTATTGACTCTATTGTATACATTATTTCATGTCCATGCTTATTGATTTGGAGATTGAAATAAGTCTATAAATATTTTTATATATGGTATAAACTATAATAAAATTATAAGATTTAGGATAAAGTTATATTCCTTGAATAAAATTAAATTTGCACTATGCTAGTCTTAGAGATCATTAGAAATCAATAATATCAACCCTACATGATTCGTTGAAAGCTTAGGGGGGTATCTTTATCGATGAGGCGCTCCACAAAATTATTCCGGCGTGCAATGCACTGGGATATACATCAGTCCACTTGGATTTTCAAATTTATGGATAGCATTTACCTATAACCCTAACATGTAAACATCTACAGTTTCAACTACGATTTTGTTGTTTAGTTTCTTATATTGGTATTTCGTCTATTTTTTTTATCTACATCAATTTATTGAAATTTACAACTGTACAAATATATACATTAAGTAAATGAGCTGATAGCGATAACAATAACATGTCAAAACTTAAAAAGAACTACTCATCATTACAGTAAAAATTCTACACTAGAAGATCGCTTGGCCATAAGTCTTTGGTAATCAATTGAGAGCTTTGATCGTTTGTCTAGTAAATATTTAAGTAGCCTGAAACGACGGGCAGTTTCTTGTCGTTTTAGGTCAGATTCGAAAGTAACGATCCGGACCAAGCAGGTAAAGTAGAAAGGGGAAAAAGGAAATATATGGGAAATGCATCCCTTTCCTTAAAGAATAGTTCCGTTTTGAGGAGAGAGCGTTCAACGTGAGAGACCTATGGTTCGGAGCTCGCGGAACTATTCCGAAGAGAACAAGGAGCTTCATGGAAGACCTTTAATCTATTAAGGCATTGGTATGAGGGGCTTGGCTGTGTTAGCGGAGAATATTATACTGGACTGTCTGGGAATAACCCACCACCATATATATATGATAGCAACTAAGAGTTTGGGGAACGTAAAATAAAAGAAGAAGAAATGTATATACATATGTTTATTCCATGATTATCCTAGTTGTTATATAATTATATAGTTATTGCTATTAGTTACCTTATGTAGATAGTTATATATTTTGTATAGTTATATTTTACATCATTATTAATAAAGATATATGTTGTATTTTAATATTTTAAATTGTTTTAACTGTAATTTTATAATCCGCATGGGATCGATCATTTGAACATGTAGATTTTTCTAAGTTTAAATAATGACTACTATGGTTGTTTTTTCGTCGAATTGAGATTGATAAAGTATGCTGTGTATTTAGCATGGGAAGCACCGCTTAATAAAGTGTTTCTATATCCTTTACATTTGGTTATTTCCACTTGCAATAAAATATCTTATTACAAATTTTGAAAATTACAATTATTTTTCAAATTAATGAAGTAAATTAAGATATATGTTTTCATGTTGAAATTTGCTATGTCTACGATAAGAACTCTTTAAATACAACTATGTCTATAAATTTAATATTATTTTTAAATAAGATTTGTTATCAGTTTCTAATAACTGTCAATAGACTGCGGTAACCAATAGTTCCGTCAAACGCCCCTAGATAGTGTTCCTTAACATTTTTTATTCCACTCTATCATTTAAAAGGTTGTTGAAATTTTCAGATTGATAAATATTTATACCTATATGTTTGTAAACAAATTTCATTTATTTACGTGTCCGTAAAGCTAATAAGAATATAAACATATACGTATATGTTTTTATTTATTGACTGAACCTCAAGAACCTTACTAAACATTTAATACTAACAGCCAAGAAATTTATCCATATTTACATATCGAGTCAATACTGGAAAATATCTATAGTGGAAGAATAGGATTTTATGAAGATATCAAGACAACCCACGGTCCTGAAGCAATCACAGTGATGAAGGAACTCCACAAATCCAACAGAAAATTAGCAAGCGTGAAGAATACTAGGACATTCCCTACTAAGATGCAGGGAATGATTATGAGAACAATATAGTCTGGAAACGTCGCCAAAATAGTTGTTTTTTATTTATTAACTGAACCTCAACAACCTTACTAAACATATATATATATATATATATATATATATATATATATATATATATATATTATTTCTTGATTGTTACTATTAGATGTTTAGTAAGGTTCATGAAGTTCAGTCAATAAATAAAAACAACTATTTTGGCGACGTTTCTATATTGCCTGTTATTAGAACCTTATTATACATATTTATAGAAAATGATCGCTGTAGAGTTTAGACTTAATATTTATATATTTATGATATAACTTCTACATATCTCTATTTAGTGATCACAATATGCATCTTTTGTGATGGAAAGCTCTCTGATGACACTTTGGGAGAGGTGTGAGTAAAATTTTCCGAAATGTGGGTACTTAAATCGTGCCGGGGCCGAAAGAGCCGGTTATGATTGCGATATCTGTATTACAAAATGTAACTGTGAAATTGACTTGGTGGTTAAAAACAGAAGAATGGATAGTCTGAAGATTGGATGGAAGATCCAGAAACGTCACATAATGATAATTGTTTACAGAGGAGTAAATGCTGTAACAAAGTCAATTAAATATATTGAACACTGTTTAATCTACGATGTCTATTATTAATAATAGTTACACGATTACCAACGTATTAATTTCATATTACTAAATATCCCACACGAGAAATTTATATATATATTACTTTATATAATTATTCTGCCCCGTTTCTCAGATCTACAAGCTTCCTTCGATAGAATTAATAGGACAACCATTACTAGTAACTGACTCATAGCTCACTGGTTATTAGTCCAACGGGGAGGGTGTCCTGATCGATTTGGCATAAATAATTTCATAATTCTCGTCGATTCCTATTTAACTAATAATCACACCAGGCCGCAGACTTATTAATTATATTTTTATATCCCTTCTGTTTTTATAATGAACCTTCCAAGATCGATAGTTTTGACGGCTAGGCTCTGCATTTACATAATAAGAGGGTGGATATCTAACTATGAAATTAATAACACAAATAAATAATACTATTTTCACTATTAAATTAAAAGAAAATACTCCATCAAAGGACAAATAGTTAGTAATTTTAACAAACAGTATTTGGTAATGATTCTAATTGTATTTTTAATCCACATTTAACCATTATAAGTTTATATTTATAAAATAGAAAATCTACTTAACATACTTTGCTAAAATATCGCTAGCTTCCTCCCACTTCATTACTATCCGTTCTTAACTTAGAGTAACTCATATTTTTTTAATCATAGGGGCAAGGAACAGTTGGCAATGCTGGTTCTAGATGCATCTGCACGTGGTACGTATCTAAGTATCTAAGCCTATTACCTACTGTCTAATTCATAATAAAATCATTTTAAATTTAAAAAAATTTCCTTTTCTTGGTCCTGAAATAAATTAACTGAAAAGCTAAAATAAATCATTGTGACTTGATAGGAATACATATTGTTGTTTATTGAGGCTTAACGTCCTTATGTAATCTACCAAGGGCAGGAAGGACGGGTTATCCGACAGGTTACTAACCTATTCTAGCCAGGATGGGAAGGTCAAGGTTCATTTCGTCGGTCCGCCATGAAATAAATTTTAACCTGCCCAGGTGTGATTCAAACCCACAACCTTCTGAACAGAGCGCGCTGAGACCCCCGCCCCAACCAGCTTTCAATCAAATATATCGTTTTCATAAATATATTTTTTCTTACACCATCTATACTTGCATCCCAAGCGCTCTATACTTAGAACAAACAATTAAAAAATAGTGTCGAAACCTCGAGGATGAAAATAAATCCGATTAAATCCCACTAAATTACCTTTCCTTCGTTTTAAACATCTGAAGTCCTGTCCCACTTGTATCGTTCTACGATGCCCACTAATTGCTGGTAAACAGATCCGCTCCACTTCCTAGGAATCCACTGGGACAAACTCCTTAAGGGGAGTCAACATACAAGACTTGAACGATTAGAAACAGCAAAATTTTTAGACTAAGGCTACACCTAGATTGGAACCGTATTTCTCCCTATCCGACATCGATCGACCGAACATCGGATGAAGTCGGTTTGAAAAGAAACTCATGGATCTAATGCGATGTACCCAAAACTTGAGTAGGATGTCATTGTGCCGAATCTGACAATGACCTATTAGGCCCGACGTCGGACTGACTGCTAATTATTAATACTTATTCAATTTTATATTCTGTTTTTGTTGTCTTCGTCAAATTCAACTGATTATATGTAGGTACTCGTGCCGGGCGTAGTAGGTTTGACAAATCGGTCTGCATCGGATCGGGAGGCTTACGGTTCCAAAGTAGGTGTAGCCGAGTTCAACATTTACTCGACAAATGCTCAAAGATGCAAGAAATTACAAGAGACTTGTTTACTTGACTATATGGTAATCATAATAACGGGGTTGCTAAGCAGGGCACTACTAAACCATTAATGCAACTCTTATAAAATCCTTTCAATAATTAGCATTAAGACAATCGATAAACGGATTATGATAGATACTACTAGATACTTTATAAAGAAATATAATACATATTTTTATCACTTTAAACTTGAGTTTTCGCTTACAAGGGGAGGACACACTCAGTCTCTCACGGTTCGTGTTGGCAATTTTTTTTGGAGGTTCCTGGTCAAAAAATATTAGACAAGTATTTTGCCGTTCCGACCAATAGGCCCTAGAAGCCGAGAAAAAAAATAAAATAGCATTAAACTAATTTATTTTTTATCGCGAGTTTAAAAAATGATATCGACATGATTCTTGCACCAAGATTTTTAGTTTTGATTGTGGATTTAAGGATTTAAGCCTTTCAAGCTTTATTTTTTTACACAAAATATAGGGTGGCAATAGGCTTGAAATGGCTTTGGTTTCATCATCCTATCTGGTTTCAAACTCAAGTTATAATTCAAAATGTCTTTCGTATTTTCCAATTTTTTTAATAGGTTTTTGATCATCGAATTTTACATTTATATACATCAAAAGAAAGCTGAGACTCTCCACTTTCCAGCGATACCAACCAGTGAATTGCGTGACAAAGTAAAGGCGATTTAAAGGTATGTAACCAATAATTATTTTGTTGAATAAGCGTTTTTTGATGTTTTTGAGGGTGCTGAAGTAGAATATGACGTCAATTTTTGAGGGAAAAAATCTATAGAGGTAGTTTGCTTGAAAAACTAATCTTTTTTTTAGAATTTAATTAACCTAAACCAAAATCTATGGAGAGACTGTATTTTTCCTTGAATCCGCAATCAAAACTAAAAATCTTGGTGCAAGAATCATGTCGATATCATTTTTTAAACTCGAGATAAAAAATAAATTAGTTTAATGCTATTTTATTTTTTTTCTTGGCTTCTAGGGCCCATTGGTCGGAACGGCAAAAAACTTGTCTAATATTTTTTGACCAGGAACCTCCAAAAAATTGCCAACAAGATCCGTGAGAGACTGAGTGTGTCTTCCCCTTGTTAGTGGAAAATTCCATGTTTGGCTGAGAAGGCTATATTCTATTGAGCAATGAATTTTTTATATTGACTTTACTTACAGCCGTTGCCTGAGACTGTCATTAAAGGCGTGGGGGGGGGGGGGTTAATAACGATTTCATTTATTATTAATTGATTGAGCAGCCAGCAAGAATCGAAAGAAAAACATTCAGTACATTCAACGCTCTGACGATTTCTTCCCAACACCCATCTATTAAGTAAATAACAACAAATATACAAATAATTGGCATATTTATAGGCCTTTATTTGTATATTAGTATATTTATTTATGGGTCTACTTATGTTTTTTCATTTAGTAATTTTACAATTCCTAAACAAAAAACATTAAATTATAGTTTATAATTTTTTTTTTATTCTTTTATTAATAGAAATTTACAACTGTATTAAAAAAAAACATCTAGTAAATATGCGGTTTATATGAGATATAATGACATGAATAAAACCCATTGATAGTGATCTAATGAATATTTACAAAAGAAGATCACGAGGCCATTTTCTTTTCAGACGCCTCGTAGGATTGCCAGGAAGCTGTGGAACAAGTGGAAATGGATGAGTGTTAAGTTTATTATGAATGGAGAGGTATCTGGTTCGTGGCAAATCAGTGACATGTTGGATATTAAGGTCATTGTGGATCAGTTCATTTGTGCTTGGCGTCCTGATGTACTGTAGGGCTGGAAGTACGGGCTATTCTACAGGATGCTTAACCAATTCAGGTCAGAGTAGGAAGGTCAAGATTCTTTCCGTGGTTCCGGCAGAAAATAAACTCGCCTAGAAGAATGAATCCACCAAGATAAATTCGAACGGAAAGGCATAGAGCTTGTGACTTTTACTCCCACGGTCACCGCAGACTCTTATACTTTCTCTATCTCCCTAGACTATGCAACAACGTATATATTTAACCCAATAATAAACATGTTCCCAAAATACGAGTGTAATAATCAATGACATTTCTTGTAAACACGACTGGTACAAATGGCGTGTTAATACGCCCTGGGGAAGATAAAACTAAATGCAACACGTAATGGTTTAATGCCATTGGTGATACATCACTGTTGAAATATGCTTTCATTTCGGCTGTCATTTGAGCCTTTAATCGGGAGCTTAACTTAATTAAGTGGGAAATGACTTGGGAAGCTGCAGCGGGCAAAATGAATATATCTGTCCTCGTCATCTGCCCAAATATAACCGCATGGCTCATTTTGGTCAAGCTGAATATTCAATAGCTAAGTGCAACTAGCCGCAATGTTCTATCAACAAATGAATTTTGAGAGCTGATCTATCTCAAATAGGTTTTATTCCATTTTCTCTTATTACCATGCATCACTGTTCCTATTTCCGAAGATAAATGAAAAATACCATTAATTATCATAAATTAGGTTTTAAAAATAACTTTTTAAAGGTTTATATTGACATTTGTAATAGTAGGCCAAATAAAACAAAAATAGATCTAGAAAATAATAATTACTCATAACATATCAATTTCTTGTAAAGCAACTACAAGGTATGAATTCAATAAAAGTTCTATTTTAGAAGGTCCCGAGACCATTTTATTTTTCAACGCTTTGGAGGGGAGAGGGAGGTTATCTAGATAGAATGGGAAACCAGTTGAGATACTAGCGGATTTAAACAGTTATGCAGTTTACTATGAAAGTATAGGATCTGATTTGGGCTACTTCAGCAACATATGGTACATTAAGATAAGATGATTTTTTAAAGGGTTTTGTATTTCAAGGATAAGATATGAATTGGATGGTTTAGTGGAGCCCCAAATCTCAGCTATGTAAATAAATTTTATACTCTTTTGTTCTTGCTATTTATAACTATAGAATAATAAAATAATGAAAGAATAATTAGCAAACTGTGAATCAATGGTTTGTACATGATGTGTAAAGCAACTACTCGCTGGTGGCACATCAATAAAAGTTCATCTTCTTTTCGGACGCTTCAGGAGGTTATTTTGAATAGAATGGAAAGCATGTTGGGAGACTAGTAGATTCTAATAACGAACCTTATGGCGGAATAATAGGTATCTGATTGGGGACTGATCACTAACACGCGGGCATTAAGATTATTAGGGATGTGTTCTTTTGTTACATAATATTGAGCCAAGAGGATTTTAAATTGGATAAGAGAAGAATTGGATGGTTTAGTGCAACCCTAAAGCTCAACTCTCACGTCCAAATAGGTCTAATTACTTCATGTATATGAGCCTTTTGTAATGAAAATGGAAGTTTAGAACGTTTGTTTAGTAAATGCTGAAGTAGTCCAAAAAATGTCAAATTTTGAAGTAGCCCAAAATGACGAGCAGTTTTTTTTTTTTTTTTTTTTTTTGCAGCTTCAGCAGCTTTTACCTAGTTTGTACTCATAGGGCAAAATGGCACGAAAAAATGCTAAAGCAGATATAATTAAAATAAATCCCACCTCTCATAAATATTATTAAAACATATGTATGCTTGAACCAAAATCGTGAAAACAATTGCTAATTCTTAAAGATATACCAAGATCGTCATGGTTAAATTAATTAGTGACATAGTAAGGAGGATTCGAGATAGTAAGGATTGGATGCGAGATGAATTAGAAGATTTAGTGAAGTCTCAAAGCCTGAACCTTTGGTTTTGGAAAGTCCAAGTGTGTCAGATCAATTAATTATGCAAATTTTAATTTCCAACTTTAACAAGAATATAAAAATTAAAATATTTTATTTCCATTAAGTCATGTGTTTTTTTTTCGTTTTATTCTACCAAGTCAAGCGACACATTTCTGGCAACATCAATATGCGCATTCACTTTACCTCCATTGGCTTAAGAAACAGTGACGTGGTTGAGAAAAGTGCTACTAGTCCTGCAAAACCCATATATATTGAAATATATCAGAACTGGAAGACCCATTTACGTTTCGCCCAAATTCTAGTGTGTTTAGAATCCTACATTTACCCGATCCGTTCTAGTTTATTAATTAATAGATTTAAAAAATTACTAAGGCATTGGATTTCGTCAAAATAATAAAAAAAATAATCTTTATTCTGGGACTTATTGTCCCCTAAGAATAACGAAATTGTGTCATAAAATAGTACAATGGTCTGGCATATATATTTTCATACAAAGGTCTTTATATATGAGGAACAAGAGACATGCAAATACAGTTAAGTAAATAATTGTATAAATAACTTTAGTAAATAAGATAACATAAGAAGGATAAATGAAAAATACTAAAAAAAAAAAAAAAATAAAAAAAAAAATAATAATCCTGAGAAAATGAGAAAAGATATATACAGAGAATGAACTATGTCTATATGTACATTGGATGAAGAAAATATTTACAGAGATTACGATATATACATATTACTTTAATAATATAGGGTTCATTTATATTTAAACTAATCAAAACTATTTGATAAGATGATAGAGTAAACAGAAAAAAAAATGATAAAGACATAATGTCAACTGTTGCTTGTCACTTGGAAACCAAGGACATTTAAGAGTCGGAAAAGACTTTTCGTGACTTGTCGAGTGGCTATCGAACTCGCGGAATGCATTTCCCGCTCTAACATTTCCTCAGCATCGACCTGAGTGTTTATTCAACTCAGTATTTTCATAATTCATTTTTTTTTTTCATTGTTTCTACGAAATTATTTATAAACCTGATTGTAATACATACATTCTAATGTTAGGAATATTGTGTAATTTAATCTTAAAGAAATGGGTGGGCAAGGGAAGATTAAGATAACAGAAATAAATGTTCAGAAAGATTTGTTAATAAACAAGCAGTAATATTACAGAAAAAGCTATATATTTTTTTATAGTTAATTTTTAATTTAATTTTATATTTATTATTAACAATATATTGTTTATCATTTTATTAGGTCTGCAATGTTTTGATACTGTAGACAGTTGATAGCTGCGATCAGTCTAAAACGGAATTAGGCTATTGCATACTATAAATTTATTTAACTAATAATAAACTATGTTTCGGTACCGAAATGTTTCGATTATCGATAACGGTATAAATTTCTGATTGTATATATGGTGAGTCATTACCATCACTATAATCAGACCTGTTAGGAAAATCAGGTGTTGTGCTTTCCGGATCTGCTAGACTAGCCAAACCTTGATGAAATGGATCCTTTGAAGAATCATCAATGCTCCTTACTTTGTCAAACATACACTTGTCCGTAAAGATCACCCGAACTTAATATCACTGCAAATTTACTTATGATTCCAGCTCATTGGTTCCTATTGCAATCGAGTTGGATATCATTAAACTAAAATCACGTGTAAACTTGTGAGTGAAGACTGTATCAAGTAGTGAAATCATAAAGAGATGTGCAAAGGAATGAAATATTGAAAATTGACATCCATACAAAAAATTAAAAATTAAATTCACTTTATTACAGCATTTACTCCTCTTTAAACTATCCTCTGATGATGGGATGGAAGATCACGGAACATGTCACATAATGATGATTGTTTAAAGTGGAGTAAATGCTGTAATAAAGTGAATTGAATATATTAATACATAATACTCCTTTATTAGAGATTAAAAATTTTAAAAAAATTTATTACACCAAGGAGTAAAATTGAAAGAAAACTCAAGAGCCTGCATTATTTTCCAGACAACCCAATGTTCGAAAAATACAAATGCCCTGGCACACTTCCTAGCTAAAAACCCGACTATCCGGCGGATCCCGAAGATAGGGAAGGCGCTCCTGAAGAATTAGGAGCTCCAGATAACGAACTGTTCCGATTCCCAGGCCAGGCTAACTCTGTTACTGTTCCAGATAAAAAAAAAAAAAAGGATCTCTCCCTAGTGCAGTTTCCCTTTTTCCTAATCTAATTTTTTGGAAAGAAAACTCCGACGATAAAAATGTACGCGTCTGCATTCATTAAGAAAGCCTGTTGGGAGAATTAAGAAGTACTTATTCTCCGAGACCTCTCCCCTGAATTCGTTATGAGTTGTAATCTTTTGCAGAGGCTCATTAGACGTCATTAGAAAGATTGGCCTTTTCCTTAGTAGATAGCTAATGGGGTGGGGGGTGGAGGGTAGGAAAGGGATCTCGCAAAGTTTGTCCGATCCCCCCCACTTTACCCCCTCCCCCTCTAGATATAATGAAACGATTCGATTCCCTCGGATTAACGTAACTTATCCAAAGAGGGAACAGCCTTCCACTCTTCATTTAGAGCGACTCAGATTTCGGCGAGTGTGCCCTTGATAAATAGGAGCGTTTCTGATTGAAGTAGTTTCTGAAGGGCTTTCCGGCAATAACTATCTGTATCATTAAAGTAAAGGATCTAAGATAGATAGTTCTTTTATAGATTATATTTACTTTTTTGCAACACAAACATATTTAAAAAAATACTCAATGCCAAGAATAATAATCATTAGAAGAACATCATAACCATAGTTCTAACACTTTGTATTTTCGTATTGTAAATAAAAAAAAAAAAAAACAGAAACCCCATGCGTTCCTAGAAGTGTTACACAATTGGAAATTGCACATTTGAAAAGTATCTTTAACGATGCATTAGAAGAGGAGGAGATCCAGGCACGCATAATCTCTTTCGACTAACAAAGCGTTTTTCTCAGTATCTCACCCTAGGAGAAGTAGAATGGTAAGCCGCGCAACCAAGTTAAGGCTATACAAGCCCTCATTAGACCTGTTGCAACATATTTATATGAGACGTGGGTAGTTAAAAAATCAGCAGCCTCTAAATTGACATTACTAGTGTAGAGCTTAGCATAGAACCTAAAAAAAAATGGGGCATGAAAAAAAAACTTTATCCTGGGACAGACTGTCCCCTAAGAATAATTAAAGTGCACAATAAAAGATACAATAGTCAGCACATTAGTATTACAAATTAAATTATGAGAAAACAGAAGAGAGAAGAAATAAAAAAAATAAAATAATAATAAAATAAAAATTAAAGTAACGTAACAAAAAAAAAAAAAAAAAAAAAGTAAATAAAAAAATAAAAACCAATCAACAGTAAAAATTTTAACACACTTATGTACATTTACATTTTTGTGGAAGACTGAAGATCGGGGAAATGGATAAATAAAATAAGTTAAGCAAGAGGCTTTGCGAATATGGATAGGCAAGGAATTCCAGGTAGCACGGATGACGAAGGATTTTTCAAAGGAGGCAGTTCTATGTGAGGGGGTATATAGGTTGGAAGGTTGGGGCCTTATATTCAGGTGATGAATGGAGGAACGCAGAGTAAGTAGGTCTAGGATATAGGAAGGTTTATTGGTTTTTAATGACTGGGGTAGGAAATTGGCGAGGAAGTATTGCCGTCGAAAATCCTGAGACCGTCTGTCGACCCCAAAGATGAATCTCATGAAGCAATTCATTAGTCTCCTTAGTCTCATCTCTAGCTCAGCAGACAGCCCCCCGTACTACAACCACCCTTAAGCAAAGTGGTGAAAAATGAGAGAGGATACCAGAAGTTGGAGGGTACTTCGGGGAAAGGAGTCACGATATCTTTGGAGCTGTTTAAGGATCAAGATGGATTTTCTGGTAATTTGGGAAGCGTGGTTATTCCAGGATCAAAGGAGATTCCGAGGTTTTTGATGGAAGTTTGAAATTGGAAATGAATAGTTATTTGAACTGTAAGGACATCTCTTGGTCTAAATAAGAAAAATGCCTGCCCTTATTTCAACATGAAGTCACAAAAACAAACTTATATTATACAAGGCGAACTGGATTTCGAACTCAGATTACGTTAACGAATCCGAATGTGTATGCGGATCATCAATGATTACCCTCAATATACAAAGATATCAACTATGCTGCGTCATCTTAATCTTACCCCTATCATACTTTGAAATTTTTTTTTTATAAAATTCCTTTATTCGAGGAATCGGTAATTACAATGAACCTTCTTTCAAAATAATAAAACATACACTTATGTACATAA
This sequence comes from Euschistus heros, assembly GCA_003667255.2. NCBI lineage: Eukaryota > Metazoa > Arthropoda > Insecta > Hemiptera > Pentatomidae > Euschistus > Euschistus heros. The sequence continues at coordinate 672,704 of RCWM02000036.1, read as the reverse complement.
ATCAGTTTACATGCCTCTTGTTTCTTATGTAAATATTTGTCAGTATATATAAATTTTAGTTATTTTTATTGAGTTATATGTTTTTTTTCCCTACTGTTTAGTGAATAACACTAAAATGTAAAACCTATTTATAATTAAATGATGAATTTCAATTCTTCAGAGGATGTAAGGCCGAAACACGAACCATTAATTGAATGTTTGATTGTGAATAAATCATTATTATTATATTATTGTAAATATTTTATGTTTATACGTTGTTTTTTCTCTTCATCATGATCGGAATTTTTTACTGGACAATGTACAAAAATTTATTACATGCGAAATTTTATAAAGAAATTCATAAAAAGGAATTCCAGGCATTTACAAGATAAAATTATAAAAGACTTGATATCTCGAGAATTAAAATTTTAAAGAATTTTCCCACCTCATACCGATAACCGATCCGATCAAAGACGGTGAAAAAAAACTGATTAAAGGTTCAAAATCTGTAATCACGCATAACAAATATTATAATTTGTCTTATTTTCAATGCATGGACGTTGAATTTATTTATATGTTTCTCTTACTTATAACCTTTTACATTTCTTAATTCGGTTTCCGATTTAAGGTAGCTGATCCCAAGAAGCGAAAATATTATCAATTTTTTATGCTCAAATTTGTATAATATATGCAAATATATTAATACATATTTAATATTAGAAATAAAGGAGACAGATATAACAAGTATACGCAGCCGTAAATAACGAATATAACTGATACGACATTTCCATTCCATCCTGAGTTAGGATAATCCGAAATGGCAGGTCGCGACGAGGAAGGTAAGGTTACGGAAATTTCCTTAGCGAAACTCGTATATTGTGGGCAAGCTTAAAATTGAAAATATTTTACTGCAACTATTGAATTAAATCAAGTGAATTTAATTTTCTGAGGTGTCCGATAACATAAGAGACCTGGAGACCAGCTTCGTTAAACAGAGAATTGATCACTTGTCTCCTATATCCTACTGTTGTGCTTGAACCACCGGAACGAGGCAGGTCGTCTGCAACACCTGCTCCGACCAACAATTTGGAAGGACGACTTCCAATACTTGAAATGTTTTCCTAGGGCTTTATTTACTTTTAGCCTATTAGCAATTTAACAATACAGTACCCTTAAATAATCACTTGAGGTACGCATGATGGTATGGAAGGATCACTACAATAAGAATTGGTGAATGAATTATTTTCCCCCTCTATTGGAATTACTTTTATTGGAAAACTAGTTTCGATTGTTAAACATTTATCATCAGTTCTAAAATCATACTATATATATATATATATCATAAAGGTAACAAAAATCTAGGTTTTGTTATAAAACTATTTTATTATTTCTAATGATTCATAAACATTAATTATGACAACGCTGCAAAAGGTGTTTCGAAGGATCCTTCCCTTCCTTTGTCATATACTCTGATATCCAAAGAACACCTAAAGTACACGCTAAACATATCAGTGGCAAACACGTTGGAACACAACACACAAGGAAAGACATCTACATAGTTTCATTCCAGACTTAGGGACTTACATTAAATAAGACTCATGGACTGACTTCTACATTACACAAGGAATCACAGAGCATTCAAAATAAGAGATTCATTCTTATGTACTTGTGATTTCATCCAAGAACAAACTACACACCACCTCATATTTGAATGCAGACAAGAACATTACAGAGATATTAGCCGGTGGATTGTCAAATTTTGATAACCAGTATGTTTAAAGACTTCAAAATATTTTAAAAGAATTTCATACAAAAAATAGAGGATATCAATATAAAATACCTTTAAAACATTAAATTTTATAACATACAAGACTAAAACGACAAGAAACTGCCCTAGACAAGACTACTTCAACATTTACTAGACAAACGTTCAAAGCTCCCAATTAATTAAAAAAAGACTCTTATACATGACTGTGATTAGACCTATTTGGACGTACGGAGTTGAGCTTTGGGGCTCCACTAAACCATCCAATTCATCTCGTATTCAATCCTTACAATCCAAAATCCTTCGAAAAATCCCCAATAAACTTATCCATAAAGACCTTAATATTCCATATGTTGCTGATTTAGCCCACACCAGATACCTATCCTTTCACAGTAAGCTCCATAACCACTCAAATCCGTTAGTTTCTCCTATAATCCCTATATAATCCCTTCCTAGAGGGTTACGGCTGGAATGAGATGACTATTTATACTATTTTCTAGGTGATTTGTTTCGATTCCAAATCTTTGTTGAATTTCTGGTTATTTTCATTTGCAGTGATAGGGAAGTTGGAATTCTGAGTTCAATTATTGTATGCTCTTTTAATCTTTGATTTACTGATCCATCTAGTTTTTCCCTATATTTAGCATAACAGTCATAACATTTTAGTTCATGAAAAACGCTATTTTGGAAAGGGTCTACATTGTCTTGAAACAGGATGGCAATGGAAATAAAATAAAGATATGAGACTTGAAATAAAATATATTTATTTGGTGTAGGATTGTCCTCAGAGGGTGTTGGGTATATTTTAGTTCTTTAAAATGTATTCATACGTGATTTTACATTACCCGTCATTGATGGCTATTTTATATGGACTGAATTTCTTTAAGGGGTATGTTTAAGCTGTAAATTATGATGTTAAAGCTGTTTATGTGTTTGCGGTCTCTTGGCATTATTGCGGTTTATTTTTCATTACATTTTAGTTCATATATACCACTTTTTTGGAAAGTGTCAGTTTTGTATTTTCACTTAAAAACAACAAATTAGTCTTCAAATAAAAAATATAAGAGGTAAATATTTCTTGAATCTTAACCCTTAAATGAGGCGATGGCTCGGTTCGTAGCCCTTGCACCTGTGGCAAAAAAATTTACATTCATCAAATAATTACACGTAAACCCAAATGACATTGTTTAGTTTAATGAAATTTTCATGAAGGCAAAAGCTGATGTTTTATTCAGATAGTGTTTTTACTGTATAATTTGACACGTTGGGCCGAGGGAGAGGCTAAGTTTTTAGAAGTTTCCTTCAGGGGACAAATAACCGTCGTAGAATCGACTCCAGGTGGGGCTCCCCAAGAAATCAACCCCACGTCATAAAATAAAAATATAAAATAAAGTTTTAAAATGATTTTGGAATTTGAATTATTTAGACCAAAACATCCGCTTTTGAATGGATTTTAATTACAATACGGTAATAGAATGTGTCGGGGGTGCAGTCAAGGTTGAATAAACACAGCCAGTTTTTAAATGATAAACTTATATTGTGGCCTGCCAACGTTTCGACCTGCCTTGCAGGTCTTCATCAGGGCTAAAATAATAAAAATTGGATGTGACCAAGATGATACAAACATTTAAAAAAAATAAATAAATAAATGATAAAAATAATTTAAAAATGAAAAAGAAACAAGAAAAATAATTTTGTAACACAAACCTTGACTGCACCCCTGACAAATTCATCTCCTTAGAAAAAACTCACAGTCAACAATACAATCATCATCGGTAATAGAATATGTTTCTATAATCTATAATCTATAATCAGTAATAATAATACAGAAATAAGAAAAATAAAAAGTAATAAAGCGTATAAAAATAATTTACATAACATTTAAAGACTCAGAAAGTTTCATGAAAAATAAACAACAATAATTAGAGAATTATAGATAACTAACACCCATACGTCAGGATATCACTAACACACAAGCTCGAAGCGTTTAACGGCATTTACTGTCTTTTAAACATACCGTTAAATAAACTAACAAATTCAAATTATATACACTGTAGTTAGAAATAACGGATACGGTAAAATCACGAACCATATTAAAAAAAAATATATACTAATAATACATACTTAATACCTTTAGAGGACAATTCCACCCCGAAGTATATCACAGCACAGTATGATTCCATATTACGTCCCGATATCCACCAGAATCAAGAAAATTAAGATTAAGTTTTTATCCTATCCCTACACCCAAAGATAAAATAGACCCTTTCCAAAAAAGTGATATATTGTTTATTTGTCCTTAACGTCCTTATGTACTCTAAATATAGCAGGAAGGACGAGTTATCCAAAAGGTTAGCAATCTATTCTAGCCAGGGTGGGAAGGTAAAGATCCATTCAAAGTGAGTCCGCCACGAAATAAATTTTATAAAACCCGCCCGGGATTCGAATCCACTCCTCGCCTAAACTCGCTCGGCCATCGAGCCCAAAATATCTAAAAACGCGACGAGGAGTATATAAAAGATAAAAATAACATATAAGGGTATACAATAATAAGACAATGAGAAAATGAATCTAACACTCATTGTCTAAAATTAAATATCCACGACTTATTGAAAATCCAGAATTTTGAAAAAATATTTCCAAGTGTCCCATTTTAAAAAATATTTCTAGTAAGAACAGAAAAACCCACTAATCGTAGTGAAAACTTAAGAAAAACCTCCATTTTCCACCATGAATTTTCCACCCACCCACCCCCTTTAGTTCTATTAGATCTCAGCTGTCGTTATGACCTTTTAGAAGCCTTTCCATTTTGCTTTCTTAGGTGAGTATTAACATGATTTCTTTATCGTCTTGAATTTTAAAATGAATATATTTTATAATGTGAACCGAAGTGCTGATTTTTTTTCAATGTTTTGTATGTTTTCAGATCTGATGAATTGTAATTGTAAACATTTACTGTCAGGTACAACAAAGAAGTTATTTTATTTATATTATTATGATATAAATATATTTACTTATTTAAGTATATAAAATTAATAAATTACTACTAACTATTACTCACTGACATTCTATTCTTTCGAATAGAAAACTAGGAAATAAAAACTGCTGACTTTAGTTTTCTAAATGTACGGAAAAAAAATATAAACATATATATACACAGGAGTTTCCATTTTAGTAAATTATTCAAGAATTGCAATCGCACTCATAAAGATAAAATATGGCTGTCTTTCTTATTTATGAAAGCGGAAGTGGGCGAAAGAGCATTTCACGTAAAATGGCGGAAAAAAACCCTGAAACGTAGTGGTTGACTGATTAAAAATGGGGCAGAGTTCCGTTTTATTTAAAGGTGAGTTATTAAAAATTAAAATGGCCAAGTTACTTAAGTTTAAATATATACGAATAATGATTATTGTTAATTCATCAACATCCTTAGGGTACCACAATAGTGGATCTAAAGTCATTTTAATTACGTTTATTCATAGAAATTAACAGTACGATAATATGTGTGCATATTGTAAATATAGCGTTATGTAAGGGAAAAACTTACAACTTTTCGTAAATAATAAGCTTATAATTTACAAGACAAGAGAAAAATATTCAAACATCAAACGCATTTAATCTTTCTAATCCAAATTCCTGAGAACCGCAACTAACACACCTTATTACGTTTCCAACTAAACCTTACATAATGACCTTAACATTCCTTTTTCCCATGACTCTATACCATGTCATCAAAATATCTGGAACCATCCCCATCCACTTGTGTAATCCCTATCCAGTTCCAAACATCCCTATAATCTTCCTAGCAGGATAAAAAGGCAGTGGCCTCGAGATTTGTTGTGAAATTCAACAATGGAGTCCAAGCAATGGCCAGATTATCCTTCATGTTAGAATTCTTTGAGGTTTAAGTGCTCTCGCTCTGCCTCCACTGACTTTCTTTACCAAGCGGAAGAGAAACGCTTAGATCTCCTGGAGCCCTGCAGAACCCATCAGATAGTTGGAGGGGGAAGCTATTGGGGAGTCCTTTACCGTACTGTAAATATGTATGAATGTATGTTAATTTGTTTTTATATAATAATTTATTTCGCTATTATGGTTACTTTATTTTTATTATATATTTTTTTAACCCTATTCATTTATATATCGGTGGTTGTCAAGTTGGGGATAAATCAAATTTCTCACAAAACGAGTCAACTGTTCACCTTCAATCCTGGATTTTTTATTTTGAAAAATTGGTTGTTACGCTTCTTAACACTTTGCCACAAATACTTTTTATAATCACAGGATTTTGGAAAATGATCAAAAGTGACCTACTGAACGTGCAAAATTTTGACTATTCCACTTTTTTACGAAAGCCAGGGATATTTACATTTCGTATCATAGTTTAATTCTATTTTATTCTTTTTTTTTCTTGTAAATAAGGTAGGAATGTATACTTATAGCACTATTAATTATCACTAAGTTTTAAAGATTATAATATTTGTCAAAATAAATGTTGTTTTTTTAAAATAAAATATCATACGATGAATAGTAAATAAAATACTCATTTATAGAACTTTTACGAATTTCTGTATTACACTTTCTCATGGTCTTATTTTTAATTTTAAACACCTATCAGCATTATTAGAAATAATCAAAGTTCACGGAAAAAATATTTCATACATTCCGTTCAATATAAGCTTTGTATAAATAGCAATTTATTTAAGGATCAACTAGGAAAAAAGTTGCGAAGGAGGTTCAACGGTTTATTTGACCGGGGTGAATATAGCAAAAGAACAAGGGGTGGGGGGAGGGATCAGGTATTCATAAGGCAGGTTTTGCCCCCCCCCCCCCCCCCCCCCCCCCAGCTTTCCCTCAACCTCCCCCAATTAAAATTTAACATACATTAATCGATTATAGCTATTTTTTATTTATTGTAATAAAATATTAGTACATTAAACATATATATATCATGAGAGATGGAAACTCCATCTTGGAAGATCTCAATATTAATTTTTTTTAAAAATGGTGTCCAATATATTTAACTGACGATACAATTTCTAAGCATTTTATTTAACTATTTCCATTCTTTTAACTTGTTTCAAACAATAGAAGGTTACATGAAAACGAATAATTATGCACCGAAAGGTTGTGATTGTAATTATTAATTTAAAAAATTTAACATTTATTATTGGACAACGCAAGGGAAACGAGTGAATTATTATTAAACAATAGTGTTTAGTGAATAAACGTTTTAGGTTTTAGTGTAAACATCTTTCACCATTTCTATACCATTTAATAGGACTAAAAGAATTTAAAAAAAAAAAAATAATAAAAAATAAATTACGGAATACAAATCTATTTCTGGACCAATTTCAATCTCAGGACATTGTTAATCATAGTTTAATTGTTAATTTAATTTACTTCAATTAAATACATTTTTTTTTTGGATTTTCATTTTTTCAAAAGACGTTCTCTTGACCCTGACGAATTATACAAATTATAAGTAATAATAAATTTATGTATGCCCGTAAATTTATGTATCCGGAATTACAACCTTTTCAACGTGCCTAACTCGCTCCAACTTGCAAAAACATACAATTAATATATTTCTAAACACATTTTGAAAAGACTGAGAGAAGAAGAAATAATTTATAAATCGAAAAATTAGCAAATTGAGATACTGTGGTTATCTCAAAAGCTTTTTACACACAACAAGAAGTTATTCACTCACTGTCCTTTAAAATTTTAATAATATTTTTTTTAATTTTATTTATTTCTTTTTAATGACAGCATTTATATTAAAAATATTACAGTCGGCCTCATTCAAAGCCAATAAGCAATAGAAATTACGATTCTATTCATACAATATGAATAAACAATAAATGAATAATCCCTGAATGTACAATTGTAAAATAATAGTATAAAATTAATAATAAATTATTTTTAAAAAGTAATGATAATATTGAAAGAAAGATTAAATACAAGCATACAATATATCTGTATAGGCCATTTTGTACAGGCCTATGAAGATAGGTTTTTTCCTAAAAATGTTAATAATTTGAATCCTTCAAGATTGATTTTTCTTCCCTCAAGACATAAATAAACAACAGTCAACATTGTATACCGGAAGTTCTTTCTTAGATCTTAATATTGTAGTTTCTTTTTTTTTTTATTTCAGTATTTTGCTTCACAAAGTAAAATTAAATCCTAAATATATTTGTTTGCACATCAGATGTGAAAAAAAAAAATCCCTATTTAGCGAATATAGAATTATATACATGTTTGCTAAACTTATAATAAATAATATATAAATATAAATATTATAAATATATATATATATATATATATATATATATATATATATATATATATAATTTATTTATTTAATTTTAATACTGACCAAAAAAGGAAGATCGACTAATTATTTAGTTTGTTTAGGTAAATATTAATAATACCAATAATATAATCAGCAAAATAATTTTTTTTATTCTTAAATTAAGATAAGTAAGATTAATAAAAAAGATATAATAATAGTTTATATATTATATATGTGTGTGTATATATATATATATATATATATATATATATATATATATATATATATATACACATGGCAGAGTAAGGTCAGTTTATTGAATAGGCAGTTAAAGATAAATTAATCACCTTATGCCCTAATCTTCTTTCGCTATAATTTAGAGAGTTTAAAATAATCAAGAACTTTACTTGAATGGTGATTAATGGCAGGATTTTAGAAGTCAAACTTCACGTCGTATTTTAAAGCAAAACGCTGTTGAAACAACAAGAATTACAACTCCAGTTTATATGCTGATTTTTTAAACATTATTTAAACCCGTTTTAAATACAGCCCTCGCCGCACAGCCTCTTTTCCTAAACTTATTTATAATACCAATAGTATAGTATATATATTGTATATAAAACAATCTTTTACCAATAAAGGAATTGGCATATTAAAATATTGGGGAGAACATTTATTAGAGAAAATAGCGTATGAATTAGGTAATAAACATTATGTTTTAAAATACAGCAATTACATTTTTATCAAGCAATTTATATAACTAATCGTCTAAGAAACTAAAACAATACTAAAAATTAGTCACTGTCGTCTTTACAAGCAACTAACATACCATGTAATTATCATAAAACAATTATCATTAATTAATTAAATATTATAGTAATGATAATTACTATGATGATATTTATTCACAACTGGATATTGAAGAAATAGTAGAACGATATCAAAACGCTGTTGTTGAAGCACAAAAGAAATTAATTCAGCCTTTCATTTATTTCTTGAGGCTTAAATCCTTATGTACTCCAACTAGGAAAAAAGGATTGCCCTACAAGACAACCTATTCTAGCTAGGGTAGAAAGGTCATTATTCATTCTGTGGGTCAGCAAAAAAAAAAATTTAACCCGCCTTGGTGGGATTTGAGCCCACGACCTTCTGTACCCAGCGCGCAGAGATTAGAATTCTAGAGAGAGCGCAGAGAGAGAAATTTTATTATGCATAAATCCGAAATTCTAATATACGTGTCCGAAATTTCCCGCCGCACCATCCCAATCCTAAAACGTCTCAGTTACATTTTTTCCTTTCGAAACCCGCAAATTACTAGTTAAATCCCTCATCTTCACCCACTTCGACTATTATATGTGTATGGGGGTGTTTCTGGGGATCTCGAGGCCAGACTCAAAAGACTGTTTAACTGCTGCATTCGTTTTATTTTTGGTATCCCCAGGAACGCCCATGCTTCACAATTGTAGGCGGAGTTAAAGTTGCTCTTTCCTTCTCAATGTCGCCAGTATTTTCTGGCATCCTTTCTCTACCAAACAGTCAAATTCCAACGTCCTCTTTACATTTCTTAACTCCTTCAGCTCAAATCCTCAGTTCTTACCCGCCAAACCCGTGCCCACCAATCAGATTTATAGAATTCTGCTCATTGCTCCACTGCTTTCGACAGATCTTTCCTAATCCGATCCTCGTCCCTTTGGAACTCCATCCCTTACACCATTCGCCACTCAAACACACTTTACACTTTTAAATATCACTTATTTAACGACCTACTGTCTATCCAGATCCATGAAAACTGTCATTAGCAACGTAATAGTTATAAAAAATATGAAAGTTTATGTACATGAAATTTTATTGTTTTTACACAATTGATTCACAAAATGAATAAAAATATTTCTGTTAATTTTTATCAATATTTTAAGCTTATTTTTATTTGTTATCATTATTATATTTTACATAAGTGTGAGTTTTACGTGTTATATATTATATTTTTTTTTTCAATAACTTTGTGGTCTGAAGTGTAAAAGGATTATAATTTATTTCGCAGAAGTAATATGAATGAGAAACCGGCACTCAACCCTAATCCAGGAGAAACGTACAAGAAATATCGTCATCCACCCCTCCCTTACCCCCTCCTCCTTTCCCCCTCCTTCCCTTCCCAACCTCGAATAAATGTTTTTGCAAGTAGTTGCACCCCTTGCACGGTCAGCAATCTAGCGTTGGATTGTCCCTCACCATCCTGGCTACAGTACTTGGTCTCGGATCTCGATACCGTACTCTGAATTCTGTTATATTTCCCCCTATTTTTAAAAATAGAACATTTAAAAATTAACCTAAGAGTAATTGTTTTGGTACTTATTTACTAAACGCAATTGACTTATTAATACAAATTTCGTCGCTTCTAACTTAATTTTTTAAAATAATAATGTTGTACAATATCTTGAAGTTTATCAAGACGAGATACTCACACGGAAACCTGATACAAGACAAGCTGCAGGTCGCTTTCGATTGCTCTAAAACTTACTTGAGGAACGTATTCCTCACCTAAATGAGGATTATCAGACCTATTTAGACTTGGTGTATAGAGTTATAGGGCTCTACCAAACCATCAAATTCTTCTCGAATCCAATCTCTCCAATCAAAAATCATTCAAAAAATCCTTAATGCTCTTTACGTTTTTACAAACGAATGAACTAAATACCCGCCTAAATCCACTTGTTTCTCAACTTACCATACCATTCCTGGCAATCCTCCGAGGCATCTGAAAAGAAGATGGCCTCGGGAAATTCTTCTAATTTAGAACATTCATTAGAGTGCTACCAATGGTTAGTTTCTCTAAAGATTTTTTTTTTTTTGTCATGTCATTATACTGACAGTACCGCGTATTTACATTTCAATCGGTAAATGTAAAATATATACATATATTTTTGGCAGAGCATCGCATAGTGGGGGGACAACCCTGGTTCGGGGTTCCCTGTAATGCTTGTAAACATTATTTGTGTAGTTTTTTTTTTTTTCTTTCTTCGTTTTAGTTTATTTGTTTCTACAATTAGAAGTTTAATTTATTTTATATTGCCATTTATTGCATTTATTTTATTTTTTGTGTAGTTAGAGGCAGTTTAGTTTTATTTTTTTCCACATTGTTTCTTTATTTTATTTTTTCTACTTTCATTGTATACATGGTATGAATGGATTCATTGCCATCCATTTATTTTTTGCCCTTGAGTGAAGCAATATGTAATATTTATTGATTAAAAAATAAATAAATTCTTCTTATACCTACATGAGAGGTTAAAATTAGTATGTAAGGGTTTTTGTTTAATAAAATTCAATAAATAATAGCAGAGAATAAAATACGGTACGGTTTTTGAATAGATTGTAATCTTGATTGTTTCAATGTTCCACAATCGTGGGTAATAGAGCTAGAACCGATATTGCTCTATGGTTATTGATGCAGTTTAAGATGAAGTGAACCATTTAAATGCAACGATTATTGGTTATTTTGCAAGGTGCATTGTCGTGTTTAATAGCAATTTGATGACACGGCCACTTTAGCATAGCCATCAAAGCCTCTCTCGGCCTCGGCAGTAATTGCTTTACATGCAAATTTCCAGTTCGCATACTATGGATCCTCCAGGCCAACTAATCACTATCCAGACTACTTTAGATCACTCAGCCATCCTGGAAGCCGCAGCCAGTGAGGGAGGAGCGACCCCAAAACATGCGACTAATCTGCATTGATGAGAGGCGACTGCACCCCTTCCGAATGTGGGTGTTGGGTTTACGGATATCACCCTTCAATAATTCGCAGTTGGGAACGAATGAGCTGTTTTCCTTATTTTAACATAATAGGTCCTTACAATTTTAAAAAAATAAAGATTTTTTTTACGGACAAGCCACACGTTTCCAGCGAGGTTCCAAGACATCTCCGGGAATTCAGAGGCTCAGCCAAGCTCGAATAGATCCCGCTACTGCTCTCACTAGCGTCGCAAGTAGAATCCAGTGGAGGCGAAGCGAGAGCACTATAACACAGTAGTTCAGTAAAAAAAAGAGAAACTAACCGCTTTTAGTATTCAATTTATATGATAGAATAGGAGATCACGAGGTCATCTTCTTTTAAGATGCCTTGGAGAATTACCGCAATTCGAGTGGAAGACAGGATGAAATACAAGTGCGTATGGGAAGATATGTAGTTTATTATGAACGGATATCTTGTTCGTGTCAAATCAGAAGCTAATGGGACATCCACGTCATTGTATATTAGTTTATTAGTGATTGAGGGCTATCATCAAAGTTTTAGAATAGACGAGCTGGATACTGGAAGAAATTCTTGATTTAGTCTCGTAGACGAATCTTTAAAAAAAAAAAATTAAATTCAACACATTTGTAATGATTTTAACATTTTTAAAGCAAGTAAATTATTCTTATTTTTGTTTATGATTCTGATATGATTATTAATTTATATATTTTACTTTAAACTATGTTTTTAATTGTTCATCTATACGTATTACAAATTAAAAACTAAAGAATGTTCATTATTTTAATTTTACACGAATGAATTACTAAGGAAAAAATATTTTAAATAAAGAAATCCAGAGGGCAGATATTTTCCACCCAGCTCCAGCGGAGAACACCTACATCAAACGTTTAATATAGACCACCGCAGCAGTTGCTGGCCTGAAGAAAAACTGAGGTGTGAAGGAGGGGATGCAAAACAACCCTTGGACTTTCCCGACAATCCACCCGCACATCCATCATTTTCTCTGGGAATTTTCCACAAAAAACAACCAGCCACGTCGGTGCCAGGGACACAAATAGAATATTTCTGTTCCAAATAACGGAGAATAACTCATTCCATTCCTTTAACAAGTTGCCAAGAACATATTTTGATATAATTGATCACAAAGAGTCCTTGCGCGATTAGAGATTATTGTTTTATATAGGCCTGATGATACAACTCTTAACCACTTAAATACCATTTTTAGGAATTAAACGTTTTTGTATAGTTAAACATTGTAGCGTTTCTATTATATATAGAACATTAAGTGTGGAGCTATGGAAAAATATATCAACAAATCTAATAATTTAAATCAGTATAGGAAGGTACTGTTTGTCGAGGAAAGAAGTCTTTGAACACAGGCCGACAGGGCAAGGACAGGTAGTAATAAAAGAAGCGGAGGTTGGATAAAAATGGGTAATAGATTCCAAAATAATTATAATTTTGATGATAATTACAGTAAATAATATAAATCCTTAAAGCTTGGAATAACATGTTTTCCTGATAATGTTACAAAACAAACTACAGTGCTCTATATTATGTCTCCAAAAAAAACATACATTGACTTTAATATGCCTTTAGTCCTTGACCTCATACCCCTCAATTTTGCGAAATTCCATCAAAACCTTTCCAACCATCCCAACCATCAGACTAATTCATTACCCAGTTCCACACATCCTTATATCCCTCCTCGCAGATTAAAATGGCAATGGTCCCGAGACCTATAGTTGGCATGCCCTGCTAGGTTTGGGGTTTCCCCAGGGAATTGTATACATCCCTGGCTGTCGTGAAGAAGTGGATAAGTCAAAATAGTGCACTTTTCAGTAGGAAATAGTATTCCTGAATCCTATCCACACTCCTATCGGAACAAATCCACTTGCGGCAAAAATTGTTAAGAAACAAAATTAAACAAAATTTTCATAAATCTTGGTTTGAACATTAACAGTTAACTCATTTTGTACGTAATTTGACTTACCCACTTCTTCTGGACAACCACCGATATAGTTTGATAATACTTTTTTTTCTTTTCCCTATAGTTATTTTTTTGTAACATTATATTGTAATTTATTTTAAATTATTATTTACTATACTTGGTACCTTTTATAATTAGTGTTATGTTATTATTATTTAATTATTTATATTTTTTATCTATTTTCGTTACATGTATTGAATGAATAGATTCATTATGATACTGAGGTAGCTTGTGGTATTAATTCAATAAAACATTTAATACTCGAAAATATTCAAAAATATATATATAAATATATAAATGAGAGAAAATGTGAATCCCATATTAGGAAAGTAGGAAATGTTAGATGTGCAAATACAAGTCCCATGCGTGCCTTCCTCCTCTTATTAGAAAAACACTGAAGCAGCTCGCCACTTGAAGGGGTAGGGTCCCGTATCCATCCCCCCTCCCTCCTCATTATACATTATTATTGTATTTCAGGGACGTTATGGATAGCTCTCCGGATTGTATATTTCTACCGCCGGTACAATAACACTCGTCCCACCGACCTTGTATGGGAAGAATGGTTCTGAAAAGAAAATGTAGATAAGGGAAGATAAATTGTTATACTCTTTTCGAGGCGTCACAGTCCGCAGATGTTTATTCTAGAATCCTCGGCGAGATTCGACTATGAAAAATAAATCGGTAAAAGAAATATATTATTTAAATCTTTTCTTATAAAAGATTTCATTTAAATTCATTGTTTACTTATTGAAAAATTATGTGCTTTTTTAAGACAGTTACAATGATCGGTGGGGACCTAAAATTAAGATGAAATAAATTGTAAGGATTGTAGATTGTAAGGATTGGATATAGGATGAATTGAATGGTTTAGTTAAGCCGCAAAGCTCAACTCCGTAGTACAAATAGGCCTAATCAAAGTTTTGTAAATCAGTCTTCTGTTATTAATTGGGAGCTTTGAACGTTTGTCTAGTAAATGTTGAAGTAGTCTGTAACGACGGGCAGTTTCTTATTATTTTAGACCTGCATGTGAATTAAGTAAAACGTTTGTCCAAGTGAAGTCCTAGGTAGCAGATCTGTTCAACTTTAGAATTCGGGTGATATCGGTAATGTTCGAGGCACATCGTTTATAGCTTTATAGCCGTGTATAATTGTAAATAAACATGGATGTTATTGCTAAAAAATCAGTTTCCTTTTTCGTATTCCTATCTTTACATTAAATTTAAATTAAGAAATAATATTTTTTAATTATGACACAAAACTGTAATTAAAATTTAAAAAATAAGTTCCTTACTTTATTTAGTATTGTAGAAGTAATCGAATTTGTTATTTAGTTATATATTATATTCTTTCTAAAGGTTCAATAATTGGTTACCAAAAATAAAAAAAAAAATATTTATTTGTGCTGGTCTTTAGTTTTCTTTACAGTTTCTATATTTTGTCATTTGCCAAATATAAGTTCCACAAAGCTGTTCATGTATTGTCTTCAAAAGTCAATTGTTTTGGGTAAAATAGCTTCTTTTTTTTTCGTTAAGCTTTACTCTTTTATGTAATCGTTGGTAAATATTTTAGGCAATTAAACGATTAAACCTTCGTTTAAACAAAACTGTGTATTTTTGTTTTGTTAAAACCAACGTTCAATTAAGTGATCCAATGTGGTTTTCCTTGTTCCCTGTAAATGAATGCGTGGGAATATATTTAATATATATTGATAGAAATGTATGGAATTTGATGAATATATATATATATATATATATATATATATATATATATATATATATATATATATATATATCCTCTAGGACAAATTACTAATGATTTATCTCCTAATTATCGAGGAAAACACTGAAATATAAAAGAAATCATATATTCCACAATGTAAAAACAAAATTATTGTAATGACAATTAATGGCATACAAACCAATCATAATAAATATATTGCCTCAAAAAATCATAAAATAGAATATAAAATTTGTTTACAAAAGTATTTGCCTCAAAAAATGTCTAATTACAGGTTAAAAAATGAATGTCATCGAATTCTTGTTGAGACTTATGGCGATGTTGCTCCAACCGTCAGGAAAAGTTTCAAACGTATATACAGGGTGCTCAATATTCGATGCCCACCCCTTTTTTCACAGTTTTTGAAATTTTGAAACGAAACTCTCAGGGTCTTAACTGTGTCAAATAAAGTTTCTTTTCAGGTTATAGTCTGCTCTTCAACCTTCTCCAGTTCTTCTCCAGCGACCCTAACTTTGGAATTCCCAATGGGATGTGGTATTTTTAACGACGGATTTCGATAGAAAATCAAATTTTAAATCGATTTTATACCGGTGAATTTTTTTTTTTTCAACCTTCTCCAGTTCTTCTCCAGCGACCCTAACTTTGGAATTCCGGGGCACCGTTTCGCCGCAAATCGCGAAGAATTATTTTAAGAAAAGAAGCAACCTAAAACTGGTACTGAATGAATAAATGAATGAAAACTTATTGTTTATAGAAAAACAAAACATTTTCCAATTACAGGAGGTTTTAGCTCCTAATACCATATAGCTAAAACTGGTATTGCAAAAGTAAAATTTTGGGGGGAAACTTCCAAGTCGACCTGTCCTATACTTTTTTTCGTCTAACGTTTTTTTACATTTATTTTGACACGGTCTAACCCTCTTGGTGTTACTCGGAAGAAAAAAGTCACGTTTTACCTAAAGTTTGTGTTCAAGGAGCCTTGAGGTACAACGCAAGTTGGACTTAAAGCATACTAATATACGTAGAATGAAAAAAAACAAAATGATAGTTTAATATCAAAATAATAAATTTTAAGTAGACAAAATGACTTAGTTGTTTAGATATGGAGGAGAGGTATAGTAAAAAAAAAAAAAAAAATTGAAGATGCGTAATGGTGACTTAGACCATGTCTTTATTATTCATGATTTGTATACGGGCATCTGAAAATGCTGAAACCCTAAGACACATGGGGAAGAATTTGAATATGATTTGGATAATATTCTTGCCTAGTTCAGGCGACAGGAGTTTCTCAAGGCTGTATATTAAGTCATATATTACATTCTATTTTTATCTTCCAACGCGTTCTAGTCAGAATTATATACGGTTATATACTTTTTTTACATAATAGTAGTGAATGTAGTTGAGAGTGAGGTCAATAGAGCCACTGGAAGTTTTACTATTATAATTTATATTGCCTGCAGTTTCAACTATCTCCACTATTTGCATACAGTGAAACAATCTTAACCATTATTTTTACAGACATACGTAAATGATTTTATTGATATTTTTACTTTTCTAACTTAACGTATGAAAAGGGTACGTGAATAGAGAGGGATAAGCTGGTGTTTTGGGTGCTTGTATTGGGTGGTTTTACATATGATGAATGTTTTTATGGCGCTAGATTTTTGGTAAATTAAAAAAGAAAAATAAATTTTTTAAATTGTCAGTATATATACCTTGGGTCATTCTTTAAATAAAGAATTTTTTTTAAATATATTTTTTGAAGTATATTTCCACACATTTTTTTTTTGTTTATTGAAATTTACAATTGTATTCAATAAAAAAATATAATACATCAATTATCATCAATGTGATGATAATGCTAAAAATGACAAGTGGAGCCCCAAAGTTCAACTCCATATGTCGGAATTGGTCTAATTACTGTTGTGTATATGAGCCCTTTGTAATTAATTGGAAGGTTTGTACGTTTGTCAAGTAAAGGTTAAAGTATTCGAAAACGACGGGCATTTTCTTGTCGTTCTGGAATTTAAAATACGTTTCACGTTGAGCAAAGAGCGTTTTTAGAAAAAGAAGCTGCATATTTAGGTTTAAGTATTTATACATAGATTTATTTTCGAAAACAATAATTAAATTACATTGATTGGAGAATATTGGAGAGTACTGAGGGACCATCCCTAACCATCTTTATTAGACAGCGGTGATGAAACGTATAATTTGACTCGTTACGGTCTCGTCTCGTACTCTTCACGTTTCCTGCTCTTTCCTATACAAACCAACCCCAATGAGTATTAAATGCATCTGATTTAAATTATTTACAGCTAAATAAAACGGGTTTCCAGATTTCATTTCCTACTATGTATGCACATTCTGCACCGCGATTGAACATTTCTGTGTCTATAACATATTGCAATTAAGACCTCATAAATATGACAATGGTTTGTTTAAATATAATTTATTCATTTTTAGCAATATAATAAATTTTTGTCGCTTCATTTCCAAACTAATAAACAATGATAACTTAAATAATAATTTAAAATTAAAATAATGATAAATAATAGAAAAAAAAATAATTGAATTGCAAAACATTAAAAACCAAATATTTTAATTTAATACAATAAAATAATTCATTATTCTTTTTTCTGATTTGTCTTCGATCTTCCTGAAATTTCGTTTTTAATTTTTCCTATCCCATTGTTTCTCCAACAAAAGAAAATCTCACATCTAACATCATTTATTTATAAAATGAACAAATCCATTCGTTTATTGCAAAATTAATACAAAAGATTCTTAATGTTTGATGTACTATAGTTATTTTTAGATTCTGCAACAAATAAAAATAAATATGGGAAACTAAGAATTACTAGACGAAGGCAGTTTAATTCATTGTTCTTGCATTTATTTCCTTTTCCTTCTCTATAATTCAATTTCAATTCTTTGTCTTCTTTCTTCTGTCTTTTATTATTGCATAATGGAGAACTTCATTCTTCGCTTTCTTTTTTTTTTTTTTTTTTTAATAATTAATCATTATTTATAGAATTAATATTCAAGATGAATTTGAAACAATAACTTCTTAAATTATTTTAAACTTGAAAAATATTTTTAAAAAAAATAAATTTGAATATTTTGTTTCAAAGAATTATTCTGATACCCTTTAAAGTACTGTTTCAACTTATGAAATCAAACTCAGCGATCGAAATAGAAACTTCATAAACTTTCAAGTTCATTTAATAATTTTATTCCTTCTTACGCAACTATTTGCATCTTTAATTGCATAGAGATTAGGCGATTGATTTTTTTTTTTTAAATTATTGAAATTTTAAGTTTGTATTAGTTAAATAAATTCGATCGCTGATTATAGGAATAATAATATATGGAAAAGAGTTGCAATACTTACTTCAGGGATAAGTAAGTCGCATTAAGTTGACAAACCTTTTACTTTTCCTGTCGTGATTTCGTTTTAACTATAAATTTCCAATAAGCATCATTAATCCTTGATCAGGTACGATGTCTTCCTTGATGTTGGATTCGCCATGTCCAATCTGACTCCAGCAGCGTTTCAGTGTAGAACGATCTCAAGAAGAGCGGGAGACGATCACACCTTCCATCTTCTTTGTATTAAATAATTCTTGCAAAATGAATGTCCTCTCCCAGGGTAGGTCCGTAACCCAGAAACAAAGAATTTATTAAATATTAATTCAGAAATTTATTATTAAAAAAAAAAAAATTACAGTAGACCCTCACTAATCCGACTTCCGCTAGACCGAATAGCCGGGTAATGCGACCCTCCCATGGAGTCCGGGGAATAATGTTTTCGTGGAATCGCTAATAGTCCAGTAAAACTGTACATTTTCGTATGACAAAGGTCGAGTTGTTTTGATTTTTCGATATATTGTTAGTGTTGTGCTTGGGTACGAAAATCCAAGTTCTCTATCTTGAAACGCCACCGCTCGGGTAATCGGCCGCATCTATACGTCAAATATAATGAACATTTCTACGTTTCACCAAAATATTTGCTGCACGGCTAGTTCTAAAAAAAAAACTTGTTATATTAGAAGTTATACTAAACTAAATTTAATACAATTTGAACAGAAGCTTAAACAGGACTAAGATATAAGATTTCAATTATTTTTTGTTTTTTTACGGGTTTCGCTCTCTACGTCTTCAACAGCGACGTTTAAAGAATGCTTTATAATAAAATACTTTATGAATGAGTTAGTTTTCTATAAATGTTTATAAAAAGTTTATAAATGTTTCAATACATAAATAGTTGGTTAAAACATCACATGGAGACATATCAGTATATTGGTGTGAATAACGTACGTTTCTATTTCCTTCACTTTCGTAACAATGTTAATACATAGCTTTTAATATAATTATAACACTTTTAACTGTGAAAAATATGAGCTTCATAGAAATCTCCGGTTAATCCGACCTCTTGGCCGTTCCTCTCTACACCTTGGTCCCTTAGGGGTCGGATTAGTGAGGTTCTACTGAACTTAAAATTTCACCAAACATTTAGAGCTCGGAAAAAAACAACAAAAAACAATATTCACTAATTTAACGAATGAGTATAATCCTAACATAAAGATACTAAACTGTGCATCGCGATTCTCTCGAATTCAGAAAACATTGCGTATTATTTAAAAATGAAGAAATCATTTTAAGTAAGTTGAGATGAGTAATTTTAGTTTTTTAGGCCTTTTTCTGTAAATGAAAGTTGTTTAAACACGTTTTATTTATATCGTTCTCCGAGCAATTTCTTTAACCAACCGTTAATAATCGGGAGTTATCTATATATTTATGAATATTAAACCTTGCATTTTCTTTTATTCAATAATTGTTGCAAAAATCAATTCAGAAATAACATTTACTTATTTTAAAAAATTACCTTGCAATTATATTCACCGAAAAAAAAATACTAATTTACCGATTTATTATAACCCTAAAATCGTGCACAGATAGAAAACTGTGCATCTTAATCCTCCCGAATTCAGAAAACGATACGCAGCATTTTTGGATAAATAAATAAATTTTGAGTAAGTTAAGATGATATGAGTAATTTTGATCAGATCATAATTTTTCTTAGGCCTTTTACTGTAAATAAAAGCCACTCAAACAGGTTTTAATAGATTTGTGTCCTTCTCCCGCTATTAAGGGGGATTATCCGTGTAATTTCCTTATCCAACCGCTGATAATCGGGACTGTATATTTATCTCAAGTACAGCAAAAATTATCAAGACATTAATCATTGCAATATCAATACGACAGGACATAATTTCATTATATTTTATGGAGAAGACATTAAAGGGCAAATTTATGAATGTTTCATGGTACGATTATTGTTTATGGTCCGAGGATTACTTGCAGATATTGTTCAGTTGCGAGGATCGTAACAGGTTACGAAGGCAGCGTAAACCGAAGGAAGACGTGTTCCACTCTCCTAGTTCGCCGCAAAAGCCAAATCTTGTACTAATTTGAATAAATAATCAGAAATTACAGATGAATTGTTATTACAATATTCCATAATTTCGGAAACTATTGGTTTCGCAAAACGCATTAGTTATTAACCAATTAATTTTGATCAGGAAGCAAAAAACACAAATAAATCTACAATGCAATATTTTTATACATTAACGACTATTTGAATAACTTGATTTAGAATATCAGAACATAAAAATATTAGATTAGATTAAATGGAAAATTTATGGAATACTCAACATTATTCAATATTCAAAATATAATTTTCGTTTCAAACGCCTCGGAGGATTATCCGAAAAAAATTTTCAATGTTCCTTACTTTGTTACAAACAAACTAATCCACAAAGATCTTTAATGTACCTTACGTTTCTGCCTCGGAGGATTACCTGGAATGGAGTGGGAAGCAAGTTGAGAAACTATCGGATTTAAGTGGTTATGGAGCTTACAATGAAAGGAGATTACTAGAAGATTTCTAGGCCATCTTCTTTTCAGACGCCTCGGAGGATTATCGGGAATGGAAAAGGAAGCAAGTTCAAAAACTGTTGGATTTGAGAGGTTATTGAAAGGATAGATATCTGGTGTGGGCTAAATCAGCATGAAATGGAACATTAAGATCTTTATTGATAAGTTTATTGGTGACAAAGTAAGGAGTATTGAGGAATTTTCGAAGAATTTCGGATAGTAAGGATTAAATACGAGATGAATTGGATGGTTTAGTAGAGCCGCAAAGCTTAACTCCGCACGTCCAAATAGGTCTAATCACAGTGATGTGTATGAGTCTTTTGTAGTTAATTGGGAACGTTTGTATTGTAAATATTGAAATAGTATGTAATGTCAAAAGTAAAATAAATTAAGCAATTGTGTCTATAGTTAAACGTACAGCGAAATAATTGCCTAAAATGTAATACAACAAAATACACAAATAGATGTGTTTTTTTTAAAAATACGAAACCACGGTTGTAAATTTCAAAAAATATTTAATAAAAATTAATTAGAACAAGGATATTTATTCATTCGCTATTAAATATGTAACAAACAAGTCATTTTTATTTCGTATCGGTTAGTATTATAAAATATAATATGAATAGACATGAAAAAAAATAAAAGCTATAAATGTATTCATAACTACTTTCCTTCTACTGGGTTCCCAACAATTTAGGAAGGAATCTGAAATTAAAACGGCCTCAGGACCTTGTGATGTTGAACTTTAATTAATGACCTACCGATAGCTAGTTATTACACAAGTTATATATGTTACATTATAAACGGAAATCTCTTACATTTAGTCGACGTATTTATTTATATAGTAAATTTAAATGGTTAAATGTTAATGAAATATAAATATGTAATTAAAGCGTAAAGTTTTATTTATTTCGTTTCATTGAGAGTGATTTTGATTATTTTAAAAGTAGAGTCCTAAATAAGTATTAAATATCAGAGTTGTTTGATTCAAATGATTAGAATCATCAAAAAAATCATTATATAAATCAAATTGTAAAATTTACTTTGTATTGAAGTCCCTTATAGTTTTCTACTAGGAATAGACCAATCTATAATAATTAAACTTATATCCGATTAGGTCTGATAGCCCAATGTTTGAAATGAATCATAACTTGATTTTTATTAACTGGAAAAAAAAATACAACTTTATTTTGAACTTGGGGTGTGTAAAGAGGATTAAAAAAAAAAAAAAATAGTTTAAATACAACACTGCACTGCCAGGAAAACGTTCTACCCTATTGATTTTTTTAGTTCCTTAGCTAAAAGATCTATTCCTTTTTAGGTGTTTAAGCCCCCATGTTGTTAAACCTCGTGAATATGAAATGGGCATTATTAAAAACATTGATTAAATAAAATACAGCCACATTTAAAAATATTAACTCGCAATTTAAAATTTACCAAATTTTAAATTAATAAGGTTTATGTCAAACCCTCGAGTTCATAATGTCTTGCGGTCTATGGAGTATAGGTCTAGGGTGATTTTGAATAAATTCTTCTTCCTATCTAATACTATTTACTATAACTATTTAAGATTTCAAAACTAATTTTTTCGTATCTTTAAATAATCCTAAATAAACTTTATTAATTACATATGTCTTGGTATTTTTTTTTTTAAAATACGGCTTGTTTATATTTAATTAATATTTTTAATACTTCTAATACATACGATATGCCTTGGTATGTAAGGTATACGGGGACCTATACACCTCAAAAGTAATGAACCATACATCAGAGAAATTAAGAAAACCATTCCACTTGGAATTTTTTCGCCTATCAGTGTATTTATGAATATATTTTATTTATTTTTATTTAATCTTTGGTACCAGAAAGTGACTCCTAAATGTCAATAATAGTACATTTACTATTGAAACAAATGCAGACATATTGATAAACTGTATGCTTCGTTAAAAGTACTAAACGAAAATCTATTTAAACCAAAAAAAAAAAATTTGAAATTTTTTATAACTATTTATTTATATTTAGAACAGTATACAGTATATACAACAAGTAAAATATTGGAAAATGATTACAATGACATGTAAAGAACTACTCACTAGTTGCACTTGGTAGACTAAGTGGGCTTAGTCAGAAACATAAGGTACATTAAGTTTATTTATTGAAATTTACAACTGTATTAAATATGACACGTTTCTGGTTTTTAAAACAATGACCCGTTGGAAGCACTTAAGGTCTCGAGGCCATCTTCTTTTCACGCGTATTGGAGGGCTATATGGAATTTACTCTAAGTCAGAAAAGTAAGGTTCATTAAAGATCTTTGTGGATTAGTTTGTTTGTAACAAAGTAAGGAGCATTGAGGATTTTATTGTAAGGATTGGATACGAGATGAATTGGATAGTTTAGTGGAGTTCTAAAGCTCAACTCTATATGTCCAAACGAGTATAGTTACTGTCATGTAAATAAGTCTTTTGTAACTTATTGGCAGCTTTGATCGCTTATCTAGTAAATGCTGGAGTAGCCGGAAACGACATGCGTTTTTTGTTGTTTTTTTAAAGTTTTATATTTAGAATTAAATTAAAAACATATTCACAGCTGACATCCCAACTCATCCTACTACTGTCCTCACCACTTGCGCTGATGACACGTGTGTTATCAGTAAACAATGATCCCTTTATTGCCTCTTAAACACTCCTATCCCATATCCTAAAACTTCAAGAATGGTGTCAAAAATGGAGAAGTAAAATAAATCCAAACAAATCCCACCAAATAACGTTTACCCTTCGTCGTAAACCCGCAACTTCCTGTACTGCAGTATCCTTTAATGATATTCCGCTAATCCCTGTTGAACAGATCGGCTACCTAGGACTCCACTTGGACAAACGCCTAACTTGGAATCCACATCCACATCCGTCGTTAAAGACTACTTGAACATTTACTAGACAAACGTTCAAAGCACCCAATTAATTACAAAAGACTCATATAAAAGACTGTAATTAGACCTATTTGGACGTACGGAGTTGAGCTTTGGGGCTCCACTAAACCTTAAAATTCTTCTTTGTAAATTGACTTAAAGACTAAAACGACCAGAAACTGCCCGTCGTTACAGACTACTTCAACATTTACTAGACAAACGTTCAAACCTTTGTCAAACCGATTCACAACCGAAGACCTATTTACATGACTGTGGTTAGACCTATTTGGACGCACGAAGTTTAGCTTTAGGGCTCTACCAAACCATCCAATTCATCTCGTATCCAATCCTTGCAATCCGAAATCCTTCGAAAAATCCTCAATGCTCCTTACTTTGTCACCAATAAACTTATCCATAAAGATCTCAATGTCCCCATATGTTGCTGATTTAGCCCACACCAGATACCTCCTACCCTTTCATAGTAAACTTCATAACCATTCAAATCCACTAGTTTCACAACTTGCTTCTCACTCCATTCTCGATAAGCCTCCGTGGCGTCTAAAAAGAAGATGGCTTAGAGATTTTTTTTTTTTTTTATTATGATAACTTTGTTTAATATTCTTTCTGATTATTTTATTTCTAATTATATTTTTCGTTCTTTATTTAACAATTATCGATACCGTATTTTACTTTCGTATGCCTCTATTGTGTATGGGGAACACCGTGAAACAAATATCTATCTAAAACGATTTTGGATGAGGGGAAGTAAAGATTATTTTCACACCGACCAAACGATGATCGATTGGACGAATGGATCTGCTACTAGGGAAGAAGCTGTTCCTTTCAGATGAAATGAATCGCGGTTGACGTGCTCTGATTCTTCCAAGGAGACTCATTACTCAGTAAATCTGCATCTGACGTTGAAAAAGGTGCTACAGGAGCTTCGGAGATCCCGCTCAGTCCTCATCAATCCTCCCCCTTCGGCTCTCCGATAGGGCATTCTACGATTCCCTGTTTCTTTTTTTTATTTATTGTAATAATTGTTAATTATTAACTTTAAAAAAAAAACAGCTCAATCTGCAGAACTATAAAATACATCAACAAGGAGAGGATACACTGAGTCTCTCACGGATCTTGTTGGAAATTATTTTGAGGTTCCAAGTCAAAAAAATATTTGCCACCTATTTTGACGGTCCGAATAATTGGCCTTAAAAGCCAAGAAAAGTGAAATAGGATTAAACTAATTTACTTTATAGAGAGGTAGATTGTTGCGGTATGCAGTCATAAATACACAGCAATTAAAAAAAAATATTTTAATTTATAATGCCGACGTTTCGATTCGCATTGCAAGCCTTCATCAGTGTCTCAAAGAGAGATGCAATCAAAAACTGTTTCTGATTACCACTCTCTCTGAAACCCTGATGAAGGCTTGCAATCTTTAAATATTTCTCAGTCAACTAACACCTTATCAATTTACTTAACATATCAAGTTTAAAAATCGAAATGATTCTTGAACCAAAATTTTTATTTTTTTTAGTGCAGATTCAAGGGAAAATAAAGCTGTTTAATAGATTTTGGTTAAGGTTAATTAAATTCTTTAAAAAAATGATCAGAACGTCAAGCCTCATCAACCTCTTTTCATTTCGTCACACAATAATTTACGTCAGATTCTTATTTATCATTCCTTAAATACCAAATTTCATCCAAATAGAAAAAATTTTTTTTTTTTTTTTTTTTTTTTTTTTTTTTTTTTTTTTTTTTTTAATTGACATAAAGACTAAAACGACCAGAAACTGCCCGTCGTTACAGACTACTTCAACATTGACTAGACAAACGTTCAAAGCTCCCAATTCACAACAAAAGACTTATTTACATGACTGTGATTAGACCTATTTGGACGCACGGAGTTGAGCTTTAGGGCACTACTAAACCATCCAATTCATCTGGTATCCAATCCTTATAATCCAAAATCCTTCGAGAAATCCTAAATGCCCCTTACTTTGTCACCAATAAATTTATCCATAAAGACCTTAATGTTCCATATGTTGCTGAGTAGATACCAATCCTTTCATAGTAAGCTCTATAACCACTCAAATCCACTAGTTATTGAACTTGCTTCCCTTTCCATTTCCAATAATCCTCTGAGGCGTCTGAAAAGAAAATGGCCTAGAATTTTTATTGAAGTGCTATTGATAAGTAGTTCTTTCCAAGTTTTGACACGTTATTGTAATCGTTAATGACTCAGTTGTAAATTTCAATAAATTGATATAAATTTTTTTTTTTAATTTACATAAACTTGAACTTGCGGTTAGACGGTTAAACTTATCAATTTCATATTTTTACCTAAAATGTAGCTGTAAACCAGATAGAAAGATGAAACAAAAGATGTTTGAAGCGAATTATATTACCACCCTATATTATAGGTTAAAATATGAAATTGTTAGTTTTAACCGTCTAACCATAATTCAATTTTTAGTCAATATAAAAAAAAAAAAAATGCATACCATTTAGTCAAGCAAATTTTGGAGGATACGATTTTTTATTTTTCTAATTGGATGAAATTTCGTATTTAAGAATTCTTTTGAATGCTGAATGCGAATCTGTCGTCGGTTTTTGTTTATACAAATCGATAAAGGTAGTTTGCTTGAAGAATTTAATTAGCCTAAACTACAATCTCTGAAGTGGCCGTATTTCGTTAAATCTGCACTCAAAAATCAAGAATGATGACCATATCATTTTTTAAATTCGAGATATAAAATAAATTAGTTTAATCCTATTTCATTTTTTTTCTCGGCTTCTAGAACCTATCAGTTAGAACAGCAAAATACATGTTTAATATTTTTTGACCAGAGACCTTCAAGAATATAGGCAACAAGATTTGTGAATAACTGAGTGTGTCCTCTTGTAAGTAGATGGCGAAGAAAAAGTATCAAGGTAAAACTTTATGGAAACTTTACAATATCAAGCCCAACAAGAATAAACTTAGCTTAAAGATAATCATTGTCCAAAAAAGGATCTATCCAACCAAAGGTCGAATATAATGAAATTTTAGTATGTTATATATGCCTGACTAGTGGTAAATATCTTTCGACTACTGAGACTAAATGAATTCTCAGGAAGTGCGAAAATCAGCTAAATTTATATTTTGTTTCATATGATTTCTTTCTGTTAAGTTTAACTAAAAAACTATTATTATGTTTCTTGTATATCCTTAAATTAAATGTTTATATTCAATGGTTATCTATAAATAGCACCTGTATAGAAATGGTCCATAACTTAGTAGTCAAACGAGAAAAATACAAAACAAAATGTTTCATAATTGATAATTATGTTTTAGTGTTGTTTTTTTTTCAAAAATCAATGATCAAAAAAAAAAAAAATTTTTTTTAAATTTTTTGTTTTAAAATGTAAAAAAAATCCATTTTTAATAATAACACGTACTGATATAAACTGTTCATTTTTGGCTCCATTTTCGCACTAGTGGCTAAACAGTAGACCTAACAAGAAATATTTATAAGAAAGAACAATAAATATTTAATTCATTTTAATTTTTTATCATTTTTTTTTTTTTTTTTTTTTTTTTTTAAATACTCAATTTTTCATTTAAATGCAAAACACTAGATTCACTCATTTTTTCTCAAGTGTCTTGACTATTAATCTCTGATGATAAAGGCAGATCGTTGTAAAATGCATTTATAGTTTCACTAATGTGCTTTATGTACGAAACCTCTATTGTATTTATATTGATAAACTTCTAAATAAATAATAAGTTTTATTCTTGGCGGACTTGGAACAATGAAATTTTCGGATTATTTGTATTCATATAATTCAAATTTTTGCGGGTTACGAATTACAAACAAGCATATTTTATAAAATTGTGTTTACGTTAAAATATAGATAAAATGAAAAAAAAAAAAAAAAAAAAAAAAAAAAATCCGGTTATATTAGTGAAGAGTGGAAAGGAGGTTTTGATAACAAGAATCCGAAACATCCCGCACGCAACCGAAACTTAAAGACTAGAATTATCCTAAAACGTTCTTTGTGGGCTGTTCTCGGTATGAGATGACCGCTCTGAAGAGCATTGGGAAAGACATTAAACATTGAAAGTGTAAATGGGACGGACATCGAGGTAAGAGATACTACGAAATAGTGTACAACTGTGAGTAACATTTTCTTTGAATTCCATGTTTCAAGGCCTCATATTCAAATCTTAAGATTATAAAGATTTTTATAAATATCTCAATCGAAAATATGATTCAATCATCAATGTAGGAAATGATTTAATCTGAACCCAGGAACTGGGTTTTTTATTTATTGTATAAATTATCAGAAGGTTTGTCTGGATGTACAATGATTCAATTAAGAAGAAGCGGTCGCAGTGTATTATATTTTATAGTTTTTGTATCGGAATTTTAAATATTAATCCATAACATAACTTTTTTTTATTAATGAGTAACAATAAATTAATTGTAACGAGAGGTAACGGACGGTTACACACTTGAAACCTAGTTAGTTCCCGTAAAAACGTACCATGTTAAAAATATACGTATGATGTACAGAATATATATAACATGTATATGATTAATAAGATATAATATGTATAAATAATATTGATAATACAAATTTTAATTAAACTCTATAAAAAATTTAAAAAAAAAAAAAAAAAAAACGGTAGGGATATAACCCTTTTTTTTTTTTTTTTTTTTTTTTTTTTTTTTTTTTTTCTATCAAGCAAATCATTTAAAATTTCTTGATTAAATTTCTTTTTTTGGCTAATACAACATATACTAGATAAGTGTTCAAAGCTCCCATATTTACTAAAGACTTATATAAATGGCAGTAATTTGACTCATTTCCAAATATCCATCCAATTTCTTAAGTATCCAACCCTCAGAATCCAAAATCCTCAATGCTCAATGTTGCAGATTTGGCCCAGACAAGATACCTATCCTTCCACTCGAATCCACTGGTCTCCAAACTTCCGAGGCGTTTGAAAATCAGGTTGTCTAGGAACTTGTTATTGTAGAACATTTATTGCTACTCAAAGGTAGACATTTTAAACATTTTAGCACACATTTATGTATTTTTTTATATTATATACAGTTGTAAATATCTATAAGCTATATTATTTTTTAACCAGCTATATTTTCTATTCTTCATTTTTTCAGACCAGATGATGGTATAATTGGCATAAAAAAAAAAATTATCTCTGTTAATTAAAACAGTCCAGTTAATACTTATATGAAGTTTAAACTGTCGAAAGTTAAAAAGAAGCTATACTACAGGATAACTATCCAGTGTGCGGGGAAAAGATATGGCCACCGCAGCCTGCTTTCAAATCACAAGTTATTGTTGATCATCCTGAAAAAGTTAACTTGACTCTAGAATTGACTTCCCAATTTGTGCAACAGCTTTCAGAGAAATGTGAGGGTAGTGTTACCCTGAGGAACGAGGATACCACTGATTGGCTTCAAGGAACAAACGAGGAAAATCCGATGATGACTTCCTGGATTCCAATCGGCGAACCGTCTCCAAAGAGAATGGCCGTCTCAAGTGATAATGTCCTGGTGCTTAAACGTCTATAAGAGGGCATTTTTGATAAAATATATAATGCCAAGCAAAAAAACAAAACAACAAATGATTATTTTTGCTAGTAAAATTACATATATTTGTGTATAGTTTTTATTTATTTCTATAATATGTAAGCATTTTCAATATATCTAAATACATTCATTTTTTTTCCTATTACTCTCGATAATCCGCAAATCCTTGATAATCTGACAGTTGCGTGGTCCCATATGTGTCGGATCATCATGATTGTTCTGTATTATATATTGCGTGCCCAGAATGAAGAATCGTGAGCATCCAGTAGATAAAACAAGCGCAATAAAGGGATTTGTATTTAATCATCGTTTAAATTTTCTTATCCTTTATATAATTATACGCATCAATTGTATTCCTTTGCCATTTACATTAATAACAATACATGGCGAAGAAGTATTATGAAAAAAAAAAAGGAGGTAGCGAGGGAAATATGCGAGGTGAAAGTTCATGGGCTATTGGAAAGATTAACTGCAATGTTGAAAAATATTTAGAAATATGTATATATATTCCACTTCCACTAAAGCTGAGATAAGACAGATATCCATTAACACCTTATTGTTTATACTTTGGTACTGGCAAGGGGAGGACGAAATCACTATCACTGATCTTGTTGGACATTTTTAAGGAGGTTCATGTTCAAAAAAATATGAGAGATGTATTTTGCCGTTCCAACTAACGGACGATAGAGAAATGATACAGCATAAAACTAATTTATTTTATATCTCGAGTTCAAAAAATGATATCGACACGATTCTGGCACCGAAGCTTTTAAGGAAAAATACAGCCGCTTCAAAGATTTTGGTTTAGCTTAATTAAATTCCAAAACAAATTATAAAATCTTTAAGCAACTACCTTAATAGATTTGTTTATACAAAAAATGGCATCAGTTTTCCTCTTAATTGACCCTTTCCTCTGTTTTGCTATTTAATTATTAACTTTTCAAAAAGAGTAAAACAACGATGTTTATTCCAGCAATATATTTTCAGGCTACGCCAGAAATGCAAGAGGAGAAACTTGAAGAACTTGAACCCGGAACTGCGAAACAGCTTTCGAAACATTTTGACTAAATTACTTTTCAATGTTGTTGCATCTGGATGAAAATATTTACCTGAAAAACTTTCTACCTCCGGAAGGGCCGCAACCCCCTCCCCCTCCCCCTCCGCAATGTTTTTGAGTAATAATTATTATTATCGTGTAATTTTACAAAATCATTTCAGTCCTTCTATATTTATTGCTTACGCGAAACTGTTTCTGTTTCATCAAATTTGATTAAGATGACTGTTAAATGCAACACTTCGATTGAACTTTGGCTGATTGACTTCAAATTTCTATTTTTAATCAAACAATATTAAAATAACAGTTAGCAAGTTCAGATGTTTTATGCCGATGGTGCATGTCTTTTGGTTTTTGAGCCCTCAGATATTTTTACGTGATTCATTCATTTTTCAATGGAACTTCATTACTAGATTTTTGTTTCATGTTATATACTAAAATTATTATAAATTCTATATTAATATAAATTTATTAATTATATTCTCCATTATTAAAGATTTTCAGTCATTTACATTAACTTATGTACGCAATAATGACGTGACGTTACAGTAGGCGCAGACTGAGAGGCCGAGGCAGTGAGCCGGTGCGCTACTACTATTTTACGAAAGTTGACCTGAAACGCCGTTCTAAAAACATTTATACAACGCTTTCTTTAGCATCTAACCAAATTTTTAAAATTTGCTGAATTATTTTTTCCTAATAAAGATTTAGTGCGGAATGAGCATTACACCCTCTCGCCTTCTGCAGGCACGTCAACCCTTGCCACATTGTTTAACTTTAATATTGGTACCGCTACCGAAAATTCGATTCTTAAAAAAAAATTTCTATTACCAAAAATAATGAGAGAGACAGCTAAAAAAGCACACCAAAGCTACAGTGAGGAAGTAAGGAGCATTTAGGATTTTTTTAATGATTTTGGATTGTAAGGATTGGATACGAGATGAATTGGATGGTTTAGTAGAGCCCCAAATCTCTACTCCGTATGTCCAAACATTTTTTAATAATTATTATTACTTCTTGATGAGTTATAATATTTACTACCATTGCACGCCACTTATCATTATTTATTATTTTTAGTGTCATTAATCTAATAATAAAAAATTAATATAGTGGTCTTGATTGTAACATTTGATGAAACGTAATTTTTTGGAATGACAGTTGTTAATCCATCACTTATAATTATAAATGTATTACGTAAGCCCTGAAGTAATATAAAAGTTATGAAACAAGTTAATAATTATAGATTCACTCCGTTCATGGATTGTTATGGATAAGAAAAATCAAATAAAATAGAATTAGGTCTTAATTATTTAAATTCAGAAATGGCTTTACTTCGAAGCCATTGCGTTTGAATAATGAAAACGGGACCGCTGTAAGCCTGGTTTTAAAGTTAAATAAACTTTAGCGTCACAATAAGTTTTGCCTTGGAGTTGAGAAATGTTTTTGTCCCCACCCTTCAGTGTCAATGATTATTTCAAAGAGTAGTCTAAAACGTCCTCCGTGGGGGGGGGGTAGGAGGGGGGGGGGGGTAAGGCGAAGGGGGGGGGGGTTTTATAGCCTCAGCGCGATTGAGAACTTGAGGCCTGGGAGTGGGGAAATCCAGGACACATCGGTTACTGTCACACGATGAGATACGTGACCAACGTTTGTCTGATCGGAAATAAAAGAGGGTTTTGAAGGCAATATGTAATACCCTTGCGGCCACTGAAAGGGTGCCTTCGTAGGGCACAAATTGATATCTTTAGGCGTTATCAAGATCTGTTAGAAGTCGAGATGGGAATTGATATACCATTTATTTTAATCACATTGTAATTAGTGCCTACATTAATTGAATAACACAATCAAAAATTAAATGTAATATATTAGGGTAGCTTCTTAAAATATATATCAGTAGTGACAAAGCGGTAAACCATAAAAAATATTAAAAAAAAAAAAAAGATAAAAATTCTCTTAAATTTTAAAAAAGACAACAATGGCCTATTATCCTTCAGCAGTCAAAAATATTTAGATCCTGGCATATCTGAGATTAGTATTCATTACTGACCTGTGAAAGCAATTAATTGGGAAGAAAGAGCGCCCTTTTAAAAAACCAAACGATTTAATAATATTTTGAAAAGGAAGAAAATTATTCTGTCGGGAACGATTCCCCAAGGACAACCTACTTATCAATTTGTAATTAGTGCCTACATTAATTGAATAACACTATCAAAAATTAAATGTAATATATTAGGGTAACTTCATAAAATATAAATCAGTATTGACTGTGCGGTAAAAAATAAGAAATATTAAAAAAAAAAAAAATAAAATAATAAAAATTCTCTTAAATTTTCAAAAATACAACGGCCGTCAAAAACGTTAAGATCCTTGCAGAAAATTATTGTTTGTAAATAACATTTATATTTAAATACAGATTAACTTTCCGGGAAATAGTGGCCAAGGTAATCCAATTAAGTAAAGTTTATTAAATATTAAATAATAAAATTGAATTAAATTAGAGTTAAAATAAAAATAAGTATAAAAATTGCATATACACTGGAATATAATAAACATTGGAGGACCATACATATCATTATTTTTTCAATGTTAATCCGATTAGCAATTATTTATAAGCAAAATAACAAAAAATAATAATATTTAAAAATATATATATATTCTTTATCGTTTTTCTACTGGCTTTTCAATAGAATTAAATTTTTCTTGGGATTTTTTATTACGTTAAAAAATCTCTCTGTATAGAGATGTCTTTTAAAAAAAAAAAATTATGAAATTAGCCTATAGAGAAGTGATGCAATCTCTATGATAGAGAAATTTGATTAATTTTATACTAGTCCGAATATTAAGAATTGTTTAAAAAAAATGAATATATATATATACATATATATATATATATATATATATATATATATATATATATATATATGGATAAATTTCTTGACTGTTACTGTTAAATGTTTAGTAAGGTTCTTGAGGTTCAGTCATAAAATAAAAAATCAACTATTTTGGCGACGTTTCGAGACTATATTGTTCTCATAATCATGCCAATGTTACTGGTGACTCGATATGTAAATATGGATAAATTTCTTGACTGTTACTATTATACTATTATACTATACTATACTATACTATACTACTATTATACTATTATACTAGAATTATTAGTCTATTCATATCCACCAGTAACATTGGCATGATTATGAGAACAATATAGTCTCGAAACGTCGCCAAAATAGTTGATTTTTTATTTTATGACTGAACCTCAAGAACCTTACTAAACATATATATATATATATATATATATATATATATATTTTTTTTTTTTTTTTTTTATATTCAGATATTATCTTCAAAGCATAGAAGGTAATAGATTAAAGTTGAGGATAGGCTGCAAAAGCAAACATGAGTTATTCAGACGTTATTGCTAAACAGAAGGCCTGTAATCAGGAGTAGCGTGAGTTTTAATCCTTAATCATAACTTTAGTGTGTGATTAACAACTTTGTAGATTCAAACTGGAAGCCGATTCATTGCCAACTCCACAAGTCATTTTCAATGCCGGCCTGAGGCCCCAACGTAAAAGATAGGGGAGCCGAAGGATCTTACATAGATATCTCATCCTAACCTTATCTATGATATCTTTTTACATTTATCAGCCCCTTCATCTGAATATCTCAACCCCACTACCGCAGTGTAATTGCCTACCGAGTGTCATTAAGAACACAGTTTCAGCCCTTTAGTATAGTTGCAGTCATATTACTAATGACTAGGTAATATTCTTATCAATATTAGCATGTATATGTATAATAAAATCATTATAAAGTATATAAATCTATACTATTATATAAAAGAATAATAGTCCAGTAAAATAAGGGTTTGCCGAAGAAAAATCTGCGGAACTTATATCCTCAACGGATCTTTATGTTTTTTGGGGTGCTGAATTCGAATCTGAAGTTTGCTACCACGGCAACCATCGGCTTCATATTCAAAATCGCAAAATACCGCCAAAAAACAGTTATTTTTGTTTTTTTCATGTATAACACGATAACGAAGTTTTTTTCTAAGAAAGTCTACAAATATTAATTGTAGCTGGAACAAGTAACTACATAATGGAAAAAAGAAATCCGAAATCGGAGCATTTTTCGCGAAATTACGTAATTGGGAAAAATGGATACATTGGCTAACTTGCCGTCATTCCCACAGCTCCGCGAAAACACGTTTGTCGTACTCTTTTGGCTATAACTCTGAAACTATTTGTCCGATTGAACATTAATTTTTTTCATCTTAAAGCTGATTAAATTTACTATAAGAATCTATAAATGAGGTTTAATCAAACCGTATAATATACATGCCAGCCCGCAAATAAAAACGTACTGTTGTAGAATTCATGTGTTTTTTGGTACATTTGTTGCTCTTACTCCTCAAATATTTGTTCGATCCCAAATTTCTTTGTTTCTATCTCAAAACTGATTTAATTCACTATCGGATGCTATATATGTAAATTATATTAAATTCTGTAAATTACCCACGTGAGCACGCTAAATGTGTATGTTTTGGTAAAATATGTAAATTATGACATGCTCATTAGACTGGTGTGCGTATTTCACGGTGTTGATTATAAGTTACATATATATGATCTAATAGTAAATTTAACCAGCTTTTAGATAAAAATATTAAATTTTGGATCGGACAAATGGCTTTGGGGTTATAGCGAATAATGTGCCAAAAAAAACTTGTAATTTGCAAAAGTAAGTGATTTTCAGCGTGATAGCTTGTGTATTTCAAGAATTTTGATAAAAATTTCATATATAGGATCTAATTGTAAATTTAACCACCTTTCAGATTGAAAAAAAAAATTTTTGAATCGGACAAATATTTCGGAGTTATAATGATAAATGTGCCGAAAACCATGGATTTAACAACAGTAGGGGTTTTTAGGAGTCTGGGATATTATATTATATGGGATATTATAACTCCGAAAGTATCTGTTCGAATCAGTATGATCCGAAGAAGTAATGTTGTATCGGACAAATAGTTTCAGAGTTATAGCCAAAAGAGCACAACAAACGTGTTTTCGCGGAGCTGTGGGAATGACGGCAAGTGGAGCGAAAAATGGTCCGATTTCGAATTTCTTTTTTTCATTATGTAGTTACTTGTTCCAGCTACAATTAATATTTGAAGACTTTCTTCGAAAAAACTTCGATATCGTGTTATAGATAAAAAAACAAAAATAACTGTTTTTTGGCGGTATATTGCGATTTTGAAAAAGAAGCCGATGGTTGCCGTGGTAGCAAACTTCAGATTCGAATTCAGCACCCCAAAAAACATAAAAATCCGTTGAGAATAAAAGTTCCGCAGTTTTTTCTTGAAAACGGCCTTTTGGAGCCTTATTTTACTGGATTACAAGCCATTTTTCTTTTTTGATCACTAACCGCGAAAACTACGGAAACAATCTAAACCAAATTTTAACCACATCATCTCCATGATTCAAGAAAGGTTTAGCAATAATAAAATAATAAAAAAAAGGATAAATATGTGGTGCGCAGTGAAGTTTGGTAATTGACCGATAGGTGGCGAGTGCCATTCGAGAGAGGTTACAAAGGTACGGTGTTATATAGAGCTAGAAATTTATGATAAAATTTACTTATTTTCAATTCAGTTGTTAATAAAAAATTTATAAATATGTGGATTTCAGTGCAGTTTAAAAATCGACTTATGTGTGTTTATTCCGCGACAGAGTTAGCAATGCTAAAACTAATAAACCTAACTGTATAATTTTAACTACAACATGTTCATAGTTCTTTAAAAATTTATAATTATAATTTTAACTATAATAATAATTAAAATGTATAGTCTTGAGTTCCAGAAACGAGGTTTGCCAAACAGTTATATACTTTTATAGTTAGAAATTAAAATGATAAGATTTTGATTATGCTTTTACGTATTCTTTAAACACCTAATCAATGCAATTTGAACCAGGTTAAAATTATTACCACGCTTGAAAATATCATTGAAAAAAAAATGCTAAATTTCATACATACAAAAATACAAGATTTTTATGGAAAAACAAATAAATTTTAATTACAAGTTAAAATAATAATTTTTTTTTTAAATTTATTAAAGCGGGTGAATGAATATTCATTGATAAGAATAGAATATATGTATATATTTTTATTATTTTTTTACTACAGACTTTCCCTATTTATTATAAATTTCACGGAAACAGACCGTGAACCAAACCTCCGGGAGGTTACATCCTAGAAGACTACCTCACAATTCCCTGTTAGGATACACACGGTAGGGTCATCTACTCCCAGGCCCGGTCGGTATGAGTTGCTTCCAGTAGGCTAGCGGGTATCAGTGGGGGACATATGAGATACGATAAATATACATATATCAATTAGGAAATAGATCGTTGATTAAAATCGGCATTTACTCACAACTGAGGTGCATTGAAAAAATAAAATTAATTTGAATAAAAAAAAAAAAAAAAAAATACGGAACTCTCAATAAGAAAAATTACCATTTACTTTTTTCTCGTCCATCTTAAATCTATCCATCTCGACCATCTAACCTAAAATAATAAATAAAGAAGGCCTGAATTAAAATCTAGGGTTAAAGGGTGGGGGGGGGGGGGGGGTTGAAGATTGAATTCAATTTATTCACAGCTCATATATCAAAATCAGGCCTGGCCGGCGAAGGGAAATATTAAAATTTTCCTTTCTACCAATTCATTCAACAGATTTCTCCCTCTTTCTCCCCCGGCCAAGCTTTGCCTGTATTCTTCCGGAATAAAAATTGTAAATATATAAATCTACTATACTATATATATATATATATATATATATATATATATATATATATATATATATATATATATATATATATATATATATTTATATATATGTAAAGTTTAGAATCTACAAGAGTTGTGTGTATGAAAATATGTTATATTTTTGGAGGAAAACATTGA
Organism: Euschistus heros; assembly: GCA_003667255.2. NCBI lineage: Eukaryota > Metazoa > Arthropoda > Insecta > Hemiptera > Pentatomidae > Euschistus > Euschistus heros. The sequence continues at coordinate 634,711 of RCWM02000036.1, read as the reverse complement.
TCCTGGGTTTGAAATATCATTTTATAAAGCTTTTATTCAAACTTCTTAAGTTTTATTCGTCCTATAATTTAATTATAATATTTTGTGAAATTATTTTAAAGAAAATTTCCAACCAAGAACATTTATTCAATGTAAAATTATTTTTGAAAAACAAAAAGATTTCCTTCTAACGTAATTTGTTGTTTATGCCAATATTTTGGCATAAAAGTAAAAAAAAAAAAACAAAAGTCCACCCGTAATCAGGGCTACAATACTGTAGGGCTACAGATACGTGAGAAAAAAAAAAAAAGAAATAAGAAAAGACATGTATACGGGAAAAATAATATAAAAAATATGGCTATAAAATAAACATTATATGTTATAGACAAACATTAAATTTTAGAAAAAAATATAATTCAAAAAACTAATATAAATTGACTATGGTGGGTTTATTAAATATATAGATGAATATATTCATATATACACACATACAAACTTATCACTATATTTTATTATATAGTATTTTTTTAATTTATTAATTTTTTAATAATGCTTGTTAAATAAGTCATGAGGCATTGTACTTAATATTTCTTAAAAACATCCTGAAAATTATTTAAAAATAGTATACTATTATTTTTGAATATATTCAGAACGATCAAAAATTATCTTAATTTATTTATTATTATGTTAATGAAACATACTTGAATGGTAAAGACCGATTTTATTATTTTTTTTTTTTTAAATTATGTTAATGATATAAAGTAAAAAAAAAAAAAATAGTTTTACTTAAAATTATATATATAAAGAATATTGAAAATGGTGTTTCATATTTCAATATAGTGAAAATTATGCCAGTTCAGGCATAATCAGGGATCACTCGCTAACAAAGTAACACTAATATAAGTTTTTTTTTATATGCGTCATTATTTTTACTTTAAATAATTTTATTTTTAAAACATTATGATATTGATTGCTTTTATTCATTTTTAATTTAAAAGTTTAATTTTGAAATTGGTTTATAGAATATATGAATCAGTCTATATAGACTGATTCATATATTCTATGAATATACTATATACTATATTCATAGTACTCATTTGAGTACTAGAATGAAATTAAATTCTTCTATATTCCACAGAGAGGTTCAATATGTTATTATATTTCCCGAATCTGTGACAAGTATGGAATTCTCTTCTATTTATTATTTTTTTTTTTTTTGTTTATGTCAGCCGAAACCTCTGCGGTTTATGCGTGTTTGATAACGTGCGGCAGGAATCTTAGTTTGTAAATAAGCTACCAGTGTGTCATCTGCAAAACCACAAACACCGCAAGTTTATACAGAAGACTCACCAACATTCGGTTTAGTTTCAGACATAATAGCCAAGAGGAAACGGCATTTCCATTTAAACTCGGATAAACGGGACAAAAAGGAAGATGAGGCGATGAACCTTACAAAAAGAAAACAACTGAACTCTCCAATTTCAGAATTAAAAAAAAAATAATAAAACAAACTCAGTTAATTTAGACCGCTTCTTTGATGTCTCATTTTTTTCTCCTTAATCCATCAGCTAAAAAACCTGGTTGTTTGCTTCTTTAAGAGTAGCTCTTTGTTTAATTCATTTATAAAGCTCCCACCGAGAGAGGGAATTTTCTACCTCGATTCTTCCGTGACCGGTAAAGATTTCAAGAAAATTTTCTTACCGCACACCGTAAGGAGAAATTCTGGCAAAATTAAGTGAATCTTTCATTGGATCACTACCTTAAGAACAAATAAATAACCTTTCTTCCTTCAATTTTAAAACAACTCCAAGCCCTTTCCATTCGGCTGCCAATGATCCTCTGGTGTCTGAAAAGAAGGTGGCCTCGGGACCTTTTAATATGGATTAAGCTCTCCTATATAATTGGGATTATGTCAGCGAGAGGGATGGGAATATGTGAAAAATTCCAAAATGGTAGAGGTAGTAGAATATAAAGAAATATGTAAGTAAATGTTCATTTGTGTTATATATTAAAAATTATTTACTTTTTGTAAACGTTTCCCTAGTTTCCTCATCTCGCTTGTGCCTAACACAACATGCTCAGCTATTAGGAAAAAATAAATGATTAAACTTGGGCCCTAAACTTTATACATATACAAAGTTTAAAGCCAAAAAAAAAACAAGTAACTATATGATAAATGAAAAACTATGATACACGATCATCTTATTAGATTAAAAAAATCAATTTTTAAGTGGTTGATTACATATGTATATGGGGTTGGTTCTAGGAGAAAATTTAGGGTTTTTTTTTTTTTTACATGTTCGGGTGTCCGGAAAAGGTAGGGTTTGGGTATGAAAAGCTATAAGGAAATCTAACGTTAAGCTATTGTAATTAAAAAAAAAGGTTTATTCATGAGTTACTATCACGTTTTATTCGACAGGCAGCACGTTTTGCTATTGTATTCGCAATGAAGTTGTAATTAAAAGTAATATTTTTAAAATAAAAAAATTTCAGCTCTGGCTCCATAATAAAGAACACTCTGCTTACGTTACAAGAGAATACGATTAAGAATAACATAATTATTTTTAGGGTTTTATATATGTATTATATCTTAAATTAAATAATATTAAAATACTATTTAATAACACTATAATTACTAATTATTTTTCATTGATTAAACTTCTAAACACTACAAAAATAACTATTGTTACAAAAAACTATAAGGCAGTTATAAAAAATTAATATAAAACAGAAGAGAATATTAATGATAATTTAAAAACAAAATTAATATTATGCCAATACCAAATGTCAAAACAGAAACAAAATTAAAACTGAACAGGAAGGTTGAAATAACAATTTTATAATAATAAAAAAGAAATACAAGCCTCTAAGAAGCAACAGGTTTTATTTGTGTAGCCCGTTCGATATGAATTACATTTAATTTACTTTGAGCTACATCTTCACCAAAACTTATTCAATTTTATTCAAATTTAAAACAATATTTATTCTCAGCAACATGAAAGTTCCGTTTATATTTTACTTTTAAAAATTTGAATTATTAAGCCTGATGTTGAAAGTAGTAAATAGATCCAATTTTACAGTTTTACAAATGGATATTTCAAAATGGTATTTGGAAGTACATAATAATTTATATAATTCAGGAATATTTAGATTCAAAGTATATATAATTCTCTTGATCTAAATTTGTATTATGACGCATTACAATGCAATTGAACAATTTTGTTTGTAAATACAACACAAACGTAAAGTAATGACATCTGTGTGTTATCAGTGACTAATGATCCTTTATTTGCCTCCCAAACGATAAACCTTCAAGAATAGTATAATAATGGGAGAATCAAAATAAATTCAAACAAATCCCATCAAATAACCTTTCCGCTTCGTTGTAAACCTACAACTTCTTGTTCTAAACTATCCTTTAATATTCCACTAATCCCTGTTGAGCAGATCCGCTACCTAGGACTCCATCTGGACAAACGAGCTACTGTGAATCAAAATACAAGACTAAAACGGTAAGTAACGGTCCCTCGTTTTCGCATTCTTCAAAATTTACTAGACTAATTTTCAAACCTTCAGATTAATAACACGAGTCTAGGATTTGCATCTAGGCACTAGGATCTTCTAGTAGGAGAGAAGTTGGTTGTGGGGAGGAGGGTTCCTAAGTCTAAAAGTAAATATTGAATATATTTATGGATTTGTTTTTTGTTTTTTTAAATCTTTTATGACGATTTATCTTATTTAAACATTTCTTAAAATTTATTTTACTATATTTTATATAAATAAGTCAATATATTTTTTTTTGTTATGTGATTCGGTACTAAATGTGAGATGAACGAGTTCTGTATGGCACTTAAATTTTTATCATTTATAGCCCTACTGTGGTTGATTATAATATGTATTTATCAAAATAAAAGTTTATTAAGCTTATAATATATTTTGAACATATTTCAGTGACTTCTCATATCTATGGTGTATGTATTGTTAATAATTGTTTGTTAATAAACCGTGGGTTGAAAACCCTTGTTATGTTGTTACAATTCTAATGAAGAAATATTAACTAATTGTTTGAAGTTTTCATTTATCAAAATAAACTACTCTCTCATATATAATTGGGTATTAGGTCTTATTTTATTAAATGTTAACATTAGAAAAAAAAAATTATTTGATAACGATATAGACACATTTAGATTAACTTTTGTATTGATTAGTTTCAATTTATAAATAAATAATTCATTTATAAATATTTTTGTATGTATTAAAAACTGAAATGTGAAGATATTTTTTTACGAAAAATTGATAAGTGGAGGTGGCACCTTTTTGCAGGAAACCATTCAAAGCCCTGCTACTATTTTAATGTTCATTTTGTTTTTGTCCACGGCAGTTATATTTAAAAAATGAAAGAAACTTCAGATATTGGTATCAAGAATCGAAAATCAATTTTCTGTTAGAGGTATCATTCATATGATTCAGGAATATTTGGAGCACTCATTGAAGCGGACTAGTTACATAATTCTCAAACTATTTATAGCGTCCCACACACCAAGCGAAAATAATCGCAGAGCGAATTCGCGACGGAAAAATTCGCTCCTCTCTACTTACTTAGGCGTCTATTTTCGATTCTTTATACCAACACCAATTTTTTCCGCTTGAATTCGCGTGGCGATTATTTTCGCTTCGGTGTATGAGACGCTTAATTTTCTCGATATAAATTTGTGTTATGAATCGAAAAAGTTCGGTACCAACATATCACTGCTTTATTCATAAGCTACCTTTTTATAATATTTTTTATGTCATATTTTTTTTTTTTTGGGGGGGGGCAATAAAAGGGCCAGTAAATGGGGAAGAGGACACTGATCCTTGAATACAGCAGTTATTACCACTTTATAGGGCTAAACGACTAGCCCTCCGAGGGACAGAATAGAGAGATCGAGGGGTGAGTTACAGAAAAGGAGATTATATATTGCCCACAGCGGCTGCACTCCCCCTCCCCAGACCTTCCCCCTCCCTCGGTGTAGCAAAAGGGCCCTGAGTCTTATAAAATAAATATATTTGCCTATTGCTGATATATAAAGGTCGCTTGGGTTAAATGTGGCAGCGCACCCTTTCCGGTAAGCAACCCTCACCTCCAAGGGTGAATTTATTTCCACGGTTAGCCGGGGTGGAAGTGGAAAATAGATCTCTCTGTTAGTCTACGTCTCTGTATAAATAATCACTTATTATTGGCAACAAAAAAAATTAAAATAATGATACCTTTATTTTACTCAAAATATACTGAAGAAAGGAAAAAAAATACATACAATTGATTATATTAATTTTATCGGCTAAAAGTTCATTTCTCTTTTAAGGCGTTTAATAGAGATAGGCCGACCAGTTGGCGACTAGTTGATACTAGCCATTTTATTCATTTCATTTTATTTCTACGCTTAACAATAGGTCGATTGAAATGAAAACGTGGCCTTTATTCATTATGATTTTTTTTATTTTAGATTCATCTTTACTTTACAGTTTTTGTTATTTATTCTTAGAATACGAACTTTATTCCTTTAAACCAATTATCACACTTTTTCAAAAGATCATGATATTTACCAAAAATAAATTCGATAACTTCTATTAAAATTAAAAATAACTTAGGTAACATTGTATTTTATTATAATCACAATTCTATTATGGGATTAATACAAAATTTTGGAGGCGAGGATTGTCTATGGAGGTAATATAAGATGGCAGTAATCAGTTGGAACCATTCTTCCAACTAGTGTGGATGCAGCTTGAGTTATTGTGCAAATTAATGTTCATTCTGGACTGTAAACTTTTGAAAGATGTGAAATCGTTTTCGTTTCTCGTCCATATATATATATATATATATATTTAAAAATAATTTCACAATGATATTTGGACATTTGATGGTGGCCATCATCCTTAGGTGGAGTTGGTGTAAATATGGACTCTCACTTCCGCGAGAACTTCGACATATCTCCTGTTAGAGATCACAACTTGCATTTTTTGTGATGGAAATTTCTCAGGGATAGATGTGGGCAAAATGTTCCCAAATGTGGGAACTTAGATCGTATCGGGGCTGAAAGAGCGAGTTATGATTGCAATTTTTTTTCCCTGTAATAAATGAACACTCAGATGTTTCGAATTATTTTAAACTAATTTTTGGTGGCTTTTTTACACCCAAATTTCTCTGATGCTTTTTTGAAAGCTTTTGCAAATTTTCTTTTTTAAAATTGAAATAATTGATATTAATCATTGTTTTGCCTTCACGCATTTATGAAGCTTATTATAGTTGTTAATTAAATCTAGAATTTTTCATGTTAAAAGTAACTTTAAATCAAACAGTACAGAGGGTGCCCATATTTACACATTTTCCTCTATATATAGTGTACTACTTATTTGAGTAGTTAACTTATTGAGTAGATAATTATTAGCTTAGATCACAACTATAAATGTTTTAGTTAGGTGTTCTAGAATATCTTTCAAAGAATAGGTGAGACAGAAGACCAAACCTTTTTAGGAATCACATATCAATAAAAGTCGTAATGTACATATTTATTCTAATACTAGTAATTTGTAAGTACCTTGTAATGTTTATTAACTGGGAAAATAAATAATTCATACATAAATCTAAAGAGTAAAGAGATATTGTGGCATAAAATAACCACACCATAGCTATACAAAAATAATAAATTCATAAACAATACAATATTTAAGTTGCTGAAATTTCACATCATTATTTATTAATATTATTATTTATTAAACGATATTGATTAGATCAATCTTCAAGCAAATTGTTAAATGAATCACTGGATTAAACAAGTTTTCTTGTTTTGTTTTTTTAAAGAAAGATTAATGTAGCTTTTTAAATCCTTGATGAATAATATGGTTACTGGAACTTTGTAATAAAGGAGGGCTTAAAACTAAAAATAATTCTAAGTCCTGTGATGCCGTTTTATTTTATGAAATATGCTTTCATGACAATTAAGTTATTATATATATATAAACTTCAAATCACAGTGGAACCTCTCTATGTCTTAATCAGTTAAATATCTATATATTTTTACCATAAAGAAACCTGACTGCTTTAAAGTAAAAAATAAATACTTAATTAAAAATATTATTAATAAAATTCTAAACAATTTCTTTAATAAACCAAATATCATAGAAGTACCAAATCATTTATCAATTTTTTTAACAGAATAGATAAATAGTGTGTACAATAGATTTCACTATGCTTCCACTGGATTAGGGCCTAGGCTAATGGCTGCCTCAATGGAAATATTTTAAAAATGTATGAATGGGTTTTTATCTTTTGTGTAAATTTATTTATTATTATCATTTTATTTCTCGATATAAGTCACTATATTTATTTCTTTAATTCGGTGCAAAATATGAGATGAACGAGTTCTGTATGACACAACTTTTTATCATTTATAGCCCTACTGTGGTTGATTATAATATGTATTTATCAAAACAAAAGTTTATCATGCTACAAAAAAAAAGTTTGTAAATTGATTCGTATACCGGTTATTGGTATACTTAGATTACCTTTTATATTTATTTTTCAAATTAATTAAAATATATTCTACTAAATCCCTGTTGAAGATATCCGCTACCTAGGACTCCAATTGGGCAAACGTTTAACTAGGAGTGCAAATGACACTAGTTAGACCTATATGGGACTCCACTAAACCATCCAATTCGTCTCAATAGATTCCAAAATATTCCGAAAAATCCTCAATTCTCCTAAATTTGTCACAAACCTATCCACAAAGACCTATCCTTTCAAGGTAAACTCCATAACCATTCAAATCCATTCTATTTTAATCCAGATGTCCAGATGCTCTTCGAGATGTCTGAAAATGAGATGGAATCGGGACCTTTCAATACAGAACTTTTTTATCAATGGGTTTATAAGCTTTACAAGCAACTGAGATGTCACTTTTGGATATTATCACTGTTATATATATATGGATAAATCTCTTGACAGTTACTACCATATGTTAAGTAAGGTTCTTGAGGTTCAGTCAACAAATAAAAAAACACTACTATTTTAGGCAAATCCCACCCAACCTTTTAACTGTTTTTTTTAAATTCCTCAGGTCAGTTGTATACTTAAATTGTTAGAATTTAGTTAGTCGATACCATATCCACCAGTAACATTGTAAGTAGTTTCATACCCCTCCATATTCTGTAATTATATATATTTAATTATTCTAACATATGTAGTAAATTTATATTCCACTGATCCCTGTTGAACATATCAGCTATGTAGGACACCAACTGGGCAAATGTTTAACTAGGAATCCAGATATAATACTATAACGACAAGAATCCGCTTGTTTTCCACTGCTTCAACATTTAATAGACGCTCTAAGATCCCGATGTTATAAAAGACTTTAGAATTAGAATTTACTTTAGATTAATCAGACCTATTTTGAAATACAAAATTGAGATCTGGTGCTATACTAAACTATTAGTTATTATCATTTACTCTCGCTCTCTCTCTCTTTCTATATATATATGTATGTATGTATTAAAAAAAAAAAAGAAAATTAAAATATGCATTGAAAAATAATGTAATCAATAATAATATAGTCAATCTAAAATATGAGCGGAAAACACAATAATCAAGCAGAGAATCATTGTAAAAGATAAACAAAAACATTGAAATATGCTTAGTATATAATATTTTTGTTTTAAATAATTTTTAAACAGTGATAAAAAAATTAAAACACACTATACTAAAAATATCTTCAGACGTAAAACTGTGTCAAGTGTGAAAGCATAAATCCGAAATCATCAATCCAGCTCCGAGAAACATTTGTAATCCACCACGGGAAGGAAAGCTCACATAAAATTTTTATGACATAATTGTTTTTAATCCACTTTAATTGCCTGTTGGGTAAGTTGACCATTAATCTTGATAGAATATATGATAGAGGTTCCCGCCTGGGGCAACCATACTCCCGCCTCTGCCCGATTTGGGTTAACTCAAACCTAACAATGACACCACTTGAGTTCAAAACTGTTCTAATTTACGCAAAGCTATAATTTAATTTATATGACCTGCATAAATTAGTTCTAAGATAGAATCATAAATTATAATTTAGCCCAGACAAATAAGGATTTCACCTCGGAAGTAAAGCAATGAAGCTGAACGTTTGCAGATACCTTCGTTTTGGCCTTTTAAATAAGCGGTGAAAAGTCACCGACCTTAGCACGTTAGCATAATTAGATATTAAAGGTCAAAGGTCACAAAAATCAGTTGTTTTGAAACACCTCGATTTCTGTGTCTCGGACGTTGATCGAGAAGATTACAAAACTTGTAGATAATAACATTCTCTATAATTTCCTTTGGGTACTAAGACCCACTGAAAATGTCAAAATCGTTATACTTCGCCAAAACGTAAATATTTAGCATGTTGACGTGAATGTATTACGGGACTAAAACAAAAATTCATATATAGGGTCTGATAGTAAATTTAACCAGATTTAAGTTAAAGGAACGAGATTCCCCAGTTTAGGGTGGTTAGGGGTGGTTGAAGATCCCATGTGTAGGTTTTTTTATTATATCACGAAAACGGTGGACTATAGAAAATTATGCTACAAATCAAAATTAAAGCTAATTTAATTTCCTATAAAATTGTTTCTGTACACATTTGTCCGACTCTCAACGGTTTTCAGAATATACGTTAATAAAAATCGATAATTATCGAAAAAAACAATTGTTGCCATATCTCGAAAACGGTTAATCCTACGAAAAAAAAATTATTAAAACCAAAATTACAGATGTTATTATCTACAAGGTTTAGGGCATAGAAAGCGAGATATATGAAAAAAACTGATTTTGGTGACCTTTAACCTTGAATATCTTATTATGCTAACATGCTAAGTTCGGTGACTTTTCACCCCTTACTAAAAAGGCCAAAACGTAGGTATGTGCAAACATTTAGCTTCATTGCATTTATTCCAAGATTTGGTGTATAAAACTCATTTTAATGGGTTAATTATAATAATTATTATCTGCTTTGAAATACAATAATTGTTACTAATTTTATTTTATATTTGCAATTCTTCATTTATCATCAAGAAAATGATAACTTATCATAAAATGATAACTTATCATATTTTAATACAATAATTTTATATTCTAAGAAACCTTATATGTATATATATTTTCTAAAAAAAACAAATCATACGAATTTTTTTATTTCCTTGAATGATATACATAAGAACTACAATTTGTGTAAGTTTCAGATTTTTATCTCCAGCTCTATTGGAGATATTGAAAGACAAAATGTGAATTTTTGTTGAATTTCGTTGTTTTTACACGTTTATATAAAAGTTAAACTTTTACTTATACAATTTAAGATAACAGTTAAAAGATATAATAAATGTTAATGCAAGATAATCAAATTCTTTTAAAATCAGCAGTCATTCTAAAACATTTATTTATTCACCCTCCCCCAAAAGCCCCTCATACAAATTTTTAAGTTAAAACATTATATTTTAACTGTTAGCACCTTTTGAAAATGTTAGTATGCATGTAGGGATTCGATATTCCAGTTTTATGTAAATCGGTTGATTTATTTATTACATAATGTAATATAATTAATTTTACTATTAATAGAGAGGTAAAAACATAGAGAACTTATTCACGTACATGGTTTACAATGACAATTTAAAAAAACTTTAATTCAAAATAGGTTGAAAATAAAAGTTCTGAAATAACAGTTAAAAGTTAGAGCAATAAAAGTATAAATTCCAAAAATAACTTTTATTGGTCTACACTTTTATATAAAAGTTAAACTGTTACTTTTATCGATAGAGGTTAACTGTTATTTTCGATAGCTGGTTAAAAATATTCCTTTTAATTTTGTTTACATTATTATCAACTCTGGTTACTCCTGACGGATTGCGTTCGCTTAAGACAAAAAAAAAAAAATCCTTAATGCTTACTTGACATTTGGAATGAGATTTAAGTAACAGGCGGAACCTGTCATTAAAAATTATTTTACATATGTACATACGTGAATATGTATATATAATAAACTTATATAATATAATATATAAAAATTATGAAAGGTGATAAAAAATTTGTTAATATGATACTAACAATTATCAATACATCACAGTTAATTATAAATAGGGAAAATAAGGCCGGTATTGGATAACATTTGCTTGCTATAAGAAATTATATATACCAGAAAAACTTAAATAACTTAACAATTAAACATTGTTTCTGGTGTCACTTTCTGTTAGACTATGTATGAATCTCAAAGATGTTTTATATAATATATTAGTAATAATAGTTAACTATTTACAAATATATGTTAATAAAGATAAATATGTTTTCAAATCCTATTAACCGGACACAGTCAGAACCACAAACTGTGTTTATTATACAAATACGAAATATATTTTGATGATTTTATGATTTAATTAAATTCTTGTTTCCACACATATAATGCTATTTTCAAAAGAAAGCTATATATTTTTTAATAGTAAAAATATAATATATACTCTTATATATTTGGAGATATGGTATTTACCTATTTGATAAAAAAAAAATTATTTTCAAACAAGTCGCTAGGAAAAATTATTTACGTTTGAAGATATATTCATGGATAGAAAATAAAAAAATATTTTTAATGTATCGATGTATTAAGATATAATTTATAAATAATCTAGAAGCAAAATATGATTTTCAAGAACCATTTAATAAAAACCATTTTCGTTATAACATGATAGTGGGATGTGCATCCCAAAACATGTAGCGGCATATTTATAATCTTACATCAGAGAATAAAATTCCTGAATATTAGTTTATCTCAATTTTATTTGTTTATACTTTGTAATCGTACTTAGAATTAGTATTGTAGAAAATTTGATTCTAAGTAGTACCAGAACCTTATTTTAATTTTTTTTTTTTATTATTAGTAATTATTATTTTATTTTATGAACTTTTCTTCATCTGATTTCCACACCTAAATCCATTACAAACAAAATACATATATGCGTCGATCCTATTTTGCGCTAAATTCATTTAATTCATGAATTCTACAAGGATTATATAAGAACGAAAAAAGCCCGTATATTTTGTATGATGATTGGATACAAGACTAAAACGGCAATACGCTGCTCGCCGTTTTCCTCTACAACATTTACTAGATAAACGTTCAAAGCTCCTAATTAATTACAAACAACTTATTTACACGACAGTAATTAGATCTATTTGGGCAAACGGGGGTGAGCTTCGGACTACAACTAAACCATCTAATACACTTTTACAATTCAAAATGTTTCTTAAAATCCTGAATGTTCCTTATTTCTTTATAGACTTCTGAATAATGATCCGATGCTATATACCCCCACGAATCCAATATTCTCCGAACTTGCTTTCTCGATCTGACCCCCGATAACCTCAATAGTTAGTTGTTCGACAAGTCAACATGCTAATTTACTTAATGTGTTATTGTACACATGTAGATATCAATAAAAAATAAATCAAATATGATAATTTATACAGTCAAAACTCGATAAGTCGAAGTAAACTCCATTTCAGGATTAAATATATATGATTTATTTTATTCGTTTACTGGAACCAAAAATCGTTAACTCGAAGTCTACACAGCTCCCGAGTCTCAATAAGTCAAATTTCCTGATGTGGGAGGCTGACAGTCTAAGTTTCCCTCCTAACATGTTCAAACCAGTCCATCTCAAACCAATCCTCGCTTATCCTCAGTACTCTTTCCTTTCTGGGACAGGACAGACTTTTTCAGCTAGGGGTAGAAGCTATCACATGAGCAGCATTGCACGCAATTCAGCGTTTAATAGATCGTCACACCCCAGAAGAAAGTTGCAGACCATTTTTAATTATGTAATTCATTACAAATGTATTTTATCATGTTAAAATACGTACTTGAAACACTTACTCATGTAAATTTAATGTACCGTTACATAAGTATGGCTCCATCAGACCGGCCTGACCAGCGCTACACCGACCAGTTCGATCATTACGCTTGACATCGAGTTTACATTTATCGATAGTTCATTCCTATAACCTCACATGTAAACATTCACTTTTACAGTTTCAACTTACAAGGGGACGTTTGGAGTTGTAACTCACAGATTTGAATGCCGATTTTTGTGTGGGTAGTAGGGACCTATAATAGTGCAAAACTAGAGTTATAGCCGCCAATGGGCATTAAGAGCCGAGAAAAAAAATAAAATATAAAAATCACGTTTTATTATTTTTTCTTAGCTCTTAGTCAAGTTAGATAAATTATTCTTTCGCGCTTAATTGCATTTATGTATGTTATTTGATATAAAAATACTTCCGTTATGCTCAAGACACCAGCCGGCTTTAGGGTTCTCAAAAACTCAAAAAAAAAATGACAAAATTCCAAGGAAATCCGCATCAGTATCTGTAAATCAGTGCATACTTTTCCGATTGCAATAGTAATAGCATCACTAGACTCAGCATACACTCTGTTTTTTATCCATGTATATAACATAGGGATTACTCCAGATTTTAGAGAACAAAAACTGATGTGAATGAAAAAATCCGAGGTCAGGTATAACTTGAGATATTTCAATAATGGGAAATCCTGCGACCTCTGGATTTAGGCTAAACTATTCAGTTTTAAGGCTTTTAGATGACCTTTAAATTAGTTTTAATCGGTGGCGAAATATGTGAGATAGCGTAAATTATTTACATTTGTTCAGAAATTGACAGCATCTTGCCTTCTAAAATCATACAAAGTTTTAAAGGTAAAAAAAATTTGTTTTTGATTTCGACATGTTTTTTGATATGAGGAATTTGAAAATAATATCAGTTATTAGTTTAAAAATGTTCCTATATTATATAAATAAGTTGTTTTAAAATGATCTATTTCTGTTATTATTTTAATTGTTACACAATAAATTTCAAATAAGACCATAAATTTCAATGCAATTTGAAATAAAAATATGGGTGAGGAAAATGTTTAAACGAAAAACTGATATTATTTTCAGATGTCTCATCTCAAAAAACATGTAGAAACTAAAGTTTGTCGAAATCAAAAACAATTTTTTTTTTTTTTTTATTATAAATTTTGTATGATTTTAAAAAGCAAGAAAGATGCTGTCAATTTCTGAAAAAATGTAAATAATTTACACTATCTCGCACATTGCCAATGATTAAAACGGCTGTAAAACTTAAAAAAAAAAAATCAACTTCCTTTTTTACATAAGCTACTTAAGTGTTCTGATACTAAATGCTGTGAAACCTTTACTAGTATTATTCCTCTTCATTTAAGATAGTTTATTTAATAGACTAAACGTGAATCATTAAGACAAAAATGAAATTAGTAGTTTTTAATTTTTTTTTTTTTAGTTTTTACCTTTCTAATTTAAATAGAAATATGTTATTTTTTAATTTTTCAAGTTTATTAAAAATTTAAAATCCAAGATCCTTTGTAAAAAAACATATTTGATGAGAAATAAGTTAAATATATTTGTTAAGTGAAGTGTCAACTACTGGTGCGTTTCTGTGTCTACTACTGGTACACAGGTAACTACTATTGGGGAAAAAATATTTTCCCAAAAACTGTTTTAAAACAACCTTAAAATCAATATTAGAGTTTTTTAAAAGAGGGATTTAGGTCAAATGAGAGTACTATTAGGCGTATTTTAGAAAAAAGTGGAACTTGAGGTGAATTTATTGAAGTAACACTAAATTCATTACAAGAGTCTCACAATAGTGTCTACTACTGGTGCCTTTACCCTAAGTGTTTTATAAATTGCATGTTTTCTTGTTTCCTCATCCCTAATGAGTTAAAGTGTAACAAAAGTTTTCTTGTTTTTTCAGTTTACCAATGTTGTTCATCAACCCCTAAAGTGAGACACATCAGAAATTAAATCACAGGTTTCATATTTTCTTATTTCCACTTCCCTAACATCAGAAAGTTTATCAATAGCTAACATTACTGGTGATTTAGCATTATATCAATTCTGATTTAATATTATATTAATTCAACATTGATTTAGTATATATATTAATATTTACTTATTTCCACTTCATTATTTTCTTATTTCTCATTTTAATATTAGAATGTAAACAGAAGTTAATATTACTTTGAACAAGGATTTAGAGTTTCTCCGTGAATTAAGGACAATAACCTTTCCCTTCGAAAAGTAGCGACTAAAACACCGAAATAAATCGGAAAAAATTAGAATCGATAAAAGGTATCATGGAAGCGCGTAGAATATATGTATATATATTGGGTTGTTTCACATGAAATGTCCGATTTTACAATATTTGAAATACATGGAGGATTTTGCGAGTCTCTGTTTTTTACTTCCAAAGTTCACATATCATAATCAAGCAGTTACTAATCCTCTACTTTTCTTTTATAAACATTAGCTTCCCAATCAATTACACACTGTTTAGTATACCTTCAAATATGAACATGGAAACACGCGATTTTCGTGTAATATTTATTTATGAGTTTTAACTAGGTCGTTCGGAAGCTGGATTGCTTATGACAATCAGCGTCGGTCAGGGCAGTGGTTAGACATCGACAAAAGCCCAGGACAAATGCCAAAACCAAATTTGCACCCGAAAAAATTGATGGTTACAGTATGGTGGTCCATGGCTGGAATCATACATTATTCCTTTTTGCCTAGAGGTGAGACCATTACCTCTACAACCTACTGTAATGAAATTGGCCAAATGCACGAAAAATTATTGAAAAAACAACCTGGATTGGTAAATCGGAAGGGCCCTATACTCCCACACGACAACGCTAGACCCCACGTTTCAAAACTTACCATGCATAAATTGAAAGAGCTGGGGTACGAAGTTCTTCCGCACCCACCATATTCTCCCGACTTGTTTCCAACAGATTATCACCTTTTCAGGAATTTAGACAACTTCTGCAGAGGAAAAATTTTTGCAAATGATGCTGAAATCAAAAGTGCGTATTCAGATTTTGTTTCACTTCAAAGCTCAGAGTTTTTTAAATCCGGGATAAAAAAGCTGTTGTAACGTTGGGAAAAATGTGTAGAAAAAGAAGGTAAATACTTCGAATAAAATTATATTGTTTTCATATTGTATTTTTACTAAAATCCCTTTACCTTGAAAACGGACATTTCATGTGAAACAACCCAATATATATATAATAGAAAAACTCGATATTTCGAAAAATTTGTTCAACATTCAACTTCGACCCAACCAGTTTTGACTGTAGATATCAATGAAAAATACTAAAAAAAAATTACAAAGACACAGTGGAGAAATATCAATATTTTGTATTGAATAGATTCGTTTAAACAAGGATGTTGAACTCTTATAAACAATTAAACGTCATCTTAGCAAGCGATTAACAATTGTGTTTTAACTTCACCAACATTTATTTCGAACTTTACACCGCGGACTTTGACAAAAGACAAAGTAATGCTTAATTAGAAATGGAGTCCCCCCTAAAGGCGGGAAAACCTTGCCGCCAAAAGCATACCGTCCAGAGAGAAATAATTTTTTAGAACGGCCTCAAAAGTCGTTTTATTTTCTCTTTTTTGCTAACCTTTTTAATTATTTAAACGTAATCAACCGTCTCAGCTGAATTCAAGTTTTTTTTATACATATAAATGTGATATCTTTTTATTTCTACCCTTTTCAGTCCAAGTAAAATCATCTTCATTTATGTTTCTACTCATTTTCAGAATCATTTCATATGATGACTAAACACAGGATGAAGGCGTCGCTTGTGAAAGGGTCTTTATACACTCCAATGGGGTTGGAGAAAAGCGGAAAAAACGGATCTTTATGTCTTCAAATGCAGTTTTCACCAGGGAATTTTCCCAACCTGATACAGATATCGGATTGAAGCTGTGAAGCCTCGATTCATTCATTACACCCCCCCACCACCCCTAAACCCACACCGCCGGAAAGCATCCCGCGCTTTTTGTACCGCCCTCCTTACGAACCCCTCTTATGAATATATTTTCCGTTTTTATCTTCACCTGTGCAGATTTATCACGTGTATTATTATGTACTCCAAAAGTTTTTGTGATTTTATTTTAAGGTATGTTTTATCCATTTACAATAAAATCTTGATAATCCGATAAATATGGGACCGACAAGTTGTCAGATTGTAAAATATTCCGAAGTGAGAGTATGCATGAACATTTTAGAACAAGGGCAAAAAAAATTGCCATAGAATTGGGATTCGGAAAACGAAAAATATTAACATATAAATCTCTTTATAACCAATAAATTTCTAAACACAGCTGTTCAAAATAGACTATGTATGCTCATTTTAGAATTAGGATCCTGAAAAAACGAAAAACACTGACAAACCGTTAGTAAATAGTTCTGTTTTCGATACGGGGTAATGTGTTGTGTTTCCCAAACATGTGTGAATTTTAATTCGAATACATTTAAAACATCTAAATATCATTATATAATGTTGGTAATTTTTTGCTTTAACATTCGTTTATTAATAAATAAGAAACTTCCAATAATAATACTGTCGTGAATGGAAGCAATCTTTATCTCAAAATAACAATAAAAAATTTTAAATGAAAAATCCATTGCGTTCCTTACTAGTTACAGTAGTATGTCTATGTTAAGATAAATAACGCCTATTTCTATGTTCCTATAATATTTTTATATATTACATTTATACTAAGTAAATTACAATATTATAAATTAAAATAAGATAAACTTAAATTCACTTAATTATATGTTATTTTATTTTCAATCCACAATATTTACAGTTCATTGTTGAAATAAGACACTATCCGGACGAAAGCCTTGGAATCCACAAACAAGACTTGATAAGAAACCGCTCGTCGTTTTAGACTTCTTTAGTATTTACAAAACAAACGTTCAAAGCTTCGGATTAATTACAAAAGACTCTGACAGTAATTAGACCCATTTGGATGTATGGAGTTGACCTATGGGGCTCCACTAAACTATCCAATTCTTCTCGTATCCAATCCTTACAATCCTAAATCCTTCGTAAAATCCTGAATGCTTCTTATTATGTCACAAACAGAGATATCTAAATGTTCCATATGTTGCTGATGCAGCCCAAACCAGATGATACCTATCCTTTCATAGCTAACCCATAATCATTCGAATCTACAAGTATCTCAGCTTGCTTCCCACTCCAAGGTGTTTGAGAGAATGTGGCCTAGTGTTCTAATGCAAAACTTTTATTGTAAACTGATGAGCAGTTCTATACAAATTATTGACATGCCATTGTAATCATTATTCACAAATTTACTCTACATACATATATATTGCATATAGTTGTAAACATCAATAAATAAAAATTTTTAAAAAAATTGCTTAAAAAAAGTATGCACAAAGTTTATAATACAAATATTATTAAATTCAAAGAGATGATGGAGTAAAATTAAAATTCTTAATGTACAATTTGCAGAAAAGAAAAAAAAACTTTACAACCCTCTACTATAGAAAATTCTCTTAGCTTTCGTGAATTAGGGATTCGACGCTATAACTAGCTATGAATTATTTAATGAATTAAGAAAACTTTCTTGTGATTATAAATTTAAATGAAACATCCCCTCAGCCCGAGAGAAAACCAGAAACATATTATATAAAAAATTCATAAACGTGGATATAAGCTACATTCTAATAATTTAAACTTCCATTTTATTGTGTAAACATCAATATATTGTATAATTATAAACAAATCATAATATTGCCTTAAAATTAATATTGATCTTATATTTTATATATTTTTAGTCATATTTATATCATAATAATATATTATTGCCGAATATAAAAATTAAATTAGTATAAAAGTGACAGTTCAATTAGGATCAATTTAATTAGGATTGGTGTATAATTTGCCACCTCTTACAGTATGAATATATATATATATATATATATATATATATATATATATATATATATATATATATATATATATATATATATATATATATATATAGGGGTGAGTACCTTTAGTTTAAAAAAAAAATGTAGAAAAATGCTGCAGACCTCACCTTTCTATTCCAATCCGTTGCAGATATACGATAAATCAAACACTTTTTTGAGGAAACCACGTTTTTTACCATAAAAGCTGTAATTTCTCTGTTTTTCTAAAAAACTATCCACATACTACCAATTTCACAAAAACTTGCAAATTTAATCAGCTTTCGAATGAAGTGTTAAAACTAATGGTTCTGTTTCGATTTCATAGAGAAATTTAATTTTAAAACCGAAAGACATGGTGCTCTAATTGGCATACAAATCAATTACTTGTGTAAATAAAACATTAAGACAATCCCTTAATGGAAATGTGCATTTTAAACATAATAAACTCTTCATTGGAATACAAAACAAAGAAAAAAAAATTATTGTTTAATAGAAAATAAAGGGAAACTGTCAATAAAGCGACACCAGATCAGAGGATCTTATGTTATTACATTTATTTATTTATTATTATTATTTAGGATTTATTTTATTAGATTTTCAAGGTAAGGTTCAAATGGGAACACCATGTTTTTTTTCGGATTTAAAAGTAAATTTACCCATGAAATCGAAATTATCATCGAAGAATCATTAGTTTTAACATATCATTCCAAAGCTGATAAAATTTGCAAGTTTTTGTAAGTTTTGCAGTTTTGTGGATAGTTTTTTTTTCGAAAAACGGTGAGCGTTGAAGTAATATAAGACATTGTAACTTCCCTAAATAAGGTGAAGATCAAGCTGTCCTTTAGGCACAAGTTTGTTTCAAGAAAATAGCAAATTTAATGCTTAATCCGAAAATGTAGTCAATGTTTGAAAAAAATTTACACAAAACGGAGATATTACAGCTTTTAAGGTAAAAAAACGTGGTTTTCTCAAAAAAGTCTTTGATTTATCGTATATCTGAAACAGATACATATATATATATATATATATATATATATATATATATATATATATATATATATATATATATATATATAAAGACCCCCAGTCAAGACTGGATTTTGGTTATTTTCATTTAAATTGATCAGGAAGCTGAAAAATGTCTTATTATTGCCTCATATGTTCTTTTAATCTTTGATTTAATGACCGTCTAGTTTTTTCCTTGTATTTAGTTCCACAGTCATTTAGCTTTAGTTCATAAACCGATTTTTCGGAAGGGTCTGTTTCACTTTTACACTTAAAGACATCAAAATAGTGTTCAAATGAAAACAATTAAAAATATGTGACATGATAATGGGACAATCGGAAATATAAATAATAAATTTTTATATATATTAATAACGTAATTTAGGATATTTAATTTTAGTTATACTTAATATCGTTTACAAGAATTTAATTAACTTTCCACGAATAGAGGATGTCTCCTGAATACTGAAGGAACCTTAGCATAATTTCAATATTATAATAATAAATAAATAAATAAACCAAAGAAAGGCATTCAAATTAAAATTTTAATTAATGATTTTTGTTATTTTATAGATAATATTATAACTCGATAATTGCATGAAATAAATTTCCATATCTTGTACCATATTATTTTTTTTTTTAATTTATTTATTTATTTTAAGATAAAAACAGCTTTTCTTTATTAAATATTAATTTTAACGCTTTTACTCAGCCTCCACTGGCTCGCAGTGGAATGACGCGAGGATCTCCTGATGCAGCAAAGCAGAGTTGGGCAAAATTTAATCATAAATAATTATTTTAAAAACAATTTCCTGGAATCAGAAACTAATTTTATGCGATTGATTCCAGGAATTTAGATGTTGATTAATTAGTTATAATTAAATTCAACTTTACGGGAAAGCTCTTTTCTCACTGTAAATATGTAAGATACGCATGAATTAATGTTTTTGTGTATTTTATTATATTATGTATCTAATCAATTTATCCTTTCTTTTTCGATCGTATCGTAATTTGTCATTTATTTGCCTTTGTTCCTATTCTGCCTTTGTTCCTAACCTATTCTAGTCATGGAGAGAAGGTCAAGATTTATTAAAGCGGTTCGCCAAGAAATAAAATTTTAACCCACCCTGGTGGGATTCGAATTGCGACCTTCTGTACCAAACACGCTGAGACCTTCGTCCCATCATAATAAAAATAAATAAATATTTGTCTGCCTTACTTAAGAGGAATAAGAAATGTCCCTCCTTATTATGCCACCAACAAAGTTTTCCATAAAGACCTCAATGTTCCATATGTTGCTGATTTGTCCTAAACCAGATGCCTATCCTTTCATAGTAAACTCCATTCTCACTCGAATCCACTAGTCTCCCAACTTGCCTCAAACACCATTTCTGATAATCCTTCGAGGCATCTGAAAATAAGATGGGCAAGTTCTTCTAATGCAGAACTATTGAGCACTACTAGTGAATAGTTCTTTTCATGTTATTTACATGTAATTGTAATCGTTTTCCTCAAATTTACATGTTGTATATAATGTATACAATTGTAAATATCAGTAAAAAACAACGGATAATATTAAAACTAAAATATTATAAAACACTATAAGCTCAAGTACGACTCTGCGTGAAGCTAAGCTAGTACCATCTATTTGGTCTATGTTGAGATTTTCTCCAAAGAGGCTATTTCCAAAGTAAACTGTAGAGAAAGGTAAAGCCTTCGGTTGAGATGTCATTCCTAAGGAGATTCTGGTGTTAACAATAACCGTTCTGTGAGGATAGCTATAGTTTGATGCCTTGCCCTATGTCAGCGACTAGGGGAGGGGGGTGTGGGGTTTTGAAAAACCACCCCCAGCCCTAGTAATACCCGCCCCTTGTATACAGCCCAATCCACCGCCCTTATTGCTTTTTTTCTTCCCTTCTTTCTTGATATATTTCTTTTAATTTATAAAGAAATAGCAATATGATATTTGGAGAATTTATTACTATAGGAGCATTGTTATTCCGGGATCACAAATCTTTTAAATCCGTAACTTTATCGTTACCCAACATTGTGCATATACATTCATATTGTTGTCATATATCATTATTGTTGAAGACCTGAACTAAAAAAGCTAAATAAAATATCCTTAAGTATCGAAATTCTACCGATTATTTTTTATTATAAATAATTTATTAATATATACACTGGAACCTCCATATAGCGAATTCCTTTATTAATCGAAGTATTTCCTTCCATTCCTATGTTAGTTTCTACCTCTACATATCGAAGGATTGGTTAAGAAGACCTTGGTGTATCGAATTTCCGAAGATTCCTTAGCTTACACCGCACCTCTACAGAACGAAGTTATTATCGGAAAACCTCTATATATGGAAGTCGATTTGTTAAATTAGTAGAGTTTAGACTGATCAAAGATTCTACGATGGATACTGTAGCTCCCTTCCTGACATTGTTTCGTTTTCTGTTGTTCCTCAATTTTTTTTTTATTCTCGAAAATGGTAAAGCGTAAAACCCTTTCATATGAAGAAAAATTGAAAATTATTCAGGCCGTAAATGACGGAGTTGACAGAGAGTGCGATATTGCAAAAATGTTTCGAATACGAGTGAACACCTTATCCACAATTTAAAAATTATTAAAACCAAGCTAAAGTGTGAAAATCAAGCTTTTTCAATGAAAAAGAGGTTAAAAGAGCCCGAGTTCCAAGATATCGACGAGTTAAATAAATCGAACCATAAAATAACTCGATAATTCGAGTTTCCAAGGTGTATCGAGGTCCCCCTTAATATTTTGTTCTATTTTTTTTTTTTTTTTTTTTTTTCAGATCTTTACATTAAGAAGTAAGTGACTTTCCTCTCTACACACCTATCTAGAACTAAGGAGCAGAGCATTGTGGCTTAATTACACAGGTCAGCGTAAAAAGAATATAAGCAAAATTATAGTCTAAAAGATTCTTAATTTTTTTTTACTGCAAAAGTTGTCACTCTCATCCTCAAAATCATTCTGATCCACTCATGCAACAGATTAAATCCTACAGCATAAAATAAGATTAATCTTTCAGAAATTTTAATGGACAATAAATTAATGATAAATCGTTGAATGTATCCCTAATTTTAGATATTAATCCTACGATTTTGATCTAATGAAGCCTAAAATTGATGTTAAATCAGCAGAAAATTACCGTTCATATCCTGGAATAATACACATGGATTATGACGGTCTATTTCTGGATTAGCAGTACCATACAATATGAGTTTGTGTGTGTGTGTGTTTGTATTATATTTTATTTAAAATCGAGTAGATTTTTCAAGGCAAAATATTGTGTTTAAGCACTTTGTACCTTGAAATTTTATTTTTTTATTTATTTATTTATTTATTTTTTTCAGACCAAATAATTGTTTGAAGAAATGCCAGAAATTAAAAATGACAATTGGTTTTTAATGATTAGGAACAGAGTTACCTATTTATTATACTTACTAAAGATTGTCTATTGCACTTCGACTCTAGTAATCCCACTCCGATATATTTCGATTAATTATTATACCCTTCTATAATTTATAATTAAAAGATTAAATGAGCAGGTTGAGCTCCTGTTAGCATTACTATTTCACTTAACGATACCACTGAGAAAAATGTAAAAAAAAAAAAAAAAAGAAGTACAACAGGAAAAAATAATTTGAATATAATAATAAATACCTTAACCCATCCTAAAATTTGCGGTTAAAAACAGTCCTATAATCATCGTTTCGTGTAAATATTTTAAAAATTTCTAAACCATTGTCACAATATAACGTTAAGAATAAAACAAGTTTTCATATTTTAGCATATGTATTGTTATTATTTTCATCTAGATACATTCGGTAAACCAGATAGTTATTGGTATTATTAAAGCAATATTTTTAGTATTAATACAAGAAAAAATAGTTCAACTAAATTTATTTATTAATAATCAACACTTTTCTCGGATTAG
The DNA here is from genome assembly GCA_003667255.2 of Euschistus heros. Classification (NCBI taxonomy): domain Eukaryota; kingdom Metazoa; phylum Arthropoda; class Insecta; order Hemiptera; family Pentatomidae; genus Euschistus; species Euschistus heros. The sequence goes on along the minus strand of RCWM02000036.1, from coordinate 610,867 downwards.
TTTTCTTGAACCTTAACAAAAAATTTACGACAATTATTCCAGATATTGAGAATGAATAGTGCATAGACCACTTTGATCCTTTCCAGGTCAAGCTTACATATTAGGAAACATTTCTATTCACTGTTTTTGTTTTTTCGTCTTCTTGGTCTAATATTTAAAAAATCTCTTAAAAATAAAAATAAAAATGAATGAAGGTACATTGCTATTGTTTTTTGTTTTTTTAAAAACTTAATTTAATGCTGTTGATGGGGCCCCTCCTAACAATCTATCGAATTATGGTGTACTGTAGTACACTGCGCCCTGAAGACAGGGAAAAAACGGTCAAATGAATTTTTTTTTAACTCAGCTGTGTGGGATTTCTCTCTAGTTTTACTAAATTCTAAAAGATTACTTTTAAAATTAAAAATCAAGGTATCAATAACTGTACAAACTATCGATAAATTTCTGGTTAATCCGGATATATACAACATATATACTAACAGTAAAATAGAGATAGACTCAATGAATAAGAAGCCAAGTACAAATTAGAAACACTTTGATCAACTCGATGGACATTCTTACGCATTTGATCTAAATACAGGAGTGTCATCGAGTAAGAGTGCTGACTATGGCTAAGAAAACTATAAGAGCATACAAAAACAATTCTGTGAAGGTTAAAGGAAGATGGTCAGGTCTAATAAACTACACAAACAAGTTTAAAAACACTTCATAAATGCTGACGTTTCGACCTACCTTGCAGGTCTTCTTCGGGGCTAAAAATAACAAAAAAAAACCGGATGTGTCAAAAATGCACAAACAAAGGAAATTAATTTAAAAACGAATATTGAAACAATTTTTGTATCATTCAACCAAAAATAATTCAATTACAAATTGTATCATTCAACCTGATCTTGAAACTATTTCATATTCAACACTTCAAATATTCTTTAAATTATGTAATTAACTCTTTCGATATTCTTTTGTAAATTAATTTTATTCGTTTGCTCAATTTTGTATCGTTTTGGTAACATCAAGTAATTTGTTTCTTTTTAGCCCTTAAGAAGACCTGCAAGGCATGTCTAAACATCAGCACACCATTTATATAATAAATTTAAAAAAATGTTTTTAATGCTTTTTTTAAAAATTGAATGTTTAGTTTATTACACCTAACTGCATCCCTGACCATCTCTTTCAAATATAATTAGAATACCGAACTATTTTCAATAATTCTGTTTGGAGAAAATGATGGCAGAGTGCTTGATTTAAGACATTATTCATATCGTATGATTTTCCGTAAGGATAGATCACGTCATTCGACGGAGAGTAATCGATAGTTTTCTTAATAAATATTATTTTATTCTACAGTGGCTTTCAAAACGAAAATGGTTAGGAGAAATCTCGGATTCATGGTATGTTGTAGACGTATCCGAACGGAAATAGTTTGCCGCCAGCAGCGATAAGGAAAAGAAAAAAACTTATAAAAAAAAATTAAACAGAACCAAACAGAGGACAGCTCGATTTTCCACATGGCCACTTCACCCCTAGCCCAGGCTTTTTACCCCACTTTCTGATAAATTGACCGTTAAATGCCTGTTTATCCCATTCACCTCGGCCACGGATTAAGCATTTTATACCCCCACCCCCCCACCCCGGTCGTCCATAATAGTCACGGTATTTTTACCTAACTGACTCCACTCTAAGGGAGAATTCTTGGAGCGTTTTCGAGCAGGAATAAATCTTGCCCGTACACATTCCTTACACCTGTTGGAGGACTTGCAAGATCCACTCCGATTTCAAGTCTCAGAGTTTATGAAGCTACATTAACGATCTGCTGAACCTGCGCCACATTTCAAGCTTTCAAGAAATAGATAACTCAAAGTTATTGTCCATTAATAATAAAAATAAAAATAAAAAAATATTTATCACAAAAACAAAACAGAAAATTCTTATTTCAATTGATCATCCAATGTTACGTCATATTGCATACTATCTATTTCCAAAGAGCAACGTAAAGTGAATGAAACAGAGTTATAATGGTAAGTGGATGAAGGGGTTCTATAACAAAATACAATATTGAGTAATTTATGTTTAAAGTTTATTTTCCTTAAGCAGGAAAGCCCTACTATCCAATGAACTAGATAGTATTTATTAAAAAAATGTGACATAACACCTTCATTCATCAAACCGTTCGATTATGTAATCACTCTAATATTGAGAAGTAACTAGATCAAATTATTATATAAACACACAGATATATGTGTGGGGTAGTTATATATTCACGGCCTTAATTCAAATATTACCATATCGCAAGATTACATGAAAACAAAACGCTTAAGTTGAGCACTAACACTGACAAATAACAACTAATTATCTTCCTGGCTGGGGGAAACATTAGATCCAGGGTAAGCCTGTCTATCATCTACTGTTTTCCCCAATTTACATTTCATAATAAAAAGGATCAAATTACATAAACTCAATTAACAATTAAAGATTTTTCTAAAATGAGGGTTTAAAACCTGACTTTTTTCATTCAAACCAATAATGCTTCTAAACGGTAGTCACCTACACGCACCTCGGGCAATCGAGTAAATCGGGGCTTCCATCTTATGTTAAGAATATATAATAAAACGAATTTTGAAAAATGATGGGAAAACAAAACTATATAAACTAGGCATTTTAAATAAGTTGTAGTCGTTTGAAAATACTTTTATTCCAACTCTAGGTAAAACAATTTAACTTTAAAAGAAATTATCAATCTTATATTTCTGAATATTATAAAAGAAACATGTTGTGGAATATTATGAAAAAAAAACACATATTAATTAATTTCAAAAGGAATTTAAATTGATGAGAAAAAAAAAACGATGTACACTAGGCATTTTTAGTCATTTGGAATCTAGAAATATTTTTACGTCTTAAGAAAAAATAAATTATACGGTGAAAAAATTCAAGAATATTAACTCTCAACAATAAAATTATAGACGTGACCGATGAACTGATATCTATTAAAAATAACTAAACTTGAAAAATATTAGTCCCATTATTTTTTTTTTAATTTGATTATCAATGTTAATTTTTTTTAAATTTTATATTTTGATAACCAGACTAATTTTATTTATTTTTGTTAATTGTATTCTCCTTAGGGTACACATGCCCAGGACAAAGTTTATTTTCAATTCTAATTTAAATAGCCGTTTAAAGTAACAGTTTAAAGTTGATGATTAGAAACAAGAATGAATAATAAAAAAATTATAATAGTTATTTTGATTTTATATATTTTTTATTATAACTCATTGAAAAACAACATAATTCTAGTTTAAAATAATTAAATAAAAAAATATTTTTTCTGTATTTTTTTATTTAATTATTTTTATTTAAATGTATACCAAATGTAAACGTCCCATAAATTTTTTGGGTTGTGACCAACGGGATGTGGACTAAAGGTTAGAAACACGCAGTAGACTATCTTAAAAAATTTAACATATGAATAAATAAATATATATATTCACTCTTCAGATATATATTTTGCTGAAAATTATGATAAATAATTAATTATCATTAAATATTACATCAAATTAAAATGACTAATAACCGAAGGGAGGATAAAAGTTTAAAGTTAATGAGTAGAAGCAAGTATGAATAATAGGCATTTTATAATAGTTATTTTGATTTTATATATTTTTTATTTTAACTCATTGAAAAACAATCACAAAGTAACAATGTGCAAATAAAAACACAATCACAGACGTGACACTAAACATTAAAAATACTCAATATTAGTTAAATACAAAAAAATAAAGTAAGCTATGTCATTGTTTAATAATAATAAATTATTTATGTTAAAGAGTATGTATTTAAACTACGGAAAGAATTTAAGCAGATCAGGTCAGAACATGTGGAATCTGTCAAAGAATATTACGATAGCCTATTTTATCAAATTAACTTTTTCATGTCCTCAGCATAATTTTGGTTAAAAATTATTAAGTAAAAAAAGATTTCTTTTGTAATTGTTTATTTAATTATTTTTATTTAAATATATACAAAATGTAAACGACCGATACAATATTTGCATTGTGGCCAACGGGAATGGACTAAAGGTTAGAAACACGCAGTAGACTATCTTAAAAAATATAACATATGAATAAATAAATATATATATTCACTCTTCAGATATATATTTTGCTGAAAATTATGATAAATAATTAATTATCATTAAATATTACATTAAATTAAAATATCTAATAACCGACGGGAGGATAAAATTTTAAAGTTGGTGAGTAGAAGCAAGTATGAATAATAGGCATTTTATAATAGTTATTTTGATTTTATATATTTTTTATTTTAACTCATTGAAAAACAATCACAAAGTAACAATGTTAAAATAATAACAAAATCACATACGTGACACTAAACATTAAAAACACTCAATTATTACGATAGCCTAATTTGTCAAATTAACTCTTTGATATACTTAGCATAATTCTATTATATGTTTATGTAGATATAATAATCGTGCTGTAGATCATACAATAATAAGACACAGAATTCCAACAAATACATTAAGTAGAAAATAGCCTAAAATAAAATATTAATGAATCATAAGCAATAATAAAATCATTTAAGAACAACCCAGAATTTAATTTACAGGACCAGATAAATATTTCCAATAGTACCATTACAAATTTGTTTCCAATAGGAACGAAAAAAACCAGTCATAAGCAAAACATTTTAGGTTTTAGAAAAGTTTAATATATATATAATCTATGTAACAAAGTGCTGATGTTTCGCAAATTTTGTAAGTTTCTAGTAATGGTGATAAACGTTTTGAAACTAGTTTTCAGATAAAAAGAATTCCAATCCAAAAGGCAATTAATTCATCAACTCTAAATTTATTAACTAAAAGTACAAAAATCATAGGTTGTGATTAAAATACACATTGTTTTTATTAGCACAAAATGAATAATAAAATTTTTCTTTTCAACTAAAAAATTCATACGTTATACGGATGAACGAAAAAATGACAAAACCATGACAATAAAGGGGTTATTCAGAGCTATAATTATAAATAAACTTATACAATCCACTGATTTAGTTTCACACCAAAGGCGAAAAGCAGAGGAGAATATAAAAACATTGACAGAAAGAAAAAAAAGCTTTCGATACAGAAGGCCTAATAGCATTAACATGAAAGCTACAGGGTGTTCTATTATCAATGAGGGGCTGGCGTAAAGGCATGAATTAATTTCCTAACTCCAACAGGATCCAACACTTTAAATAAGCAATGGACTTAGTAACTATTAACTAACCCATAAAGCGGAAGTACATTTCCTAGTTGGAGAGAGGAAAATTTCTAAATGCCTTCTTCCGGTTTCTGTCAGTCATTACCGAATTACATATTTTTTTCTTAGATCTTAAAATTCATGAACCATTTCAATTAATATTAGAGGTAGGCCGACTGCTAGGTAAAGCCGACTAGTCGGCAAAAAGCGTCGACTAGTCGGCCATTTTATGCATTTATATTTCTACCCTTAGAAATAGGTTGTCTAAAATGAAATCTTATCCTTAATTGATTATAATTTTTATTTTAGATTAATCTCCACAGTTCGTAATTAATTCTAGGGAATAGTAACTCTTTTTTTGTAATCAATTTTCGAACTTAAGAAAAGATCATGATATTAACAAAAAATAAATTCGATAACTTCTACAATAATCAATAAAGACTAAAGTTTTGAATGTGTGACGTCATTAAAAAAAAATTAAATTCTTAATTGAAATATAACATTAAGGTTGAAACACGAAAAGGTAACTGCTATTTTACTTATTTAGATACATTTCTAGTTACAATTACATGTAAAATATTTTTGTGTTGCAAGAACAAGTCCATTAACAGGATATCTTTTTTCTTTTGATTAATACGACTAGTCAGCCCATCTCTAGTTGATATACTCTTGGGGCTCTATTAACCGACATGGTTGGGACCAAGAAAGGCTAGGATAACCAAATCCTCGGTTAATCAAGACCCTAAAAAACTAGGGAAAATACATAAGAAAAAATAGTCTAAATATTGGGTTTTCTGGAAATTAATGCAGAATTTCATATCATCATTCAATCAACTTTTTAGATAACACACTTATTTTTATACATATATTAATACTTTTCCAAACGAAAATGTCTGTTTATATTTGTAGTATGTCATTGCTTGGGTCCAGTTTGGAACAAGTTTTGACTTGTAACACAGATTTGAATGCCGATTTTTGTGTGAGTAATAAGGACCTACAATAGTGCAAAACTAGAGTTATAGCCGCAAATGAGAAGCCATTATAGCTCCCAGATAACATGAAGAAACCAAATTCGGTCAAAATCAAAAATTAAAAATTGTTTAACCCCAAGATTTTGTAAGATTTTATAAGGCAAGAGGCTGTCAATTTCTACATAATATGCGCTATCTCAGAGATTTCGCCGCCGATTAAAACCAGATTTTAAGAGCTTCTAGAAGCCGTAAAACCGCACAGTTTAGCTCAAATACGGAGGTCAGGTAAGGCAGGATTTCTCCTTATTGAGATATCAATAAGATAAGTTATAGTTGACCTCAGTATTTTTTTATTCAAATCAATTTTTATCCACTAAAATCTAGAGTAAATAATATATATATTATATACTCGGATAAAAAGCAAAATGCACGCTGATTCTAGTGATGACATTTCTATTTTAATCGGCTCAATAAAGCAAATATTATAGCCGCTAGAAGTTCTCAACTTCTTAAGTGTTAACGTCCTCGAAAGGGTAAAAAAAATATGTTTTTTTGGTTTTGATATAATTTTACATATATGGGTTTTTGGTGCTTTGGATCGAGATTTGAATTTGATGAAAAAAAAAATCCCACTGATCTACAGTGGATTTCATTGAAATTTTGTCTTTTTTTAGGTCGTGTTTTGAGCACAACGAAAGCATTTTTATTTCAAATAACGTACAAAAGTACAATTTCATATCTTGACTGAGAGCTGAGAAAATAACAAAAAACGTTATTTTAATTTTTTTTTTTTTTTCTCGGCTTCCAATGTTCATAGGCGGCTATAACTCTAGTTTTGCACAATTATAGGTCCCTACTAACCCCGAAAAAATCGGCATTCAAATCTGTGAGTTACAAGTCAAAAGTTCTCCTTGTAAGATGTCAATGCTTGAGTTCCGTACTATGAATTTAAACTCGGTCGGAACGGAGCCGGTCGTTTTGGAACATTGAAACATTGACAAAATTTAAGGTGATCCCAGTTTGAATAAATGCACTGTTCTACGGGAGTTTAAAAAAATAACAGGGAGGGAGATTTCAGGCTTGATGGCAATGGAGGTCTTGGAATGATCCTCTGTCGAACGAAAATCCCAAGACCTCATGAAAATTCTTCGACCTTGGTTATAAGACTGCTTCATCCACCTTACCCTCCACACCTCTCTCCAATCTATTTTTTTGAACAACAAGACCACATTATAACAGATTAAAAAGTTTAAGTTTCGAAATTCGATAGAAAATGCGTTTTTAGAATCTGTTAATACCAAAGACTTAAACTTCTATTTACAGGGCAGAGAAAAATTACTAACTCGTTGGCAACAATGTATTGAGTATAATAGGGAGTATAATTTAATTTTTTTAATTTTTTTAGATCGCTAATTTTTTATATTTAGAACCATAAATTTGCATTAATTTTGGTACAAACCAATATCTATAACACATTTCTGTAATCATAAAGCTATTATTTCATTCTTAGGTTATTTTGATAATGAAGAAGTATAATCAGAGGGTAATTCTATTAAACGATTCATTGACAAATATAATTATAAATTGTTTTACAAATATTACGAGCATACGAATTAAAAGAAAGAAATAATTTTATTTTAAAATGATCTAATGATTAACTGATCTAATATCCATTATATAAAACCAATATAATTATTTATATAGATATATTTTAAGCACAAACATTTTTTTTCTATATTTTTTAAAAATTTTCTAGCCACCGATGGATGATTATGGTGAACAAGTATGTTACGACAATTTCAAGAACAACATCCCTTTTGTAGTTACATAAGTTCCTATAATTTAGTCTACATTGAATTTTACAATTGTAACTCCCCACACTTAACTACGAAAGTACATGCACATTTAAAATACTTGAAAACAACGATTAGTGAAACGTAGATATTTTTTTATAAACGAATAGTTCTAGAATTAGGGTGATTATGAATGATTTGAAAAATCCGAAATAACTGGTTTTTAAATTATAAAACATAGTTTTACATTTTACAATCAGTTTTTGACTGAATGGTAAGCCGAGTGGGACTTTGAAGTCAGCTATGAACTATCAAAGGGCTTTGACGCTTACTGAAACAAGTCATTCATAGAGGTAAGTACTTCAGCGTTTGTGGATAGTTAGTAGAATCCTTTGACATTTCAGGCGCGATAGGAAGCAACCCTGGAAGTCGAGAGCACGGTGGCCCAATGGTTATCGCACAGAGGATGACCGGAGGGAGAGAGAGATAGAGGGAGTGTGTGCATCTTACTGTGAGGGAGAGAAGAAGCAATTGCTCTTCACTGATCTCGGATCAACCGTTCCTCGGATTAACCGTGGAACGAAATTATATGTTTTTCGGAAGAAGATAATAGGATGCAGTCAAAGAGAAACACCACGTCTAAGAAGAAATTATTTAATACGTGCCAACGTTTCGAACTGCCACCGAACCACACTGGTGGAGGAGACGAACGATAACTAAGAATTTCTTCTTAGACGTGGTGTACCTGGTGTACCGGAGGAAAAGGAGGAGTTAACGGGTTATATTACCAATCGAAATTGTAAATAGGTACGAAAATAAAATCTTGGCACTCCTGGAAAATGTGGAGAAAATAAGGTGAAGGGTGTTATTTAATCTGATATGATGTTTAAGTCTAACTTTGTGTCCAGTATAGAGCAATCAGATATAGAGCAAATCAGGGTCAATATGAAACTAAAATTATTAGAAAATTATAAGGATTAGTTTTTCTTTTTTTTTTTTAGGAAGAAAAATCTTACAGAAAGTTTCTCTAAAGTAGTTGTGATTACAGCACCAAGTACTATTTAGCATAGCTGGTATTCTTCATAATTTCTTTGCTAAAAATCATATTTTTTCAATTCTGAACTATGCACTTGCAAAGGATATATATTTTAATTAAAAATTTACCTTATGAAAACATCATGGATGAGGATTTTAAATTGACTTAAAAATCCGACATATTGATAGTTATGAAGTCAGTAGTAAATATAAATAAATATCACGACCCTTTTTTAGCGGATCTAGAAAAATCTACTATTTAGCGTTGCAAAACGCATTAAAACCAATTTTTCAGGAGTTTAAACTATATTTCTTAACAAAGATATGCTGAAAAATAACACCCATGCCAAACAGTGATTGGCCATTGGTGATTAGACTTTCCCCTAAAATTTCTGAAACTATTAAAAATTTCCTTTACAAATAAAGGAGAACTAGTCCATATAGTTTCAGTCAGTTATAAGTTATTTATCAAAATCTTGATTTATAGGGTTTTTTTTTTGTGAAATTGTTGAGAAACGCTTCAATGATATAGAAAATTTAGTCGAAAACAAAGATCCGTAAAAGGAGGTGGAGGAATGTTCGATAAAAAGTGACGTAGAATTCTAAAATTAAACAAACGGAATTGGCAGTTTTTGAACCAAAATTCGGTAACAGTTATGATTATTTTTCCTCAACTGACCGGTCAAAAGGGACTTTTTTTAACTCTGACCCAATGAAAGGAACATTAATGACAGTATGGTATATATTATTATATTTTAAATTAATAATATTTATATCACATCAAAATTAAAACAAAGAAAAATGGTTAAAAAAGTTATCAAAAAAAGTTTAAATTAGAAATATATATATATACATTGTTTTAAATCAACATTCTGTAACGATATTGGCGGTTACTTTTTCGTCAGGTGGATGTTTTATTCATAAAGTTGGATGATATTATTTTAACCCAATTAAATGGATGGCTATCCAATTAATTAATTAATCAAAAAAGAGTGAGATTTTAATCAAATTAGCTATTGTGTAAATTTTCACAAACCGCTCGCCACTTCAGCGTATTCATTTACCTATCTATAACCCGTATCTTAACCTTTATTTTACCCTGTATTTCAACTTACTTCGATTTAACACCTTCAATGTAATGGGGTAACAGTATTCAGTTTCTACTAATAATGAAACAAATAATGCTAGATAATTTTCTGAATGTTTAATAAAAAATTAATTGTTCAATAAAAGGTCATGGGAATACAAATAATTAAAACTAATCGTTTAAACAAACATTACATCCGAAGATGTTTAAAATTTTACTTAATGCTTGTTTACTAAAATACAGGGTGAGTATCTCTTAGTGTAGAAAAAAAAAAATTGGGTGAAATTAGATCAAAAGTGTTGCCAAATGCCGCAGACCTCACCTTTCTATTCCAATCTGTTGCAGATATACGATAAATAAAAGATATTTTGGAGGAAACCATGGTTTTTACGATAAAATCTGTAATATCTCCATTTTGTTTAAATATTTTTTAAATATTGATCACATTTTCGGATTTAGCATTAAATTTCCTATATGATCAGAGTAATTTAACCTTGAATTTTGCAAACTTGGGACCTAAAAAATATCTTGATTTTCACCTAATTTTGGGAAGTTACAATTTCTTATTATACTTCAGCCCTCACTGCTTTTCATAAAAACAATCCACAAAACTGCATATATTTCAAATGATATGTTAAAAGTAATGAATTTGTTTTAATATTATGGAGAAATTTACTTTTGACACCGAAAAAACATGGTGTTCTGATTTAGCATACAAATCAGGTACTTTGGTGAATAAGAAATTATGGTAATCGCTTAATAGAAATATGCATTTTAAACATAATAAACTCTTCATTGGAATAAAAAGCAAAGAAAAAGTATAATATTTTTTCACATAAACGTTAGGCCAGTTCAGGTATTCATAATAACAATAAAGAACAGCGACTTTGACTTCTCTTAGTACTTAGCACGTTATCGTTTTTACATAATTATTTTTCCTGTTTATTTTGAAATGGGAGGGGATTGTTGTTTATTATTTTATTTTTATTTTTATTTAATGATTGAAAGTTTGATTTGGACAAATAAGGAGCTACAGAGACAAAAGTGTAACTACCATTAGAACGACCCTTGCTAATATTGCTTATCCTTAGCTTGAGTGCGCATTTTATTTTTCGGGATTATTTTTTTCTGTTTGGCAATACACCTACGAAGATGGCAATGTTCACTAATGGTGAGTACCCTGACATACATTTTTTGTATGGTTTTTGGAATGGAAACGCGAGTACAGAGTACCAACTTAGGTTTCCAGATAGGCGCATCTCCTCTGCGTTAGTGTTTTCACGAACTCATCAGCGTTTATCTGAAACAGGCACCGATCATAAGTTACGTCAAGAATTGGGACAAGTTCCTTATAATGTTGAACTCGAAGAGAAAATTATTGATATGGTAAATGAAAATCCCAGTGTTTCATCTAGAGACTTGACCCGTGAAATTGGTATCTCCCAAAGGTCAGTTATCAACATTTTGCACCGAGAACATTTTCACCCATATCATTTCACACAAGTACAAGGTTTAGAAACTAATGATAATGTACATAGAATACAATTTTGCCGCTGGCTTTTGAATCAAGAACACCAGCTTCTGAGGAGAATTTTATGGACAGATGAGTCTCTTTTTACAAGGAAAGGAATTTTTAACGTCCACAACCGGCACCACTGGGCAGCTGAAAACCCACATATGATTCAAGAAGTATCATTCCAGCATCGTTTTACAGTGAATGTGTGGGCTGGGATAATAGGGGACTGACTAATTGGGCCACATTTTTTACCCAGCAGATTGAATGGTGAAAGTTATATGGATTTTTTACAAAATGTTCTACAACAACTTCTTCACGACATTCCACTTAATGTTCAGCAAAACATAATATTCCAATACGATGGCGCTGCTCCACATCATTCGGCAGCAGTACGGGAATGGCTGAACCAACGATATTCGACATGGATAGGTAGAAATGGTGTAATACATTGGCCAGCTAGGTCACCTGACTTAGAAGAGAAGTGACCGGCATTGAGGTCGTAAAAACGAGAATTCTGGAGGCCGGAGCCAAATTGTAGCAGCGACGGACTTTAGCAGTGACAGTAGGGGCTATGAGAAAGAGAGAAAAAAGCTGCATTCAAAATAAGAGACTCCTTTAATCTGGCGGCGCTTTATTGATAGTGATTCTTTTATTTTCAAATTAACAATAATTTTTCTTTGCTTTGTATTCTAATGAAGTGTTTCTTTTATTTAAAATATGGATTTTCATCAAGCGATTATCACAAATTCTTATTTACCAAAGTACCTGATTTGTATGCTAAATGAGAACATCATGTTTTTTTCGGTTTCAAAAGAAAATTTCTCCATGAACTTAAAACAAAATCATTACTTTTAACATATCATTCGAAAGCTTATTAAATTTGAAAGTTTTTGAGAGATTTGCTGTTTTGTGGATTGTTCTTATGAAAAGCAGTGAGGGCTGAAGTATAATAAGAAATTGTAACTTCCCTAAATTAGGTGAAAATCAAGATATTTTTTAGGTCCCAAGTTTGCAAAATTCAAGGTTAAATTACTCTGATCATATAGGAAATTTAATGCTAAATCCGAAAATGTGATCAATATTTGAAAAATATTTAAACAAAATGGAGATATTACAGATTTTATCGTAAAAACCATGGTTTCCTCCAAAATATCTTTTATTTATCGTATATCTGCAACAGATTGGAATAGAAAGGTAAGGTCTGCGGCATTTGGCAACACTTTTGATCTAATTTCACCCGTTTTTTTTTTTTTTTTTTTTTTTTTTTTTTTTACCCTAAGAGATACTCACCCTGTACAAAGTGAAGCGGTCTCCAACCGCTCAAAGTACGCAAGTAGTAAGGTTTCAACTCAAACCAAGGTTGGTTGATTTTATTTGTGGTAGGCCCATAAAGTGAGTCTGGATAAGATAGGTTAGTAACCTGTAGGACAACCCGTCCTTCCTGCCCTAGTTGGAGAACATAAGGACGTTAAGATCCCTAGAGTACAACTGTCTTATGCATACAAACCAAAACCAGAAGTAATTACAATAATTAATACTGGTGATTGATTCCAGCAAATTAGTTGTCAAATATTTAATCATGATTAATTTATTCCCAACTCTGAGACTAATAAAATTAATAAGAAACTTCAACGTTTATTTGCTGATAATATTTTTATAGACCTCGATAGTAAATTAAAAAAAAAAAAGTTCAAAACTTTTTTTGTTTATTTATTTTCCACACAATAACTTGGATAATGGAGAGTTTACAATATATATTTATAATATTGATGTTTGATTAATTCATTCTGAGTATTTAACTTTAAACTGGCTAAAACCTAGTCGTTGAAAAAAAATTTAGAGTTTTTGTATTTTCTATTGTTTAGTAAAAATTAAGATGGTTAACTATGGAAAGCTGAGTGGGAAAATTTTAATTTTTTTTTTTTTTTTTTTTTAACTTTACAGTAAAAATAACTATAATTTATTTAACTATAGTTTCCAGTATTTCAAGACTACTTTCATAATACTCATACAACGCAGCTAATAAAATTACATGATTAATTAAATTAAGTGACAACAGTTATCCATAATATTAAGAAATATAGACTAATAAACAATGCTAAAATTGATTAATGCATTAAATATATAATTTCGCACCAGCAAAACTTCTTTGAAACTTCAACACAACGTATTTTGATCTTTTAACATTGATATTGACAATTTAAATATTTTCCCAAAAGGTTAATAATAGAAATGTGGTTTTATTTCTTTAGGACTAACGCCTTACAAGACTGAAACAACAAGAAACAGAGCGATGTTTTCGACTACTTCAAAATTTAATAGATGAACACAACGATGGCAATAAATAACAAGAGGCTTATCTACACGACTATAATCAGACCAGTTTGCTCGAACTAGAGGGTAGAGCTTTCTAAGTCATCCAACTCAAGTCGTATCCAATACGTGCAATCCAAAATCCTTCGAAAAATCATCAGTATTCCTCCTTATATAACAAAAAACCTATCCATAAAGATCTCAATGTTCCATATTTTGCTGATTAAGCCCAAACCAGATACTTATCCTTTCATAGGACTCAAGCCTTCTAGTCTCATAGCACGCTTACCCTTTGATTCCCGATAACCCTCCGAGACTACTAAAATTGAAAAAAATATTATATTGTAATTGAAAAGCTCAAACAAACGAAATTTGTTAAGGTAAAAAAAAATAAATAAAGGCTTAGCAAATCCAAAGGTTCAATCCCAAAACCACAACCTCTGACCACACACCTCCCTCCAACCATCAAAACCCAAATCCCCAAGATCAGCCGTGATGCAATCCTTTATTCTACGCCTCGGTCAACCCGTCCGACTTATCCCACGGCTTAACACTGCTTACTTTTTTTTAAAAGTCGATTATTAATGAATCGAACGAGTTTGCATAAAGGTAGTTTCTAGTGGACCTTCCTAAATTCGTATGTTCATCCTTTTTTTTGGGGGGCAAACGATTCCAAACTTCGTAAAGCCTTACGGAAAATTTAAGGCGCTGTTCTTCTGCTAACGTAAGGTACCACGTTTCGCATTCGAAGACAACTGTTGGCAGTACAATGGCCTTATATATCATTATTTCTTAATTTCTGGAGAGTAATTGCGAACTAAGCAGTTTTGCAACCGAGAAAAAAAATAGTATTTCCGGCTTCTAATCTTACCATGATTTCCTCTTGAATTTCAAAAGCAAAAAAAGACACTTATAAAAAAAGGTTAATCCAACATGAAAAGCAGGAAAATCCCAAATTATCCCTTAAACGGCCTATCTATAGCGGGTTAAGCTACCTTCATCTCGACACAATATCAAATAGCCCTCCTTATTTACACTTAACCCGCGAAACGAAACTGGCATGAAAAACTTTTCCTTAGCCGCCGCCGGCGGCGGCACTTAGGGCCAGCGGGCCCAATGCCAGATAACAAATCTTCACAATCAACAAAAGTCACATATCACTTCACCTTATATATCATATCGCTTCTAGCAGATTTTTATGTGATAAAATTATTTATATTTATAAATGTTTAATTAAAAAAATATTAGTAGTCAATCATAACAAATTTTTTAAGTTTCTATTTCTATCAAATGTGTGAATTTAGGTTTTTTTCTTGTTTGCGGGACTTCGGAATCATTTCATTTTTCGGGCTTAAGTCCTATTTTCAGTAAATAACAAAATTATTTAAAATTACTAAGAGATATTAATAAATTAAATAAAACAGATAAAACACATTTCACTTTTGAATTGTCATAGGCTTACGCCTAAAAAATTTAAAAATAAAATTAAGAATATCTGGGATGGAGTCAGGAGAAAGAAAAAAACACGTCCAAGTTAAAAGAACGTTCAATGAAGTGCCGAAGTTTCGAGCTGCCTTGCAGATCTTCTTCAGGGCGACCGAACCACTTAGGAGACTAACAATGACTCATTTTCCCTCTCCTCACTGCATCCCAAACCATATTCATCTTATATTTCTTGCAGTCGACTTTACTATGTTGACTGTAGTTTAATGACTAGCAACATACAAACAAAACGTCAGGCATATGCTAGCAAACATTTGTGTGAATGGATCCACTAAGCCATCCATATTACTTATTGCCCACATTGAAGCAGATTGTAATACTTTCTTTAAATAAATGTTTAATTGTGCTCAATATATATTTATTTTTTGTATTTATATCGTACATATTTGTATTTTTGTTCTTTGTTTTTATGTAAGTAATGTAAGAACACCAATCGTAACACATGCTTGTCCTAATGATCCAGTTACTTCTTCAAAAATAATTTAAACAACTCTAAATGTTCAAGAACAAATGCCTGCTAAAGGTACACAGTTATCCGTGCCTCAAATGTACACTATGTAATTGTACTTAAACATACAATAAAATGACTTAATCATGTCTTTCTTACAATAGTTCATCTCAAAATTACCTTATACATTATTTAATCCATTTTGTTTTTATACTCTCCTTGCATCCACTTTAATCGGTAATTATTAAAAACGTACGACCTGAACATATGAGCAAAAAGGAACAGAACATATAATGCTGAAAACATTGAAACAGCAATCAGAGGTTCCAGGCTCAAAGAATGGAATCTACTCCGCAAACACTTAAAAATGTAGGCATCGTAATAGTAAGACATCAAGCAAAATATTTCCGAAAATCAACAGAAATGTTTAAGTAACGCGTGTTTAAAATAATCTTGATTGAGTAGGTATATTTGGTAATAATTACAGATTAAATGCCTTTCACACAAAAATAACCTGCCTCATGGAAACACTCTGACAAAAGTTCTGAATCTGCGCAAAAAATAGATTGAAATCCGCAAATTTTTGTATCAGAGACGAGTTCGTTTTTCTTTAGGCTACCTCCTCTTTCGTTATTCATCGTAATATTAATATTTTTAACCTTGAACAATACCCAAAAGCTATACCCTGCAATTAAAATATTCCTGCAGACTATATTATTGAGCATATAAAAATAAAAAAAATAGTAATGAGCATTTTCGGGAAAACATGAGTATTAGGCACGTGATACCCTAGAAGCATTTCCTTAATGAAATAAGGAGGTGGAAATGACCATACTTAATAACAGGTGGGAAGCGAGTGTTTTAAATAACAAGGTGCTGAGTGTTGTACCCTGCGCATTTCCATCGCTACTAATTTATATTCATAACATCATGTAAATTCTGTAACAGTAGCCGCATTTATTTTCTCCCGTTATCTAATCCACTGACAGATTTTATTCTCTCGTCTAACAAGAAATTCCGAACACTCATTCATAGAATTAAACCTGGTCAGAGGAAGGCTAAATGTTTTTTTTGCAGTTTTAATAAAAGTAAGAAACCGGAAACATTAAAAAAACAATCGATTCTAGACTCTTGATATCGATACCTTGGTTTAAAAATAAATTAAATCTACTTGAAAAAACAAAAACAATAATCGTTCAAGAAATAAATCAGTAAACAGCAAATAGCATTTATCATCAAGAATATGTGATACATAATATTAAATGAAAATTCTCATTTACGTTTTTAAAAATAATCTCTGTTATAGATAATAAATAATTATTACATCTGCCATTATAATACGTTAGGTAAACAATAATTGTGAATTTAATGACAAGTGACTTGTAATGTAGTTGTAGCACATCTCCAGAAGTTAAATATTAAAAGGTACCGAGGCGCTTTTCTTTTTTAACGCCCCGTAAATATTTTTTGACAATAGAATTCGATGTAAGCAAATAATGCATGGAATGAACTGTGTATGAAAGAATATATCGTTGGTGAGATTGCTAATAAAATTCCTTACATTCATTTTAGCACCTTCTATGACATTAAATACAAAATTTGCTTTGAAGCACATGTGTAATTATTTTTTGGGCTAAAATGTTTCGTCAAAACCTGATCCACGTTGAATTTGCTTATTCGGGTTTTTATATTAGACGCGGAAATTAATTTTAAAACGAAAACTGCAAAATAACCCAAATCGAGAAAATGCTCATCACGGAATATCACCAACGATTTATACATACATATACAAACTGTTTTCAATTTTTTTCTTCCAAATGAAAATTTAAACTTTCTTATAAATAACAAACAAAAAAACTAAATTTAATTACACTTGAGATACTGACATTTGTATAGAGGGATCAATACAATTAGAATTGAAAAATTATATAGCACTTTTATTGGAATTATTTTTCTGTGAGAACTATTTTAGACTGTTAAGCAACAGTCATCATCAGTTCTTGAAACATCCAAACATTTTAAAACATAAGCACTTTGTTACATAGATCAAAAGTACAGTAACTTTTTTTTTTTTTTGTTAATATATCAACATGTTGTATTCCCCTAAAACTGGTTGGTTTTTTCCAATCCTGCTGAAAAAAAAAAATTAAAATACGTCTACTTTTTAGAATAAAAAAAATTTTTTTTTTTTTTTTTTTTTTTTTTTTTTTTTTTTTTTTTTTTTTTTTTTTTTTTTTTTTTTTAAGATTTTACTATTTCTAATAATATTTATTTTTAGACTGTTTTCTACTTAATGTGTTAGTTTCACTCCCGAGTTTTTATTGAGTATATGGTTATTTTAATTCTAATGGATATCGAACTTTATGCAATTCTGCGTGTACCATCATCATTTTTGTGTGCAACTCATATCTTCTTTTAGTTTTCAAATAAAACGAATTCCTTCACAAGTTGGGGGGCATTTCTTTCATTTTATTCTCCTCAGGTGATTACCATCATATTTAATTTATTCACTTTTTGTTTTTATTTACAACCAAGGATGGATTTTCAATATTTGAAAGTAGTTTTCAAATAAAACGAATTCCTCTCACAAGTTGGGGGGCAAGCTTGGTCTGGGGTTCCCAGATGTTTGTTACATTGTATATATAGAGTGATACTTTTATTTTTTATGATTTATTTAATTTATATTATTATCTTATATAGTTATAACCTCACATGTAAGCAAACCTCTACAGGTTCAACTTGGATTGTGTTGTTTAGTGTGTTATATTGATATTTACTCTTCTTAAATGTAAATAGGTGAAACAGAAGTTAACAAAATGATTTTCATAAAGGATTAAGTGTTTTATCAATTCATGGATTTTTTTCAGTTATTTTTTTGAATGGATTCTTTGTCATCCATAATACTTTTGAGACAGATTGTATTTAATTAAATTGTATATATTGTATGAATGGATTTTTTTTCATCCTTATTATGCATTCCTCTTCAAGGGGCAACTTGTAATATTGATTCGATAATACAATTAAAAAAAATTATAATAAAAATAAATTGCTATATATATGCACATTAGGTACGAAATACAGAAAAATATTTTTATTTTATTTTAATTGCTAAGATTTTCATTTTCATCCACCATAAAGCTTTAATATTAAACCAAGAAGGTTAATTTACAAAATATCTCAAGATAAGATCGATCCTAGAATTCTTTTTCTACAACAGAAGTACTGAATTAAATAATACAGTTGTATTATTTAATTCAGTACTTCTGTTGTATAGTATTCATTTCTGTGTATAGTCTTCAGTTCTGTTGGCTATAGTATTCATGACATGGTAGGCCTTTAGCCGAAAACAAGATGTCGAATCTCATATTTAAAGGAACCTCAAGATTATTGATTAATTCAATTATTCCAGTAGTTAGTTACGTTATTTCGAAGCTACTTAACGGCTTACGGCCCAGAATGTATAATTAATTGTGTTCTGCAAAATATATTCTAAGAGGCCTCATCGACAATAGTTGTGGCAGGTATTCGCCTTTCTCTGCAACTTGCTGAATTTCAAGTGTCATGCATATTCCGTATAAGGCACCTTTGTGATTAATAAATCAATTGTAAAATATGTATAGTAGGTATTTAATTTTATATGAGAATGGATATGTTAAATTGTAATATAAACATGACGGCATATGTCTTTTGGTTGGGGTTTTATACTTTTTAGGTGCAACATTTTTTTCACCCTCGTTTTGTCACACCCTATCTCTGTTGGTGCTGCTGGGTTCAAAAATTTGCAAATAGTTTCCCGATCAGAAATTTAACGGAGAATATATATATATATACATATATTATATATATATAAGCATATATATATATAGATATATATAAAAGTCATATTTTGCATACATTGGGTGTTGTCTCAATTAGTGTTGCCGAATCGAAATTTTGCAGGTAGTTTTTTTCAGAAGCAGTAGATTACAGATAGACAAATCCATGATCTATATTTTTTCCCAGTTAGGATGATTTTTTTATTTTTTATTTTATAGTTTTTATTTATTTAAAATAGTTTTTATAATTGATTCGTTTTTATTCAAGGAAATGTAATTGAGTCACTAACCGCACCTCTTTTCTTTATGATACTTAACGTTGAAAATAGCATATATAGAAAATATTAATCCTTCCGCAACACCGCTCTTATTCGCGGCGGTGGAGAAACTCTAATTAGTGTATGATTGGAAAAGTTGACGCATTTGTGAGTTTTGGCCGGGTTTGAGGTTGCCGGCGCCTGAGTAGGCTTAGCGTGCGGGCTATCTCAAGAAAACACAAGACTAAATCAATGCTAACAATAAATAACGCAATTAGACTCACATTGTTAACCGGCTGAGGGATTGATTACTTCTCGCCTAATCGCTCTGTAATTTGCTCCAGATAGGGATCATCCCTGCATTCCTCCTCCGAGGTGCACCGCCATTACTCGCCTCTTCGTGCCTCAGTTGGCACACATTCGAGCCAGGAAAATGAGAGTGGTGTACATAAAATAATGATAATAAGAAATTACAGATCTCAAAAAGTTTTTTTTCCCGAATATTCTTCCGATATTTTGAACTTTTCTTATATCTGTAGAACTTGTCAATAGTTGGTTAAGTGAAAAGAGCGTCTTTTCCACAAAGATTAAAAAATTAGTATTCATCTCTGTAATAGACTCATACCTAAGTCCATTAGGCACAAATATAGAGAAGATAATTAGGGCAGGAAGGATGTGTTGTCCTACAGGTTACCAATCTATACTAGCCAGAGTGGTAAGGTCAAGATTCATTATTAAATTTTAACCCACACAACTCGCTTGACCATCGGGTCCCCAATACTCACAAGTACCACAGACATGTTAAAGGAAAATGAGATTTTAAAATATAAATAAAAACTGATCAGAAACGTGAGCTATTGAATATCTGTGAGTTATTGGGATATCAATGACTTCCAATAGCAACTACCCATAGAGCCGGTATGAAGTTTATCATTGAAGGATAAGTATCCAGTTTAGAGCAACTCAGCAAAATATTGGACGCAGATATCACAAAATTAGCTATGTTTGTTAGCCGATTAATGACTGATCAGAAACGTCTCTTCTTGGATATGGTGGCAACTAGATATTTCTTATGAAGCTACTTTATGGTTATTTAGGGTAAAGTTACCAGAAGTTAGCAGTGCTCGAATAATTGACATATTGTACAAAAAGCTTTAATAAGATTCAGGGTTGATTATTTTAATTTAAAATTTTATGGTTGCCCGTCGTTACAGACTACTTCAACATTTACTAGACAAACGATCAAACCTCCCAATTGATTACAAAAGACTAATTTACATGACTGAGGTTAGACCTATTTGGACGTACGGAGTTGAGCTTTGCGGCTCTACTAAACCATCCAATTCATCTCGTATCCAATCCTTACAATCCATAATCCTTCGAAAAATTCTAAATGCACCTTACTTTGTCACCAATAAGCTTATCCATAAAGACCTTAATGTTCCATATGTTGCTGAGTTAGCCCAAACCAGACACCTATCCTTTCATAGTAAACTCCATAACCACTCAAATCCATTAGTTTCTCAACTTGCTTCCCACTCCATTCCCGATAATCCTCCGAGGCGTCTGAAAAGAAGATGGTCTAGAGATCTTCTATTGTAAAATTTTATTGAAGTGCTACTCATGAGTAGTTCGTTTCAAGTTGTTACATGTCATTGCAATCGTTATCAGTTCATTTACTTGATGTACATATTTGCATAGTTGTAAATTTCAATAAATTGATATATAAATATATATATATATATATATATATATATATATATATATATATATATATATATATATATATATATATATATATATATAAAAATTGATGGTTATGTACAAAGGTACTCTTACTAAAACCTGTCAGTAGATTAGAATTCAGGTTTTACTTTTAAACCGATACAATCTGATAAAACAAGTTTCTTTAACCGATATATTTTGCATAGTTCCATCGTGTTGTATAATAGATATTCCTGAAGTGTTTACGCTTAACCGAGAGCAAAGATAGTTAATTATATAATTATAGCAGGTACTGTTAATTCTTTTATTAACAATAATACAATATGTAAATTCGCATAACTGTGGGTAATTGCATAATTATTGGGATATCAATTACTTCCAAATGCAACTACCCATTGGTAGCATTCCAATAAATGCTCTATATTAAGAGGCCCTTGGACTATCTTCTTTTCAGACACTTCGTGCGTTTGTCAGGAACCGACTGGGAAGCAAGTTAATAGACTAGTAGATTTGAGTATGAAGCTTATCATGGAAGGGTAGGGTTCTAGTTTAGAGCAATTCAACAAAATATTGGGAAAAAAATTAAATATTTGACGCATTACTCTATAAAATATTTATCCAGCAACAAATTATCATTATTTGTTTTGTTGTTTATTACTTTTTGAAACTGTATACATTGAATACATCAAGCAATTTTAAGGAAGAGGGTAACTATGACATTTCAGTACTTTTTAAAATACTTTAAAGTACTCAGTAACACTTTAATAAAAGTTCTTCTTTTTAGACTCCTCGGAGTGTTATCTGGAATAGAGTCGGAATCAAGTTGAGAGCCAAGTGGATCTGAGTAGTTATGGAGTTTTCATTGAAAGAACCGGTTTGGGCTAAAACATATGGAATATTAAGCTCTTTGTGGATAAGTTTATTTGTGACAATAAGGAGCAATGAGGATTTTTCAAAGGATTTTGGATTGTAAGGATTGGTTGGCTTAGTGAACCCCCAAAGCTTAACTCCGTAAATCCAAGTTTGTCTTGTAAGTGATGGAGTATTCAAAGACGACAAGCAGTTTCTTGTCGTTTTAGTCTTGTACGTGGATTTCAAGTAAGACCTTTCTCCAAGTGGAGTCCTAGGTAGCGGATCTCTTCAACAGGGATCAGTGGAATGTTAATAAAGAATAGTCTACAACAAGAGGACGAAGGTTTAAGATACAATTCGGCAATGTTTCCTAGTTCTAAAAGATTATAATAACTCGAGAAAAAAATTAAAAAGTTTTTCTGCAATATATTAGATTATTAGCCGACCATTGAGAAATATGTTTTAAAAAATTCAAGTACCTTTTATGACAATAAAAGTTGACAATTTTTATGTACATTAAAAGTTGTAAAATAATGTAGTATATAAAGTAATAATAAAGGAAGGCTGGATTTTTATAGGGGCATTGTTACATATTGTGTTTAATCGCAGATGAATGCCCTTTAGCGAGAGCCCAATAAGATCTCTTTGTGGCTGAGGATTCCACCGCCCGGGTCGTCATAATAAAACGGCTTTTCATAACAGTGGTCCGTCGGGCATTTTTGCCTTTGAATGGGATCCACTCTGTTATATAAATAAAAATATTATTTTTATGAGATGGTGTAGCTCGGATAACTTGTATGCGCAGACTTAAAAGGGTGGAAATCTGCTCGAAAAACTTGAAAACAGCAGAACTGAAATAGCTCAGGAAAAGATGCTTTCTTTTTTTTATGGTGCTCTAGATAGTTTTAGCAAGATTTATAAATAATTCGTTATAAGGGTTTAAAAATCGATTAATCGATGTGGTTGAGAACATGATAGACTCGGATTATCAGATCCTTGGTTAATCGATAACACAAAAAAGTAAGGGAAATTCAAAACCGTAACGAAGAACAATTAATCTAATACATATATCTAACTAATAACAATACTTATTATGTATGTAATAATAATGCGCATTAGTAACATTATTACATATGTAAATCCACATTCTTTTTTTTAATTACCGACATTCTATTTGCCACTGCACGATATCTCCATGTCTAATTACAAAAGATTCGTTTAAATGATTATGAGATTGCCCACTAGTTCATCAACATGCTTAACATACGGTTCCTAATAATCATCTCAGGCATCTGATAACAAGATGATCTGGCGATTATAAAATTTATAACATTAATTGTAGTTCTTATACGGGAGTATTAGTTTCCCTCCAGAGTCTAATAAATCATTTAGAGAATAGCCTAAAATTAAATATTTATAAATCATTAGAAATAATGAAATCGTTCAAAACCAATCCAGATTTTTATTGAAATGTCCAGATAAATATTAGAAATAGATATGAGACTTAAAGATAATTTAAAATTTATTTCCAGTAGGGAAGGAAAAAAAAACCAAACAGTCATAGACTTTCAGAAGTCCTTTTCATTTTGCCTCCTTTAATGAGTATCAACATGTCTGATTTCTTGCCTTGCATTTTTATTTTTATTTTTTTAACTATTTATTGATATTTACAAATGTATTCATTATATGCAACAAGTAAATTTGAGGAAAATGTTCACAATGACATGTCAATAACATGTAAAGATCTACTCACTAGTAGCACTATTGATAGTTCAACATTAGAAGGCCTCTATGTCATATTCTTTTCAAACGCCTCGGAGGAATATCGGGAATGGAGTATCAGGCAAGTTGGGAGATTAGTGGATTCGAGTAGGTATCGAGCTTACTATGATATGATAGCTATCTGGTTTGTGCCAAATCAGCAACACATGGAATATTAAGATCTTAATAATAATAAGTCTTTTGTAATTTCTTAGAGCTTCAGGCGTTTATCCAGTAAATTTTGTAGTAGCTAAAGCGACCAGAAACTGCTCGTCGTTACAGACTACTTCAACATTTACTAGACAAACGATCAAAGCTACCAATTCATTACAAAAGACTTATTTACATGACTGTGACTAGACCTATTTGGACGTACGGAGTTGAGCTTTAGGGCTCTACTAAACCATCCAATTCATCTCGCATCCAATCCTTACAATCGAAAAACTCCTAAATGCCCCTTACCTTGTCACCAATAAAATTATCCATAAAGATCTTAATGTTCCATATGTTGCTGATTTAGCCCACACCAGATAACTATCCTTTCATCGTAAGCTCTATAACCACTCAAATCCATTAGTTTCTCAACTTGCTTCCCACTCCATTCCCGATAATCCTTCGAGGCGTCTGAAAAGAAGAGATCCTAGAGATCTTCTAGTGCATAATTTCTATTGAAGTGCTACTGATGAGTAGTTCTTTTCAAGTTTTGACATGTTATTGTAATCGTTATCAGCTCATTTACTTTATGTATATATTTGTACAGTTGTAAAGTTCAATAAATTAATATTAAAAAAAAATTAGTAGTCGGAAACGACGTGCGTTTCTTGTCCTTTAAATCTAGTATGTTGTCTTAAATTTAAAAAGAAAAAATAATATGTATAATCTATGTAGCTAATTGCTGATGTTCTCTATATTTTTAGAATCGATGATGAGTGTTTAACATTCAAAACTAGTCTTTAACTAAACAATTGCTATAGAAGTGGGAAATAATTCATCAATCCTAATTTTAATGTATTTTTGTTTATAAACATATAAATGTTACAAATAATTTTTTAAAAATCCAAAGATAAAAAATACTGTTTCTTGACCATCGGTTATTGAAGGTGACGCAGGCAGCATTCACACTAGGTTAGTTCAGGACTTACTCGTAACTCCTGATAGCAACGGACCATATGAGTTATGAAAGACACAAAGTTCTAGGATGTGGAATTTTTTTTTTTTTTAAACTGATAAAAGGAACCCTTAGAAGCCATTTCCAAAATATCGAAGACTTACAAGTACTGACAACTGGACAACTCAAGGCTTGTCCCAGTCATCTGATATTGTCACTAGAAATCTCCAGCAATGGACCGATACTGATCAGAAAGACAACGAGGCTTCTTTCAGATTCAGTTGGGAAACGGATAGGTTATTGTGTTACAGGCGTATTGGATATCGAAAACAAATTTACAAATATTTAACAAGGAATAACAATCAGTTATTAAATATTTAATCAAAATAAAAAATAAATCTATGTCTGGTCATCGATTTAATTACATTGGGATCAACAAGAATGAATATCATTAATAAATGTTACTGGGATTCTTTGTAAATACCAATCAAATAATACAAGTTGAATATGGACGCTTTTCCTCACCTCACAGATGTATTAAGTGCAAAAAATATAATTTTATAGTATTCAAATTCGAATCTTTGAATTTCCAAAATTGGTACTAAAATTTTATTATATTAAGTTAACAGGATTTATTTGAACTGTCTGAGTTAATATTAGCAATTCTAAAAAGATTTCGGTGAATATTTGAACATCTGAATAATCTAATAATGTATTAACAAGATTGTTTTAAAAACCTTTTCACATAACACATCTGTGAGCTAAGGCAATAGATTTATTAACTATCAAAATATATTTTTTTTAATTTGGATTAATGAATAATCAGATTGTGGTGCATTTTTTTTTTTCAATATATTATCTTTGTAGCTGTTATTAGAGGTTGAAACAATTTGGATTTTATCCAAAACATGGTTTAGGTAAATTCGAAATCGTCATGTTTGGGCAAGTTTTTCTGTCGTTTTCAAATCAAAAACGGTAAATTCAAATTAAAAATCTGAAGAGAGTAAAAGCTAAAGAGAATAAAATTCAACAGTAAAATTAAGTTGTAAAAAAAACTAAAACATTAAACCGATTGAAAATTGTTCAGCACTAAATATAAATTTAGAAGAAAAAAAGCTAAAAGGTGCCTTACAAACATGATTCTAGTTCGAGTACAACTTTTAGATAATAGTTCTAGAAATAACGATATAAGGCATAAGTATTATAAAAATCATAAACAAATAAACCTCTTTAGAATAAATGAAACTAGTTAAATTTGATTTAGGTTGTTAGGGAAAATGCCAATAACATACTTAATGCATATTTTATTCGGATATGCGAATGAATCGACTTTATTCAGTATGACTGGAATAACGCATATTTTTGTTTTCTTTAATATTTCAATAAAGATAAATATTTACACGCAATTTACGCCTGAGGGCAATAAACCTACATCCAAATCTTCAAAAATGTCCGAAACAGTGCCATACGATAAATACGTAATTTAAAACTATATAATACAATTGGACGAAAACAAATTTAATCATATTAGTAAACAATATTTTAATTTATATAATATGCTTGTAATGATACGTTATTGAGTATTTTTTATTTAAATAATTTTAAATGATATGTAACACATATGACGTCTAAAAACATTGTTCACAAAAAGTGTTGCCGAGACACTTGTATGAATTGAAAAGGATTACGAATGAAGAAAAGTATGCGCGAAAGACTGAATATATATTTTTTTAAATATATTTTTAAATAATTAAATTATTAAAATAGTTTCAATGTAGCGAAATATTAAAACGGGAAGTAATGAATGATTGAATACAGTAGCGCAACCTACCGACACCGGCCGCAACCAACATGACACACCGTGTAATTTTACTCCATTAATTTAACCTTTAGCCATTTATATGTTTATTTCTATAAAATATGATATCATATTTTCATTTATTATTAATATATATAAACTTTAGTGTGTTTTCTACAAACATTATCAGCCAATTAGAAAAAAAAATACTTTTAACATGTTGAACAATTTAAAGCCAGTCTTAAATTTGTTTAATGTTATTGTACACTAATCAGAATAGATATTTTATTTTATTATTTTATTGTATAAATTATTATAAATTCCATGAGATGAAGGCACTTAATCGAAAATCGTCAGCATCCAAAATATTATAGGTAAATTTAAAAAAAATTATTAATTGGAATTTTATAATGAGGATTATTATCAATACAAGTCCAACATTTATTTATGTATTATAAGATACTGACTGAGCCAAAATATTGAAAGAGATGTGTGGGATTTGTAAGAATAAAATTTAGGAAATGTTTGAAAATCAAGAAACACATTTTATTTTATTTGCCAACGTTTCAAAATTTTTTTTTGCAAACGTACAATCCAGTTCTGTTCATTTCATGACAGTCATTATGTTAATTCTACTTGTTTATTATTTTTTTTTTTTTTTCCAATTTTCCAGCTGCCCTATTGTAGATTCCCCAATGTCCATCAAAATCATTTTTCCGAAGCATTAGAAAATAAAATAAAATATGTTAATTTTCAAACGTTGCCTAAATTTCTTTCTGATTGAACCCAGCCAACACATCTTTCAATTCAAAATTTATAGGTATTGTAATTTAAGTTGCCTGTCATTTATTATATAGCTTTGTACTTTTAAACAACATAATGTTTTAATAAATTAAAAACACTTAAGACATTAACAACAATTTCCATTAATAATTATTTTTTTAATTAATTTTTATATTGAATTCATTATTAAGAATTCTAATTAAATATTTACTTGATGAAATTCTATTTGACCAAATCCCATTTAATTGAGCAAGAAATTAAAAGAAAAATTAATTAATATTCAATAAAAAACAAATAGGTGCGACATTTTTAAAAATATAAATATAAACAAAAGTATTACTAGAGATTTTTAGATCTATATATAAGTTTTGATATAGTTATTATTATGCTTACAGTTATTATGTTTGTTAGTAATATGCTGAATGGTTTAAAAGTAAGTTTTAAAATTGAATATCATTGTTTAACATTCAGATAAATTTTTATTTTTTTTATTTTAGTATGTAAATTATAATTATAAATTATTTTCTGTTGTTCATAGCAATATTATAAATTCGATGTGACCAAAAATGTATGTTGATTATATCTTTTTATGTGAGAATTTTCAACTATGTATACTATCTGACAACGTTAAACTCTAAAAACTATCTATTGTTAAAAAAAAAGAAAAAAAAAAAACACGATTTTTCCCTGTCTTGGAGAAACAATTGATCATGTGTACGTCTTTCTATAAACTACTGTTTTTCCCAATTTATATTTACTCAATTACTTAAATTAATAATTAAATAAAGTTAACAATTGATGGTTATTCGAAGAAAACAAAGTATCGAGAAAACAGGGGTTTCAGAAACCAATATAGCTCATGAACGGTAGGTCCCAGTGAAAATTTTCATATTTAAAATTTTTTTTCCATTAAATGTCTGATTAGGAAACTAAGGGAAAATTATCGATCCGAGCAATGCCAGCAGAGTAAAAGGAATACTAAAGAAATTTTGTAAGCTGTGCTATTTTTATTATCATGTGTTAAAATAATACACACACGCACGCACGCACTCTCGCACGCACGCACGCACGCACGCACGCACACACACACACACACACACACACACACAACACACACACACACACACACACACACACACACACACACACACACACACACACACAAAACCACGAGTATTTTTCGTCTGTAGTATTAGTATTTTCTAATTACTTTATCTGGAGTTTCAGGTATCCAAAGATATAAATGGAGTATTTAAGGATTTTACTGTCAATAAAAAAAATACTAAGTGATGGAGCATTATGAAATTTCGAATAGTTAATCTTCTAGATGTTGGTTTCTTTTAATCCTAGATTGAGTTCTTTCTAGCCACATTAATTGTAATATAATAACTTTAATATTTGTAAATACTTTCCGACATTTACTTATTTATTTCACCATGGCAATAATACATAATTTATTATAATTATTGTGAGTAAAATTTCATAAATAATATAGCTTCATTATTAATAATCCAGCTTGTTATATGTTTCTCATACTGTTTTGACCATAATAAATAAAGAAATATTGACAATAA
Source organism: Euschistus heros (assembly GCA_003667255.2). NCBI lineage: Eukaryota > Metazoa > Arthropoda > Insecta > Hemiptera > Pentatomidae > Euschistus > Euschistus heros. The sequence continues at coordinate 581,270 of RCWM02000036.1, read as the reverse complement.
TTCTCATTAATAATTGTTTGTAAAATGAAGTTTTAAATATGATTAATCCCTTAGATAATTCAGTATTGAATTTATTTTATCATTAAAGCTTTAAATAATACAAAATTCAGGTTAAGATACACCATCATAAAATGAAAAATTAATTAATTTTTATTATAATTACTTTTAGAAAAAAACACAAAAAAAATAAAAACAAATGGATGATGTGTTTATAGAAGCAACACAATTGAATTAACAATATAGATATCAATCAAACGTACTACAAAATTTAATTACAATATTATAGTAATATTACATTAAATTCAATTAACATTTAGCCAATGACCCTACTAGTTTATTTAATATAAAATGATTGATATATGGACAACAGCAAATTATTAATTGAATTAATAATTAACGAAAACGTGTCCTCAGCCGCAATCGTATTGAAGCAGTGTAGAAATTGATGCATATGAATTATTCATGTAGATTTGTACTGATATAATTTGATTTTTTTATTCAATTGTATTTATTATTCAACGCAAAATAATCACAATTCAACAATTAAATAAGGCTAATATCAATTATGTTTTATTTTCCAATTGATTTATATTTTAAACTTGAATGTTGCATTGCTTCTCGTAATTGTATCACTTTGACGACAAAATAATGGACATTTATAAGACAATTGTTAATAGATTCTCTAAATACATAATAAAATTTAAATAAATGTCAATTTTCTTAATAATATTAAATTGATGTTTGTTTTTTATGCGAGTTTCATTTCTATGATAAGGAGTTTTTCTACGATAACAAAAAGGTCATCAGAATATTGTGATATAAGATGAAGAATCTAAAAATAAATCTTTGAAGGTTTTTCTAATGGAAACTTTTTATTCAGTATCAAAGTTGGAAAATTAATACTTAGCCAAATACCTTTGAAAACCACTCAATACTCCTCACCACAGTTTGGCAAAATGTAATCATCACTAAATATTTAAAAACTAATTCCCTGGAATCAATCATCTATTCAAATCGTGATTAAATCTTCCAGTTGTCTTTTTCATTGAACTAAATCATTAATTGACTAAAAACGAAATGAAAGATTTAATCATGATTAAATTAGATGATTGATTCGAGGGAATTCGTTCTCAAATATTTACTCATGATTAGATTTTGCCAAACTCTACTCCTCATTATGTATAATAAACATATCCATAATGATCCTAATGTTCCATATGTTACTAATAACATATATTATTCAGGATATCCACTCGAAAGCTTCTATAGTTTTTTCTAGTTTGTTTCTGGTTTCTCTAGTTTGTTCCAGAGATTAGCCGATTACGAATTTGCTCATACTGCCAGCAAATTCGATTATTGCTTTCATATCAATTCAGGTAACACGGCAATATTTGAGGCTCTTCGTTCATAGCTTTATAGCCGTCTGTTGTAGTTAAAGCTTTTGGTAATCTTATATTTTATCTCCTTTTTTTAAAAAAAGGGCTAGTATGTAACGGACTGTTTTTTTTTTTAGAAAAATAAATGCAAGATTCGGCATTTTAATTTAATTCAGAAAAATATATAGTGTTTATAGACTTATTTATATGACACTAGTGATGTGGGCCAGGAATATCTACAGAGGGAGGGGACTTCTAAAATGGGCCCGGGAAGATTCCCAATTTTTGGAATTCCCAATTTATGAAACATTTTAGATTTTGAATGTTTTAACACTAACATTTAAATCCCAGAACTATCATTCCATGCATTAATTTCACTATAAACAATATCTTGGGAATTTATAGAAAAATTACTAAAAAAGCTAAATGGATTTTGGATTCCTAAACCATTATTAAAAACGCAAGCATGTTATAACAAGCAATGTGTTCTTGGACCATTTAAACATTCTAGGTCGGAAATATTCAGAAACTACCTATTTTTATAAATTCCATGTTTCTTTATGTTTTTTCAACCTTACAATTTGTAATTTTTATGCAAATAATTGTCAATATTGCCACACCATTTAGAACATTAAAGTTTTAATAAACAAGAGGAGAATTAAAGCTTAATATAATATTTACTCAATTATTTGATCTTTAAAACATAGAAATGTGTTTATTTCTAAGGAGGAGTTTAAGTCGAGATCCAAAATCCTAGACCTATTGTGAGTGACAGTGACTAGGGGACCTAGAAAAAAAAATTACTTCTCGTTTATTCAATTAATAATAATACTTTTTGAACATTTAAGAGTGTTTTTGTTTTATTTTAAAATGTATTTCAGTTTTTGAGTTTGATTTAACCATATAATTACTGCTTTTACCTATCGATTTACTGTTTTTGAGCTAACTTGCTAATTAATCATATGACTTTATGACACCAAAACATTTCTCACATAATTGCAAATAAAAACTTATGTAAGTTTCTAAAATAGGAGTTTCCTTTTCGTTTAAGAATTAGTATTTTTTTAATTAAAAACCACAAAACAAACCTGTGGTTATAAAAAAAAATAGTAGGTTACTTAATTTGTTTATTCAGTATTGTAGAAGTTATTTTATTTCTTGTTAAATGATGATCTTTCTTTAATAATTGGTAACAAAAGAAAGAATTCCTATTCTTACAATAATTAACAAAATCTAAAGATGAATCTAAAATAAAAATTATAATCAATAAAGGCCATGTTTTCATTTCAATCGATCCATTTTTAAGTGGGGAAATATAAATAAATAAAATGGCCAACTATTCGGCGGTTTTTGCCGATTAATCGCCGACCACAAAAGAAGCCGATTAGTCAGTTGTCTATTCACGGACTAGTCCCATCTCTAATAATAAACCTATCTATAATAATCTAAATGTTACATTTGTAACTGTTAACATTTATTATTTAGTTTTGCCACTCAAACTTGTTTGAGTGTAAGGTTTCTCTTGTTTCTTCCCATCGATTCACAATAATACTCTCAGCGGTCTGAAGAGAAGATGGTTTTCGAACCTTTTAATAAATAAGAGTACTAGTTTTTAGTGTTTAACATTTCTCCAGTATTAATTAATACTGGAGTACCGTAACGATATCGTTATGTTTAAAAAGTTGTGAAATTTCAATTAATGAATTATTAAGAATATTATTTGTAAAAGGAATACGGTATAAATGAAGTCCCAGTATTTGTGAGAACAGCTATCTTTGTCGTTTATTGTCCTTAGATTTAATTAAGTACAATATTTCACAGTAATAAATACAGTGTAGTGATTCATATTTTAAAACATAATATTAATTTCTATATTAAAACAGACAGATTTTCCAAGAAAATGTTACTTTATTGAACCATTCCATTTCAATCGAATCCGGGGGTGTAATCAGAAAGTGGGAATGAAGTTTTACAAATTGTTTAGAAGACATTGTTATCTTTAAATTATGAATATAAGTTTATATATAACCAGTTCCAAGTATCCTCTCGATACTCGATGTTCCTATCGTTTAGAAATCCATTTCGCAAAAAGTTATTTCCGGAAAAGATATTTTTTCTAAAGACAAAATACTACTGAAGTTTATTATTTCTGCAATTTTTAAAAAATCATTAATATCTTTTATGTACAAGCTGTCTTAAAGAAAATGGTATGTCGGAGAATGTTTTACTGTCAAGAAGTTGTTATTTAAAATAGAAATTACAAATTGACATTTATTAAAGTAAAATATCTATAGAATTAGCCAATAATGAACGTTTCCATAATATTCTCAATGTTTCATATCTTTCTAATTCCACTCAAAACAGACACCTATTCTTTCATAATGAACCTATCTACTAAAACTAATCTCTTTTTCTTTTTCTTTTCTTTTCTTTATTGATATTTACTGTATAAATTATATTCAACAAGTAAATTTGAGGAGAATGATTACAATAACATGTAAAGAACTACTAGCAGCACTTGAATAAAAGTTCGACATTAGAAGGTCTCTTGGCCATCTTCAGATGTTTCGGAGTATTATCGGGAATTGAGTCTGAGGCAAGTTGGGAGACTAGTGGATTGTAGTGGTAATGGAGTTTACTATGGAAGGATAGGTATCTGGTCTGGGCCAAATCAGCAACGTTCGGAACATTAAGATCTTTATAGATAAGTTTGCTTGTGACATAAAAAGAAGAATTGAGAATTTTACAAAGGATTTCGGATTGTAAGGATTAGATAAAAGAATAATCGGAAGGTTTAGTGTAGCCACATAGCTCAAATCCGTATTTCCCAACGGATCTTGTAACTTAGGAGCTTTGAACGCTTGCCTAGTAAATGTTGTATTAGAAAACGACGAGCAGTTTCTAGTCTTTTAAGTCTGTTATTAGTTTTTCTTAAACTTACGAACATGCTTATAATTCCATTCTCGATAATCTAAAAAGAAGATGGGTTCGATGCCTGTTTTACAAGTCACAAACATGTTGTATACACTATCCTTTATATTTAGTTGATGTATTTGTTTAAACAGGATTAAATTTCAATTTATTTTATTTAGTTTAAAAATACTTTTACAAAATTAAATGAGTTGGGGGTTACAGTTAACGTGAAGTTTGTTACCTTAAAAATAATCACGTCCTTGCCTTTATTGTAATATATATATTTATCCATAAATAAATGGGCTGATAAAGCCCAAACCAGATACCTATCCTTTCAAAGTATTCTCCATAAGTATTCAAATACATTAGTCTCTCAGCTTGCTTCTCACTCTATTCCTGACAACCCTCCGAGGCTTCTGAAAAGAACATGGCCTCGGGACCTTCTCATATAAAACTTTTATTGAAGCGCTACCAGAGGGTAGTTCCTTCACAAGCAATTGTCGAGTTATTATGTATCCTATCACATTTACTAGATTTTTTTGTTTTTTATGTAAAGTTGTAAATTTCAATAAATGGATAGATAAATAAAATAAAAAATTATCGTAAAAAACAGCACTATCACATATCAGGACCACCCTTGCTCACATCAATCCGGATATAGGAGAATCTAATATTATTAGGTTAATACTATACATCAATAAATTCAGTGAGGAATTAGTTCAAATACTTCAAAACTTGTAAAAAAGAGAAATTTTAGGAATCCGATCCTTACAATCCAAAATCCTTCGAAAAATCTTCAATGCTTCTTACTTTGTTGCCTATAAACTTATCCATAAAAATCTCAATGTTCCATATTTTGCTGATTTAGCCCAAACCAGATACACATCCTTTCATACTGAAACTGCACTCCCACACGAATCCACCAGTTTCTCCCAACATGCTGCTTCCCACTCCATTCCTGATAATCCTCCGAGGCGTCTGAAACGAAGATGGCCTAGAGACCTTCTAGTGTACAATTTTCGTTGAAGTGCTACTTGTGAGTAGTTCTTTTCAAGTTTTTACATGTTATTGTAATTGTTATGAACACATTTACTGGATGTATATAGTGGATAAGGCGCCACGCTAGAGAGGTGGAGACTTGGGTTCGAGTCCCAACCGGGGTCAAATCTTTTCTCTTCAAAAATAAAAAATATATTTAAAAAATATTTGTTAAAATAAGAATTATTTCATAATTTATATATATATATATATATATATATATATATATATATATATATATTTTATATCGAAATCTAAAATTCCGACAGACTAAACAACTATCGTAAAAAAATATCGTCACCTGCAACTAATATAATTAAATTTTTATAAGATTATATGATTTATTGCGATTTTATGACATCGGTTGGTGGAATTTTGATACTTTTTGTGTTGTGGCTCCCAATATGCGAGTCTTATTCTTTGACAAATAAAGTTTCAAATATTATTATTGAATTAATAGGTAAACTTTTTTTAATGCAATTCTGTAGAGTCAAGTCAGACCTTAGTGATTGTTGAGAGCGTGATGTGATTTTTACTGACATTTATAAATTGCGCATGGCAAGATAGCTCGAGGGGATCCGAGCCTCACGTCGCTGTTAATGACTTCCATCAAAAGTTTAAGGTCAGTATGGAAACGTTTTTTTCACTGACCTCCTTGTACAAGGCAGGAGAAAACCCAAAATATATACATATAGGTTAAAGATCTATGTGATCTATCTCATAGGAATAATAGATATCTGACTGGTTTAACATGCATAAGAATCACTTCGTGGATTACAGTAGACATCCCTTTATCCGGTATCACCCGGATAAGGGAAAACGCAGGATAGCAGAAATTATCAGTTATAATTAAAAAATCATAAAATAACAAAAAAAAAGATAGTAATAAACCTCCCTACCGCATATGCAGTCTGGGGTTCAACAAATATACAGATAATAAAAACAAAAATTAGGTTAAGTTTTCCATATAAAATATAACTTGTACGGTATGCAACCACTAAGACAAAATTGCATCTCACCTTTTCTTTTCTTTTATTTATTTTTTGGTACTAATTGTGTTTAATTATAAATTACTTATTGAATGGTGCAAAATACATTTTTATTTAAGTAATGAACTTCATATTACTGTTTTACATATTACATATTTTTTTTTACAGATAGAGTATCTCAAAACTATCATAGATTTGTAATTACTCGTAAATGTATGAATAATACTACGGATAAACTAATAATTAAATCCCAGTTTAATGCAGAACATTTCCTCTTTTTTTTTTTTATGTATCCTGATGAGATAAGATTATATATATATATATATATATATATATATATATATATATATATATATATATATATATATATATATATATATATATATATAGTCATCTTCATCAGTCCCAGAAGACCGTTCGTCTAGCAATCACCAGTTTTACCCTCTCGCCGCAAATTTGAGCACCTTTTATATATACATATATGGTATCGGAGTATAAAGCGTATCTTTAAATAGACGTCATCACTTATAACAATTCATGATTTATTAGTTAAAATAAATATTAAAGAAGAAATTATTATTTCAACTTTTTGAAGATTTTCATAAGTTAGTAGACCGTCAGTTCATAAATTTGTATTTTACGAAATTTGAGAGAAAGTGAAATGATATTTTAAATATTATACTTAAATAGCAGGGTTCATCACATGTTCAATCGTTTAATTGCAATATTTTCTAAATTCTAAATGGTTAGAATTTGGAGTAAGATGTATGTATTTGGGGTGTGCATTCATGGAGAAACATTTAAAATATAAATTTTAACTTATTGTGCTGACGTTTCGGCCTACAAAGTATGCCTCAATCATATTTAATTTATTTTTCTTGTTTCTTTAAACTTGTATTTTTTTACACCCGATCTATCATTAGTTCCACAGTTAACAAATACCTCGCCAATACTAATCTTTTAAGGTCAAATTTATTGATAATTATATGATTGGCGAGTTATTATTTAAAGTATTGTCAACTAGGTAAATCATGCTTTCAGTAAGTAACCAATCGTTTTTGATAAATAAAATTTCTTAGCGTGCGTTTATATATGCGTATATTTAGTTTCTATAGCTCAGTTTATAGCTTTATAGCCCTGCGGTCATGCAGCTATTTTGTTTTTAATGAACGACAGTTCTCCGAGAATGGATATATACATACATGAAAATAGTAGGTTCCGTTATGTTCTTCATTCAATATTGTAGAAGAATTTATCTAGTTATAGTTTGTTAGTATACATATATAAAATTTAAATACCTATCCAGCTTAATTTTATGTTGAAGGGGGTTAAAATATTTAGGCATTTTTCTCCATTTATATTTTATCGATTGAATCAATGAATCGACATGTTACTGAATTTCCCATCTTCAGAAATAATCACCTCTTCTGCATCGTTTAAAACATTTTACTTATGCGTATTTTTTTTTTATTCTATAAAATTATAGACTCAAGTGATAAAATACATATGGAAAAAAATTCAATTTTTTTTTAATTTCAATAAATAGGTACCTAAGATTCGAAAATACATTAATAAATTTACTGTGGGAGTACTGTCGCCTTAGTCCCGTCGCGTATCAAGCTTTAAATAGTGTTTTTTTTTATCTCTACGGGAATTTCAGGATTTCTGCTAATGCAGTCGATTTAGGCACGCTTAAATCCTTGTTGAATGCTGCCGATATCAATATTCCAAAAAGTTCTTCCATTATATCCAGGAATGGAAACAGTCTCCAGTTCCAGCACGCACTGATACGGGACGCTAGCTGGTTTGTAATCTGTCCCACAACTTTTCGCTCAGGACTTAAGTACACAGTTAAAACTTGAGTCCCGCAAATCACTTTTTTATGTTAACTGTGTTTTTATTTCTAGCGCCAAGAGGGGGGGGGGGGGGTTAAAAACCGCCCTACTGCAGGGTGGAACCTGAGATCTATAACCTGCTTGAAAAACAAACTTAAACTAGTAATTTCCGAAACTTGTAACAACTACACTGAAATGAATTTCTACCGGCTAAAAGTCCTGTCTATTCCAGTCCTTTGATGGTCTCATTTTTTTTTTCTTTTCTTTTTTTTCAACAAGGCAACTCAATTTTTTGTTTTGTATTTACATGTAATTTTCCATCCAAGGAACTTCGTAGAATAAATTAGACATTATGATATAGTAGCAATATTTATAATTTTATATATATATACATATATATATATATATATATATATATATATATATATATATATATATATATATATAACGTTAAATTCACAGGTATATTTAAGTTTAAACAAAGAATACAAGTGCTGGGTTTAATGCTACCCCCGCGAAGATGGCGGCTGATTCCGCATTGCTGATCGCATTTCTTCAACACGGCATTTTATACATAAATAGCACTTTATAACACTTCCATACCGCGACGATTATGAAATGAATTATAATTATTTGTCCCTTAAATAGTGAATAATAAACATTGTCGTAATTTATTCCGAGGTATCTTTAATATTCCGCAATATTCCTTTATTATAAAGGATCCGTATTCTATTATGGAAGGAAGACTCGAGGATGGAGTAATCTTTAGTACGAAGGCTATATGCAAATCAAAGCGGGAGTTGTGTATATAATCCAATAAAGAACCTGTTTTTACGACCCCATCCTATCCGAATAAATATTACGTTAAATTTAATGCAGGAATCGTAAACTAAAATAGGACAATAATTTTCCCAGATATTGAACGATATATCACAATAAATAGGGCAAATGTTCAGTTATTGTACAGTTGAACACGGGCTGGAAGAAAAAATCGCATCCGGATGGTGCGGATTTTCCGTATAGACATCAACGGACGGTCATGAAGGAAAATTATAAAGGAAAACGAACCCTGTATACAAAGTTTTCATTCTTTTTCTTTTGATTTTAGATTAATTAAACTAAAATTATAATGAATACAAAATTCTAACTTAAAAAATATATATTCAATCGGATGAAAATTATACAAATAAATCATAATAAATCGTGTTATTACTGTCAGAAACATAGGAAATGGAGTTTTCTGAATTTTCGAATTTTCAGGGTCTGATGCGCGACTATCAATCAATCAATGGGCTGCTTTTTTTTTTTTTTTTTTTTTTTATTAATAAATTATCGGCCTGTGAAAAACACCCTCCTTTGTTCCTTTTTAGATCTTAATAGAAGGTGATAGATTGAACTCCATGACAAAGTCTCCGCTGCTGATGCCCCGTTGGCGGCGACAAATTTGACAATTTATCCGGTATTATCGTCCTATTTCTGCAATATCGTACTCCCAGTTAAGATAATATAAAATAAGATTATGCGAAAATTAGAAAAAAATATTTGTAACTTTATTTACGCCAATTATCCAATATTTTAATTTTATTCAATATTCAAATTGGAATCGGCAACAAGAACAAAATTATCAAACCAGAATTCTATCATCCAATAACATAAAATTCTACAATCCAATATATTTTAAAACCTCAAAAAATATGAGGTCAATTTTTTTTAAAGAATTATTTTACATCATCAGTAAAACTTGTCTAAATAAAATCAACACAAAATAAAAATAAAACATTGGCTTTAATTTTCACACAATTTGTTTCAGAATTGTAATCAAAAGTTGGAATGTATCGGAATTACGATTATCGAAGTCGCCAATGATTGAAGTCCCCGCGCGCTACGAGCATTAAGTTCTCATTCTTCTCCAATACCAAAATTATATTTAAAAAATAATAGGATAATAGTATTAATAATTATTACCATCAATCGATTGATTTTTCATATTTTTTAAAATATTTGAAATATTTTTTGAATTGATTTAAACGCCAAAGATTTAATTTTATAATTTTTTTTTTTAACTCCAAAGATTAATATGAATAAACTGATACTAACATGCTCAAGTTTTTTTCACAACTACAATAAAATGTTCGTATTTTTTTAAATAGTGAATATTCCGTATTGTGGGAATTAAAAATTGTACAGAGTTCTTGAGCAAATTTATAGTATTAAAACAATATTATAGAATTGGCGAATAACTTAAAAGATTATTTAAATATTTTTAAAAATTAATAATAATAAAAATTATACCAGTTCCATTCAGGTTGTAAAATAATATATAAATATATAATTTTATGTTAAGTTTATAGTAGTCTAAAGATTACCCGTCTTACTAACCTACTTGGCGCAAGTAAGAATTATCAACAGATTATTAAATAACGTTAAAATTTCTCAATTCATTGATATAATGTTTAAAATTGTATCTAAAATTATTAAAATTCAACAGATTCTCCTCTGATATGATGAAATGATTTTTTCTTGCATTAATAACAGATATCCGTAGTTGACGGAGAACTTGTATTCGGAAACTGCTACTAAGAACAGAAGCTTTGAAATTTCTCACACGATAGCTCGCCCTGAGAAACCGTGGTTAATTGTTGCGCTTAAGAAAAATTACATTCAATTTAGAAAGCTTAGAGGCTTCCTTTCCCACAGCTGTACCGCGCTTCTCACCTTCCGATACTTCAGTCGGCGGCGCGCAAAATCTAGTGATTTCCACAACTATTTTGTATTATTCAAGCAAATTTCGCAACTATTTATATGCATATGATTTTAAAGTGTTCTTAATTTAAAAAATCATAATTTAATATAATTATGGTAATTTAAAAATTGAATTAATTCATAGAAATATTTTAAATTAAATTTTATATAGTTGAGTTTGAAAATTAATAGAGAAATATATATATTTTTTTTAAGTTAATTAACTACAGACCGATATTTTTCTAGATATCGTTTTATCATCAAATCACGTTTTATCATAAGACACAATATAATGTCTTATCAAATTAAGATCTTAAATATATAAACAAATAAATAAAATTAAAAAATCAACAATTCATATATTTTTATCGGTTCTGACGTTTGTCCGGCCAAGCTTGAAGGAAGACTTAAACTCACTTGGTCTGTCCAATTCAGAGACGAGGTCATCTGTAGTGGCTGAAGCTACGGCGAAGATAGCCTGCAACCCGACCAGAACTCTGGCCAGAAACATGAGTCCACCACTTCCACAACACCCAAATCGGCAAGTCCAAAGACACCTGTCCACTGATAATACTACATGCAAAGATGGAAACGCTATGCTTAAACCTACTTTACATAAAATTCATCGATTCTAAAAATTGTTAAAATGACTTTTTATGACTAATAGTTGAGTGTTTTGACAAAATGAACGGTGATCATAGTGGTGCCAGAATCGAGAGCGATGACTATGGCATTGCGTATAAGACGCGCGACGGGGGAGAGAGAACTGCGATACTACCCCTCTACTTGTTCCGTCCCGACTGAGCCCCCTCCGCCCCACCACCGCACTCCTCCGGCTACTTCCCCCACCCCCCTCCAACTTCCTAGTTTTTTATTCGCCATTACCTTTGACCGATCTCTCATAATGACTAGCCTATATTTGACTATAATAAACAATATTAGAACTAAAATTTAATATATTTTATTGAAAAATTAAAATTTATGAGTCAAGCAATTAAAAAAAAAAAAAATTAAAATCGTAACATACAAAAGGAAATTTAAATATTTCAGAGAATAATTATTTCCAAAAGATATAATTTAATATTTAATGAGTATTTAGGACGGATAAAAAAAGGTAAAATTGATTTTTAATTTTATTTCACAAGTGCTGTGTTAATTTAAGAAGAAGAAAATGAACTTTATTCTGGGACTACTTGTCCCCTAAGAATAACATATGATTACATTACATAGGACAATCATCTGGCTTTGATAATTAATTATAATAAATAATAATATTAGATAATAATAAAAATTGATTAATAATTAGATTATGTGTTACAAAATAACTGAGACATCTTGTAAAAGGATACATCTTATGTGTACTATTATAATGTATATTACATAAATATTCATGTTTTACATTTGTTCGGAAGATTGAAGATCCAGGAGGTAAAGAAATAGATGGTGTTTAAAGGAAGTAAGAGTGGAGCTTTGAGAGGAAGTGCGGATAATAAAGGATTTCTCGAAGGATGCAGTTCGATGCGCTGGAGTGTACAGGTTGATGGGTTGGGTTCTAGTATTTAAGAGGTGGATGGAGGAACGCAGGGTAAGGAGGTCATGTATATAGGTTTTATATCTCTATAACAAAGCAACTACTTCTATGATAAACACACGAGGGCTAGGTATCTATTGTTGAATAAAAGTATTATAAATGTTGAATGTGCCAATAAGGATGACAATGTTGCTAACATATTGACAAAGTCATCCTTTACTGACAAATTTATTAAATTTAGAGATATATCAACGTCAGCTATAGCAATCAGAGATATAGCAATCTCAGCTTTTTTTTTTATTTCACTTTTTTTCAGATCTACGTAGATTAGTCCAAGTCAAACAAACGTACAGACCACCATGATTTCATCGACATTTCAAAATCAATAACATGAATTACGGAAATTGGAAGATAGGAGAATTTGAAGTGTTTCAAAGTTTTTATAATTTTTTTACTGTGCAATATACATTAAGTAAATGTGTTAAAAACGCTTACAATAACATGGTAAAACTTGAGAAGAACTACTCATCAGTAGCACTCCAATAAAAATCTACACAAGAAGATCTCTGGGCCATCTTCTTTTCAGACGCCTCGGAAGATTATCGGGAATTGAGAGGGAAGAAAGTTGAGAAACTAGTGGATTTGAGTGGTTATGGAGCTTACTATGAAAGGATTGGTATCTGGTTTGGGCTAAATCAGCAACATATGGAAAATTAAGATTAGAACATGTAAATTAGTCTTTTGTAATTAATTGGGAGCTTTGAACGTTTGTCAAGTAAATGTTGAAGTAGTTTGTAACGACGAACAGTTCCTTGTCGTTTTAGTCTTGTATGTGGATTCCAAGTAAGACGTTTGTCCAAGTGGAGTCCTAGGAAGCGGATCTGTTCAACTGGGATTAGTGGAATATCATTAAAGGATAATGTAGGACAGGAGGTCGTAGGTTTACGACGAAGTATCAAAGTTAAATTTTAAAATACTGAACAGATGAAAATTACGGGCATTTTCTTATCGTTATAAATGCCCGTAATTTTCGACTTCTTCAACATTTACTAGACAAACGTTCAAACCTTCCGACAATTATTAGACCTATTTTTACATACTCAGTCGAGCTTTAGAGCTCCACAAAATAATGCAATTCGTCCCATATCATGAAATCCTTACAAACCAAAATCCTTCGAAAAATCCTCCATGTCCTTCTTTGTCACAAGCAAACTTATCAATAAAAATCTACCATATGTTGCTGATTTAGCCCAAACCAGGAGCCTATCCGTTCATAGTAAATTTCATAACCATTCCAATCCACTAGTGTCTCAACTTATTTCACATTCTATTTCATATAACCCTCCAAGGCGTCTGACAAGAAGATGGGCTCGGGACCTTCTAATATAGAACTTTAGTTGAAGTGCTAACAATAGGTAGTTTCTTTGCAAGCCGATACGTAATTTTTGAGCGTTATCTTCATATTTACTGAATGTATTTTTATTTTATTATATACAGTTGCAAATTTAATTTTTATAGCTATTTAGCCATGCGGTCATGCATTTCCCTTTCAATGAGCGACAGCTCAGGATATATACAAACAAGAATATATATATATATATATATATATATATATATATATATATATATATATATATATATATATATATATATATTATATTATTATTATTATTTATATATATAAATTGATTTAAAAGTTACTTCTAACATGAAAAATTCTAGATTTTTTCCTTTCATTAACAACTATAACAAGATTCTTAAATGCGAGAAGGCAAAACAATGATTAGTATCAATTATTTCATTTCAAAAATGACGATTTACAAAAAGCTTTCAAAATAGCACCAGAAAAATTGGGGTGTAAATATTCCCTCTTCAAGGAAGTTACCTAACAGTTTAAAACAGGATAAAACAATTCGAAATGGTAGAGAGTTCATTTATTACAGGAAAAAAATTATTTACAGAAATCGCAATCATAACTGGCTCTTTCAGCCCCGGCACGATCTAAGTTCCCACATTTGGGAACATTTTACCCACACCTCTCCCCGAGTGTCTTCAGAGAACTTTCCATCACAAAAGATGCAAGGTGTGAGGGTGTGAGCTCGATACGTCGAAATTCCCGGGGAAACTGAGGTAAATATTTACACCAAGAAAGGGTACACATATTAACACCAACTCCTACTAAGAAAGATGGCCACTATCACCTAAATGTAACCTAAAAGCGTTCAAAAAGTAGCTTAAAATCTCTGCTTTACAGGTATTATTGGGAAATTATTTTTAAATAAACATAAAAACATGAAACAAAAAACGATTTCACATTTCTCTCAAACGTTTACAGTCCAGAATGAACACCAATTCGCACCCATTCATCGAGACTATTTGAAAGAATGGTTCCAACTGCTCACTGCTATCTTGTATTAGTTACCGACACCTTAAGAAGCCGATCGTCGGCTTTCATATTAATACTGAGAGAAAATTATTTCGATTTAAAAGAAAAAAAAACAGTATGTTTAAACAGTAGTCAATAGTACCATTAAATTTAAGATAAATGGCAAATAAACAAAAAAAATTTATTTTTTTTTATCTTGCGTCCACAAAATGTGTAAAATGTCCTAAAAGAAAGAACATCACTGACCCAGTCTCACTAGGAAATAGCAACTTCAAAGACGAAACCTGAGGCTCGAATGAAGGACTTTTCCATTGCACGCATCCAAAGGTGAAGCCATCAAATGATTTGATAAGAACTCAACAGATCATATTAACATTATTTATTTTTTACTATTATAATAAGAAGAACCATAAAAATAACAGAAAGCGAATTACTTGCAAATTGTAATCCATTGATCGGCTTACATCCAGACTTTAGAAGTGGCCAAGCGTGGGCGATTTGAGAGGTATGCATTTTATTCGGCAATTAATACGGAATAATCCGATAAGAATCCATCCAATTGATCAGAACTCCGTAGTGATCGGTACAAAGAATGCATGATGAGAATCGTTGTTAGCCGATGGATTAGCGAACATAAATAGGATTTGGCTTCAACAAGATAACGCCCGACCACGCACTTCTCGCCACACGAAACAAATAATCCCAAAACTGGGTGGGATCGCTGCTCTCCCTCGCCCTTATTTATTAATTAATGCTAACAGTTTGGACTTAACACCTTCTGTCTGTCCCTATCAAAATTGTTCTTGTATACTACTATTCGAAACCCATAGAGCATTGTGTTAAATGCACGGAAACAAACCCTATCATATACAGGGCGATTCCCTTTTAGTGTGAAAAAATAAATGAGTGAAAGCAAACAAGTGAAGAAAAAAGCAGTTGACCTCACCTTTCTATTCTAATTCGTTTCAGATATATAATAATAACGTTTATTGCTATAAAAGCTGTAATATCTTCACTTTGCCTATTGATTTTTCAAATTTTGACCACATTTTCGAATTCAACATTAAATTTTATAGAAGAAAAGAGTCCACGTAACCTTGTATTTTACAAACTTGGGACCAGAGCAGCGTAATCTTCACCTTATCAAGGAAAGTTACAATGTATTATAATACTTCAATGCTCACCGTCTTTCGAAAAAACAATTCACAAAACTGCAAATTTCACAAAATCTTGCAAATTTAACCAGCTTTTAAATGGTATGATTAAAACAGAGAATTTTTTTTTGAAAGCCGAAAAAACGCGGTGTTTTTATTTGGCGTTGAAATCAGGTACTTGTTCATAATCGCTTGGTAAAAATATGTACTTTATGTTTTATGGGTCTATGCTCAGAATCACCCTGTATACTTTGGATATTAAAAAAAAAAGTTAATAAAAGTATTCATAAATTAGCATTTTTATACTTAACCTATTAGTAATGGTTATTGTATAGAAATATAGGCATATTCCTGGTTAGTTTATTTTTCTTACGAAACATTTCAAGTTAGATTTGAAGGTCAAAAATAAATCCAAACAAATCCAACCAAATAACGTTTACCCTTCGTCGTAAAAATACGAATTCCTGTCCTACAGCATCCTTTAATGATATTCCACAAATCCCCCCAATTAATTACAAAAGGCTCATATACATGAGTGTGATTAGACCTATTTGGACGCACGGAGTTGAGCCTTGGGGCTTCACTAAACCATCCAATTCATCTCGTATTCAATCCTTACAATCCAAAACCCTTCGAAAAATCCTCAATGCTCCTTACTTTGAGACCAATAAACTTATCCATAAAGATCTTAATGTTCCATATGTTTCTGAGTTAGCCCAAACCAGATACCTATCCTTCCATAGCAAGCTCCATAACCCCTCCAATCCACTAGTCTCCCAACTTGCTTCCCACTCCATTCCCGTTAATCCTCCGAGGCGTCTGAAAAAAAGATGGCCTAGAGACCTTTTAGTGTAGATTTTTATTGAAGTGCTACTATTGAGTAGTTCTTCACAAGTTATTTATATGCCACTGTATTCACTATCAACACATTTACTTGATGTATATGTTTTTGTACAGTTGTAAATATCAATAAATGAAAAAAAATAAATAAAAAAAGATTTGAAGGTAACGACATCAAAGCAAGCCTCCGCCAAAAAATAATCACAGGCACTTCAATTGAGCTGCTTTACTTCTTATTACCGTTCTAAATTGAAATATTGTGAGTTTACACGATAAATTAAATAAACTGATAACAAAAATCTTATTCGAGTGAGTCTGCAAAAATAGTGCCAAATGTTATTTTAGTTCGAAATACAACCATGTATTACTCATCCCTAATATATGATAATATATGGTGATATCATATACAACAGCCCATAACCCCAAATATAAGCAACATAGGCAAAACTACTCACATGAAAACATAACTATTAAAAAATTTAACCGCGAACCTTCTCTACCATTCGATCTCAGCGCAACCTGGCAACCGATGGTTACACCTCGCGCTGCTCTTCCAATCGAATTACAATATGAAAATATATACATATATTTACCCAAATATAAAATAAATATGAAAATGAAAATAGTTTATATTGCGGCTAATCGCATTTAGATTAAAGTAATACCAGTGGTTGTCCTGAAAGAAGTGGATGAGTCAAATTTCCTTAATAACAAGTTAACTATTAAACAAACAGGATTTATAGTATCTCCGTTGTTAAAAATTAGTTAAATTGTGTTAAATAAGGCCTTTGAGTATCTATTTTGGTATAAATGCTATTTTTAGAGCAATGAAGGATTTTGGAAATCGAACGGAAAGCCTACTAAAAAGTTCACAATTTTGACTTTTCGACTCCTTCACGGCAGCCAGGGATATAATAAAATAATAAGAAACGAGTGTAATAAATATTGTGACTGGTAGAAATGATAAAGGGCGAGGAATTATTATCTTTATGATAACGGAATAAACCACAAGTGGTCATTTTTAAGAGGATGTTGGATAAGACATGAATGTAATAAATATTTCGATGACAAATAATTTTTATTATTTATGTTATTTATTATTAGCAATAAATATTGTTCAAGTCCGACTGATGGCAGAAAAATAGTTTCTGTTATTACGGCCGTGGTTCGACTTCGAGGTCGAGATACCCTCCTGGGGCAAATTCAGCCTCAATAAATTGGGTACCCTTAATTAGGGGAAAACGTGGCAGTTGAGCGAGTATTCCTGTCAAATCTCCTCCTTTCACAACCGTTGGCCCAGAAACAGAACATCCTTACTAGTAACCGATTCATAAAGTAACCGTGGCTTTATAATATATTCTATTGCTGTTAAGGATTTTAAGACTTTTACCAAATTTCTATTTATGAATAAATCATCCTCATTTGAAAGGATGGAGACCTAATACGATTAAGTACAAAAACATCTTTTACTTCAACAAAATGATTAATAAATTACTTTTTCCATCAAGCAACAAGTATCCTATTGCACGAATTAAGGGTCTACAGGAAACTGTCAATTACATTAGAGGCCTACTAGAGTCCACAACTTGGAATTATCTCAAACTGAAAAGGTCCTTGGGTTGAGATGGTAGGGTTTTTTTTTTCCATGCTTTGGTTTCGAAGTTATAAGGCATTGGACAAAAATATTATCTCCTTGATTTTATTAATAACCGTTAATGTAGAGTCA
The DNA here is from genome assembly GCA_003667255.2 of Euschistus heros. Lineage (NCBI taxonomy): Eukaryota > Metazoa > Arthropoda > Insecta > Hemiptera > Pentatomidae > Euschistus > Euschistus heros. Next base: position 562,740 of record RCWM02000036.1, on the reverse strand, counting down.
ATAATGGTGTTTTCCCTCCAAGGTGGGGAATAAAGGAGAGTATTACCCATACCCCTACGTAAGAAATAAATCGAAAAATAAAAAATAAATGAAACCATCGAGATAAAACGATAATAAGTAACAATCTAGGTATTTTGAACGAGAACTGAAGCGGAACATAATTCGATTTCGTTACTGATTTAAGGTAAAGGAACAATCGTGATTTATTATAATAAAAAAGAATAGGATTTGAATTAAATTTAAACTTATAGTAAATATAGGAGCCATCCATCATATGGGGGCAGTAAATGGAAATTTAACTTAAGTTACCATCGGAACCACCATGTTGGTAACTGCAAATATTTGGCGTAGTGTTTGTTTTTGTCTAACGTTAAACTTCATTTAAAGGTATGAACGAATTCTTATGTTTCTTGGGAACAAATCAGAATCATAAAAAAAACTTATAGGTATTGTACTATGACTTTAATTTTATAGACTTCCAATTGGCCAAGTTGATTTATACTTTTAAAAAAGGCAAAGTTCGCAAACGTGCATGTATCTAACACTTTTTAATATATTCTTAGGACACATATGGGTAGTTGATACCCAAGTCTGCAACCCTCAAAACCTGGTGCGATTTGTGTACTACTCGAAAAACGGCGAAATTTTATCACAATTTTCATTTTTACGCTTATATCTCATAAACTATGAGGTTTTTTTTAAGATTTTATTTACTCCATTAAAGAGCACCAAATCTTAGGAATTTCAGCCCAACCGCAGCTTTATAAGCCAATCGGATGCAGAGGTACGGCTCTCCAAAAAACGGTGATTTTTCACAAAATTTAGAACTTTTCTGTTAGAATCATGTTCCCGGCTGCATACTATCTAAAGTACTGGTTTCACAAAGATATTTTCGGAAATGAATTTAAAGAAAAATTAATAAGCTTAAATTTGAGACATGAAAATTTTGATTGTTTTTAGAAAATACAAGTTTATTAAGCGAAATGTGGACGTTTTACATCAAATTACATTATCTCCAAATCCAATTAATTTTTTTCAATCATTTGTCATTCCTAAGAAAACTATTTAGCCTATAACTACGGTTTCAAATTCAAATTCAAAGCTTATTAAATTTTCTTCAAATTATTTTCCGAAGACATCTTTGTGAAACCACTACTTTCGTCAGTATACGGAACTTGACTCAAAAAGAAAATTTCTAAATTATTTAAAAATCATCATTTTTTGGAGAGTTGTATCTCCGCATCCGATCAGCCTATGGAGTTGTGTTTGACCTTAAATTGTCAAATATTTAGTGTTCTTTAATAATGTGGGAATGCCCTTTCAGCCAAAAGGACATAGTTATGAAATATAAGCGAATAACTGAAGATAATGCTAAAACTTCGCGGTTTTTCTTTCCTTTTTTTTTTTAGAGCTATTTATTGAAATTTACAACTGTATACAGTATATATATATATATATATATATATATATATATATATATATATATATATATATATAATACAACAAGTAAGTATGATGATAATTCTAAAATTGACATGTCAATTGCCTGAAAAAAAATAATATATATATATATATATATATATATATATATATATATATATATGTATCATACATTATCGTCCACTATCGATATATTTACCACAGTTAAAAACATTTTTCCTTCGATAATATGGAAATATTGTTACCTGACTTAATGGAATGATTGAAAATAGCCAAATGAAAATATTAATCGAAATAGATACGATTCAGTAAAAATGCAAGTGTTTATAAAAATAATTTGGTAATAAAAATATTAAAGAAAGTTGATATAGGAAATAATCATGTCTAAAAATGTTCCACATCTTTGCATAAGACTATAAACCATCATTACTAGGTTAATACTGACAGTAAACAAATCGAAATTTGTAAATAAGCTAACCATGAACAATTGTAAATTAAATATTGGTTATATCATTCTTAACAAAGAAAAATAAAACAACTTTATAAAAAAAAAAATAAAGATGAAAATAGATTCATTAGTAAATGGTTACTGAACAGATTTTAGAAATTTTAGTATGATTAAATGAAATTATTAACATTATTAAACCAATTTTTCTACCCTTAACTTTTACGCGTCAAGATTCAATTTACACTGTAAATTACCTATAGAAATTCAAAAAGCTGGTGAAATAAACACATTTTCATTCAAGTCAACCAAAATATGGTTGATAATGCTGATATTTTTTTAAGTTATTATACTTCAAAATACAATGATATAATACTCACCCGTTGAGGACTCGAAGATATAACAGGAGATGATTCGATGATATTGATGAGGTAGGAGCACATAATCCCAAACAAGAACAACACTATTCACATGACAACATACACTATTAACTTTAACAGCCAACTAAGAAACCTTCACTGCCATTTGAACTCTGCGCAACCTGTCGACCTCTGCTCTTCCTATCAAAAAATACAGTATAAAAATATGTACATTTTTTTACCCCAAAGAGGTTATAAATATGAAAAATAAAAATAGTTCGTATTGCGGCAATTCGTATCTGAAATCTTTCTTAAGTAATATGTGGTGGTTTGATAGGAGTTGACTATAAAGGTGCATTCACATTACGCTGGCGCGACGTGTTGACACGCGCTGACGACTACTACAGCTGTCGGGATAACACGTCAGCGTCAGCCAATCTGTTCACACTGTTCTGACGTGTCGTGACGAATTTATGCCAGTTTTTATTTGGTTCTCACAAGTAGCCCAGTCAATAAAGCATTAGAAAGTGCGTTTTCTGTAATCCAAGGTTTTTCTTCGGACACATGGTCAGGGTAGTTAGAAAGTAAACATACTAAAAAGTCCTGAATTTTTCGGGCCTGGGGACAGAAAGAGGTGGACGCGAAAGGTCCCTTATTTTGGATTTGCACTCATATCTCGAAAACAGTGCGTTGTATGCAAAACAGGATTATTTTTCTAAATTAATGTTAAATTCTCTACAACTTTTATTCTGTGCACATTTTTCATATTCTGTACCGTTTCCGAGATAGACACTTGGAAAATGTGAACATTTTCGAGAAAAAACAATTTCACCTAACGTTTTCTGTTAAACTTCCCTCCATATCTTCTACAACGTTCATCCTTCGACAAAAGTCTTCATAAATAATATTGTAGAAAATTAAATTTCCTTTAAAATGCACTTATATGCCATATTAGCCAATATATATTCAACCTGTCAAAAGTTATTTTAAATTTTTAATTTCTTTGGTAAAACCAACATACTAAAAGTTCTTTACATTTGCCAAGCGTTATATCTTGGATACAGTACAGAATATGAAATATGTGTATAGAATAAAAGGTGTATACAAGTTAATTAACTTTAATTTAGTAAATAGTCATGTTTTGCATACGAAGCACCGTTTGCGAGATATGAGCGCATAACCAAAAAAAGGGACCTTCCGCGCTCCGTGCCCCCACCCCCCTTCCTGTTCCCAGTCCCGAAAACTCCAGGACTTTTAGTATGTTTACTTTCTAACTACCCTGAACATGTTTCCAAAGAAAAACCTTGGATTACAGAAAATGCACTCTATAATCTTTTATTGACTGGAATGAAAAAAATGAATTTGATATGGGACAAATAGTTTCGGAGTTATAAACTGACCAGAAAGGTGCCAAAAAACGTGTTTTGCTGAGGAGTGCTGATCACCGCAACTAAGCCAATCTTTGGGCTATTGTGTTGCCCAAACCTCTGAACCGATTCTAATGTTATACAATTAAGTTTTTTAAAATTTTTTTATTGATTGCTTTAAAGTATAAACTTTATGGCAATTGAGTTAGCCAATAACAATAATAATTACATAACAGTAAATAAACAATAAATACAAATAGAAAAAGAGTTTTACATGTTATATAATTAACACTAACAGAAAAAGCATTTCTTCATATTATAATAATTTATACGAACAAAAGATTTTTTTTTTTTTTTTTTCTTACAAGATATAATGATATATACAAACAAAGAAAAATAAAATAAAAATAGAAACATACATTTTTACAATTTATAATAATCGATATTGATTATAGTCTAGGGTGACAAAAGTTATAGCAGTAATTACAATAGAATGCAATATTTTATTTAGTTAATTCAAAAGAAATAAATCAATTACTTTTTGCTAGCATTTAAAACATTTAAAATAAATAGGAAGACGTCATTTATCTTTTCAATGCTATTGTATGATAAAATATTTTCCAAAGATAGACTATCATCTGTTTGAACTATATAGTCTTTTAGGTATTTATTTCGAAAATTATCGTGTCTTTGGCACTCTAACAACAGATGTTTACAGCTATTTACGATGAATATAATATTAAGTTAACTCAGTTTAATGTGACGTTTTAAAAATAGTGGCATAATACTTAAGACACAATTACCAACTGTTGCTGCCACCCATTAAAGAAACCAAATTTTATACTATGAAATTCTAAAGAATCATAAACAGCCAACTTTGAAGTCAATTAGTAAATAAATGTAATTTTTACATGATATTTCCAAGATTCCTCCTATTTCCTCCCATGTTTCGTTGCGTACGTTTTCATTCCTCTACTCCAGGGGTGCTCAAACGGTCGATCGCGATCGACTAGTCGATCGCGAGTGCTTTTTGGGTAGATCTCGAGAAGAAAAAAAATTTTAATAAGTAGGTAGGTAACTAAACTACAAAAATGTATTACGTAATAAAATAACACTGCTTGCGGCAAAAGGTGGCTTTATCAAAGGAACGCGCGGCACTTGTCAAAGAAAAGCCGTGTTGTTTCTAGACGAGAGACAGTACAGTCTAGTTTCGGGCGGCGCGTTTGACAGGAACATTCGAGACTTTCGTTCACGCCGATATAAATGTTGCGCCTGCAGGAATTGGAGTCATTCTGAATTGTAACTTGATGGCGATCCTACGTCGATACAAAGTTTATTATTAAATAGTGAAAATGAGTGCAGTGAAGAAATCTAAAACGTATCATTTTAATAAGGATTGGGAGGAAGAATTTTTCTTTTGTATGGTGAAGGGTAAGTGCATTTGTGTTATTTGTCGTGCGTCAGTTGCAATACCTAAGCGTGGTAACTTAGAGAGGCATCATAAAACGGTTCATAAAAACTATGAAAAGGATTTTCCGCTACCGAGTGAATTAAGAAAACGAAAAGTAAGTGATTTGATATCTTGTTTGAAAAAAGAACAATCCATGTTCACAAGACCAGCCAAACAATCAAAAGCTGCTACGATCGCGTCATTTAAAATATCTCATATTTTGGCGAAACACAAGAAAAACCATTTGAAGATGGATCGGTGGTGAAGGAAGCATTTATTGAAGCGGGTGAGACTTTATTTGGAGATTTTAAAAATAAAACAGAAATCATGTCTGCTATTAGAGAACTTCAGTTATCTCGTCCGACTGTCACAAGGCGTATTGAAGTCATGAGTCAGGACATCGCAGATAAACTAAAACATGATATCATGGAATGTACATACTTTTCTTTACAGTTCGACGAATCCATCGATATGACAGACACTGCCCAGCTGTGTATTTTTATTCGGATGGTATTCAATGACATGTTAGCTAAGGAAGAATTTTGACAATCATTCCTCTGAAGGGAAGGCCCGTGGCGAAGATATATATGACGTTTTCTTCAATTTTGTAAAAAACTACGAGCTACCAATATATAAATTAGTGTGCATTACAACCGATGGAGCACCAGCAATGACTGGAAACAAAAACGGTTTTGTGGCATTGTGTCGAGCTAATGAAGAATTCCCTTCATTTTTTTCATTCCATTGCATTATACATCAACAAGTTTTGTGTTCAAAAGTTTTAAACACGGAGGAAATTATGGGCATTGCAACAAAAATTGTGAATTCCATCCGTGCACGTAGCTTGCAACGGCGGCTCTTTCAGTTGCAGTTGGAAGATAGGGAGTCAGCTGAACACACACTGATTTAGTTCTTCACACGGACGTCAGGTGGTTGAGTCGCGGAAAATTCCTAGAAAGGTTTCAAGAATTATTGCCCGAAATAACAGCTTTTCTAGACGAAAGAGGTGATGACACTCAGATTTTGAAAAACGAAAAATGGCTAAATGATTTGGCATTTTTGACTGACATCACAATGCACTTAAACACCGTTAACTTGGAGCTTCAAGGTAAAGGAAAAAACTATTATTGAGATGATTAGCGCAGTAAAAACGCATTCAAAAGTAAATTGCAACTTATGATAGATCAACTGAAAAGAAAGGATCTGAAACATTTTCCGTCTTTGAAAGCAAGGATTCCTCAGTTGAATTATGATACGTATGAGGCTGAATTATCAAATATTTTGGGACAATTCGAAATGCGTTTTTATGATTGCAGTAAATTGGAAAATATAGCATCATTTATGAGTTATCCTTTTTCATGTAAAAACATTGAGGAATTAGCTACTGAAATAGCAAGTCAGTTTAATATGAACTCATGTTCTGTTGAAAATGAGTTGGTGCAGATTATATCAGATATACATCTCAAAGCTACAGCATCTGATACAAATTTCTGGTGTTTTATATCTGAAGATAAATATCCGAATGTAAGGCAAATCGCCCTTCAACTGACGGCATTTTTCGGGTCAACTTACTTGTGCGAGTCTGCATTTTCTGAAATGAAGATAATTAAGTCAAAATATCGCAATCGACTAACTGACGATCATATGTCATCATGCTTGAGATTAGCACTCAGTGGTTACGTACCATCTTATGAAAAGTATGCTGAGGACATGCAGTGCCACGCTTCAACATCCAAAGCCACTCCTTAGTTAAGTTTAACACCATATGTAACTCTTTGTTTTGTAACAACAAATAAACTCGCAATTTTGAATAACTATGAGTTTTTTCATTGATATTGTAGAGAAGAACCTAACTAAACCTAACCCAAACCTTGACTAAAATAATGTACCTATATTGTGCAGAAAGCTAATATCTATATATGCTACGGTACACCCTACCTAGGGGGTGTATCGTGTATGTACGACAACCCTGCATCACACACACTTGCAGTCTCAGAGTCGATCGTAAGTAGTCTAAAAATATTGAGGTAGATCGCCAGCAGTTCAAGTTTGAGCACCCCTGCTCTACTCCTTCTCAAACGGGTCAAAAAAGAACTGGATTTCGCTCATCGAGCATGTGAGCTGCTCCTCAATAATCATAGCTGATGGTCTGATGCCTGCTGATGAGATATGGGAATTTATATTTGGTGCTGACACGTCAGGGAGCGAGTAGCAACACGTCATGACACGACAGAGTAATGTGAACACTTCTATTTAAAATGGTTTATATTTTTTCTTAGCCCGTCAGCTGACGGGTCAAAAAGTCACGTCAGCGTAGGGTGAATGCAACTTTATAAATCCAAGCAGAATTTTTTACATAAGGGTTGTACACAATTTACCGAGTTCAGCTTCTTAAAAGGTCCTTAAAGTATTTATTTCTAAAATTCTAATCAAATGGTATTTTTGGAGAAATTGTTGGATTTTGGAAAACGTTGAAATTATCCAATAAAAAGTGCACAATTTTGACTTATTGACTTCTTCACAACAGCCAGATTAACATTATTACACAAATCATTCCTAAACCTCACCTCTCAAGTTTCAATACATCATTGAATTTACACAATAAATTAACTTTAGAAAATCAAAAAACTGATAAAGTAGACAGAAATATTATCCCAGTGAGTCCACAAAAATAGTGCCGGTTCACGTTATTTTTTATAAATTATATTACTTTGAAATACAATCATGAATTACTCACCCCAAAAAGGCCTCGGTAATATCATAAATAGCAGCACATAATCCCAAATAAGAAAAATAAAAACGAGAACTATTAAAACTTTAACCACGAACTAGGAAACCTTCCCTATCATTCGAGCTCTGCGCGATCTGTCGACCGCTGCTTAAACCTCGCGCTCTTCTACCTATGGTTATGTTATCAAAATATTTAGTATTTTTCTCAAAGAAGTAATATGAAAAATAAAATAGTTTTTATTTCAGCTAATCTCAACTAAATTATTTCTTAAGTAATATGATTTAGTTATCGTTAAGAAGTGGATGAGTCGAATTATTTTGAAAACGAGTTAACTATTAACATTCCAAGCAGGATTTTTTACATAAGGGTTATATAAAATTGGCCAAGTTCAACTTCCTAATAAGGCTTTATAGTATCTACTTATAATATTCTTATCAAATGGAATTTTTAAAGAAATTGTTGGATTTTGGAAAACGTTGAAATTATCCAATAAAAAGTGCACAATTTTGACTTATTGACTTCTTCACAACAGCCGGATTAACATTATTACACAAATCATTCCTAAACCTCACCTCTCAAGTTTCAATACATCATTGAATTTACACAATAAATTAACTTTTAGAAAATCAAAAAACTGATAAAGTAGACAGAAATATTATCCCAGTGAGTCCACAAAAATAGTGCCAGATCACGTTATTTTTTATAAGTTATATTACTTTGAAATACAATCATGAATTACTCACCCCAAAAAGGACTCGGTAATATCATAAATAGCATCACATAATCCCAAATAAGAAAACTACAAACGAGAACTATTCACAAGAAAACACAACTATTAAAACTTTACCCGCGAACTAAGAAACCTTCCCTATCATTCGAGCTCAGCGCGATCTCTCGACCGCTGCTTAAACCTCGCGCTCTTCTTCCTATGGTTACATTATCTAAATAATTCGTATTTTCCTCAAAGAAGTAATATGAAAAATAAAATAGTTTTTATTTCAGCTAATCTCAACTAAATTATTTCTTAAGTAATATGTTTTAGTTATCGTTAAGAAGTGAATGAGTCGAATTATTTTGAAAACGAGTTAACTATTAACATTCCAAGCAGGATTTTTTACATAAGGGTTATATAAAATTGGCCAAGTTCAACTTCCTAATAAGGCTTTATAGTATCTACTTATAATATTCTTATCAAATGGAATTTTTAAAGAAATTGTAGGATTTTGGAAAACGTTGAAAATTGCCCTACTAAAAGTGCACAATTTTGTCTCATCGACTTCTTCACGACAGCCAAATTAACATTATTACACAAATCATTCCTAAACCTCACCTCTCAAGTTTCAATACTGAATTTACACAATAAATTATATTGAGTTATTCACTGCATTGATAAAATAAACAAAAACCTTAGCCGTGTGAGCCTACAAAAAATAGTGCTCAACTACAAAAACAGTAATTTTGTTATTTTATTAAATTATATTAATTCGTGATACAATCATATATTACACATGTCGATTAATCGCACCTCACTTATTTCTTAAGTCATATCGGTTGTTGTCGATAAGTTGAGATGTAAAATTACTATAAAAATGAGTTAACCTTCAAAGTAGAATTTTCTATATCAGGGCTATATAAATTTGGCCAAGTTCAACTTCTTGAGAAGCCCTTAAAGTATATATTTATTATATTCTAATCAAATGGTATTTTTGAGAAATTATAGGATTTCGGAAAACGTTCAAAATTACCCTACTAAAAAGTGCACAATTTTGACTCATCAACTTCTTCACGACATGCAGATTAACATTATTACACAAATCTTTCCATTATAAACTTCACCCGTCAAGTTTCAATACTTTACTGAATTTACAGAATAAATTAAAGTTAGTTATTCACGGAATTGATAAAATATACAAACATCTTATCGGAGCCAGTCTACAAAATATTGTCATTTTAATTATCCTAATCTGATTGTTATTTTTAAAATTATTTTACTTCGAAACACAATTATGTACTACTCACCCCTGAAGGACTCGGTGATATCATATAAAACAGCACATAATCACAAATAAGAACAACACAAACCAAAACTATTCACATGAAAACACTATTAAAACTTTAACCGCGAACTAGGAAACCTTCTCTATTAATTCGATCTCAGCGCAACCTGTCGACTGCTCTTTACATTATTTCCAAAGAGGTAATATGAAAATATAAAAATGACTTGATAATAGAATTTAGGCAGTGCAGTGGGAGATTAGAAGGATTGAAAATAACGAGTTCCAGGTATCTTACTCAGAAGACCCCCAGTGATTCTTAATAATCGGTGATTTTAGTTATAATAATAAGACGTAACAAATCAAATTTATTGCACTAAAATATATTTAGGAATATTTGTTTAAAAATATAAATGGGGAGGCATAAATAATGTGCCACCCAAAATATACTTTTTATCAAGTTTTATCAATGTGAGATTGTAGTTCAACCCATTCCGAATTCCTAGTTAAAAAAATTAACTGGTGTGTTGACATGGATATTTCTTTTGATTCATAACATTTGTCACTAATACCTACCGTTCAGGAGCTGTATTGGCTTGAACGAAAAAAGTCACGTTTCAAACTCTTATTTTCTCTCAACTTTGTGTATTTTGAATCATTATTAACTGTTAATTTAATTCAATTATTCATTTAAGTAATTTGATCCTTTTAATTCTTAAATTGTAGATTGGGAAAAGCAATAGATTCTAGAGAGACATATCCACGTTCCTGAGATCCTCTCCCCTTGTGCAATAACTCCCTTTTCCCGTTCTTTATTTACATGTTGAGTAGATGTGAGGGTCCTGTCTAGTTCTTATGAGACATGGTAATCGTTTATGGATGGTCTATTGTAGGTCTTTTTGAAAATCATTCCTGTTGATTTGTTTTTGTTTACTTAAATTTTACACTTGTAAAATTTACTAGACAAACGTTCTAAACTTCCAAGAAATTACAAGAGACTGTTTTACTTGACAGTTATATGGACTATAGAGTTGAGCTTAGGAGCTCTATTAATCCTTGAAATCCAAGATCCTTCGTAAAATCCTCAATGCTCCTTATCATGTCACTAACAAACTTATCCATAAAGATCTAATGTTCCATATGTTGCTGATTTAGCCCAAACTGTATACCAATCCTTCTATTGTAATCTCCATTCCCTCTCAAATCCATTTGTCTCCCAACTTTACATTCGATTCCTGAGACCGAGGCGTCTGAAAAGAAGATGGCCTAGAGACCTTCTAATCTTAAACTTTTATTGAAGTGCTACCAGTGAGTAATTCTTCACAAGTTATATACGTGTCATTGTAATCATTATCCTCAAATTAGTTGCATATTTTATTCAGCTGTAAATATCAATAAATAAATAAAATTAAAAAAAATAAATAATCAATTTTTCATATCTTTTAAGCTTTCTAAAAATGGCTGTTTGGTTGGCTATGGTGTCTATCGTGAATGAACTAAAAGGCGGTTTTATCGACATGTCAGGATCTATCTACTGATGGGAAAATAGTGAAATAAGTTCTCAATTTTTTTTTCTATTTTAAATGTGGGATTTTCCTCCTACAAACTTCCTTATTATGCATTCCTACCTAAATGATAGAACATTCAGAGTAAGTCACAATTCCACCCATTCATCCCTCTTTACTCAATCTTCCGGGGTTCCTCAAGGAAGTATACTAGCTCCCATCCTCTACACACTGTATACAGCTGACATCGCGAACCATCCTAGCACTTTTAGATTTGAAGGTCAAAAATGGAGAATCAAAATAAATCCAAACAAATCCCACCAAATAACGTTTACACTTCATCGTAAACCTACGACTTCCTGTTTTACAGTATCCTTTAATGATATTCCACTAATCCCTGTGGGACAGATCCGCTACCTAGGACTCCACTTGGACAAATGTCTTACTTGTAATCCACATACAAGACTAAAACGACAAGAAACTGCTCGTCGTTACAGACTACTTCAACATTAACTAGACAAACGATCAAAGCGCTCAATTAATTACAAAAGACTCATTTACATGACTGTGATTAGACCTATTTGGACGTACGGAGTTGAGGTTAGGGGCACCACTAAACCATCCGATTCTTCTCGTATCCAAGTCTTACAAACCAAAACCCTTCGAAAAACCCTTAATGCTCCTTACTTTGTCACAAATAAACTTATCCATAAAAATCTTAATGTTCCATATTTTACTGATTTAGCCCAAACCAGATACCAATCCTTTCATTGCAAACTGCACTCCCACACGAATCCACTAGTCTCCCAACTTGCTTCACATTCGATACCTGATAACCCACCGAGGCGTCTGAAAATAAGATGGCCAAGAGACCTTCTATTTTAACCTCTATTGAAGTGCTACTAGTGAGTAGTTCTTTACAAGTGATTTACATGCCATTATAATCATTCCCTCAGATTTACTTTATGTATATTGATGTATAGTTGTAAATATCAATAAATAGTTAAATAGAAAAAATGCGGGATTTAATCCTAATTTTTTAAAATTATATTCCGACTTTGATGGGTATGGGCCGTAATATGGGAATTGAATAAAATTTTAGAATTGAAGTGGCAAATAGTTCATCGATCTTTCTATAACATCATACATTTTTTTTTTTTTTTTAATCTATGTTCGTTTTGAAAGCAGCCGCTGACGTTTCAATCCCCCGGCTAGACATTTGATTACCTTAACCAGGATGCCCCGGCCGTATTATGGACTATTGCTTTTCAATCTGGACGATATATCGCCGCCGTATCTTTGGTTATTCTCTCTATTCATTTCGGTGATTTGGTTTAGGCCCTCAGGTGGTCGCCCCGACTACTGCACACCATTCATCGCTCTGCCGCCTGATTGCATTCAGCTTCATCAACCCGACCTTCGTATCGGCAAATACTGACCTATCGGTTTCCTAATTCTCCTCAAGTAATCCTTTATAAGTTGAAGATCAAAAATAAAATAAAATCGTAGCTTTTAATTAAATCTATCAATTCGGCTTTCTTTTCTTTTCAGACAAGGCAAAACTTTCTTAAATTAGACCAATTCAAACATACTTACAAACCACCATAGTTTGATCGACATTTATAAATCAATAATTTTATTAACAGAAATTGGAAGATAAGAGAATTTGAAGTTTATTAATTCTAAATTTTAAATATATAAATACATACTCGACTAAAACAAGAAACTGCCCGTCACGACTTCGTCAACATTTACAATAAAACCGCTTAAACCTCCCGATCAAATTGAAGAACAAGAGACTCATTTACATGACAGGAATTTGACCTATTGGGACATGGTATCGAACCTTACGATTCGTCTGGTATCCAATCCTTACAATCCGAAACCCTTCAAAAATTCCCAAAGCTCCTTACTTTCCCATTCTATGCCAGATAACCAGTGAATTTCATGACCTCGGAACCTCCTAATATATAACTTATATGGAAGTGTTGTCAAAAGCCAGTTGGTTTACAAGCACTTGACATGTCATTATAAATATTACCTTCATATTTCATTCAAAAAATAACAAATTAAATAAATAATTACAAACGAACTTTTTATTAGCTATTGGCATGCAAGAAAGAGCTTCAATTTCATTCAGTTTCTTTTCGTTTTAGTCTTGTATGTGGTTTCCGAGTGGGTCCTAAGATTGGAATTAAAACTGATTTATGAACTGATTAATTTTAAAAAGAGATTTTTTATTTTTAATTGAAATTTTGTACATTACAGTCGCTTTCAATTTTAGTATAATAGAAAATAAAGATATGTGAATTTACAAAGTTTACATTTTTTAACAGTTATCATAAATATAGAACCACCATCACATTCAAGCAGTTTGTGATATTTTCAAATGAACGTCTTAGTAAATGTTGTTTGAGCTATTACGTTGATAAGTACAGTATAGCTATCCTACCATTATAAATTCCATGCTCACAGATCCTAGTAACCTTGATTTCTGATATATCTCTGATAATTTTCTGCCATTAGCCATCATTAGGGAAGGTATTAAGATATGTGATAAAAAAGATGGCCTCGGGAATTTCCAAAATATAACCGTTTTAAAAAGCAACCTACAAATTGTTTTTCCGTTAGTTTAATTCTTGACTTATATGCAAGTAATCATAAATTCATTTTTTATACTTATAATAAAAAAGAATGACATAAAATTATTTGTTCAGATTATTATTTTTTTTTTTTCAACCTTTCCCCAGTTCTGTTGCAAGTGCCTAATCGAACATGAAATTTGCTGTTGAAAAGATCGTGCTATTCCTCAAATTCAATACATTCATAATAATAATAATAATAATAATAATAATAATAATAATAATAATAATCAGAAAAAGAACGTATAACAGAATGGAAGAATAAGTCTCTACATGGAAGGAACCAATTAAACGAGGCCAGCATTGACAAGCAAGAATCATTAATATGGCTAATAGCTGGGAGACTGTTCTCAGAAACGGAAGGCTTCATCATGGCCATCCAAGACCAAGTAATTGCTACGAGATCCTACAGGAGACACATTCTAAAGGACACATCTATTTCGGACAAGTGTCGACTGTGTTCCGCGACTCTGGAGTCGATCCAGCATATCACTAGTGGATGTGTAGTACTAGCCAATTCGGAATATCTCCAAAGGCATAATAATGTGGCCAAAATTGTGCATCAGTCCATAGCCAGGAAGTTGAACCTATTAGAGAAACAAACGCCATATTATAAGTATAAGCCCGATAGGTTGCTTCAAAATGGGCCTCTTAAGCTATATTGGGACGAGTCTATTTTGACAGACCACACTGTGCGACACAACAAACCGGACATATTACTTATAAACCTAGAAGAGAAGACAGCACGGATAGTCGATATCGCCGTTCCCAACGACAACAATATGACTTCCACCGTTGGAGAAAAGTTACGAAAATATCAGGAACTGGCCGTTGAATTGAAGCAATTGTATCGCCTAGAAAAAGCATTTGTGACGCCAATCGTAATATCGACAAACGGGCTGATCCCAACTTCAACTGTAGTTGGTATTGATGACCTAAAGTTGCCATTGGATGTACTAAGAGAGGCTCAACAGGCGGTACTCCTGGACACGGCAAGGATTGTTCGGAAATTTTTAAACATATGAAGAGAAGAAAAAAAAAAAATAAATAAAAGTAAACCTAGCTGAAGTTGGCTGGACTTGTCCCCCACCTCAGTTCAGAAACCGCAAAAAGCGAGATAAAAAATAATAAAAAATAATAATAATAATAATAAATTAAACCAAGAGCTGGCTACCCTTATGGAAACAATGAAGCAGAAGCTAGCAATATATGCCAATCGGATAAGGAGATATACTGAGGCAGCTGAAAGAAGAAAACAAAACGCATCCTTCAACACAATGGAGAAAATGTTTTACAAGAAGTTAACCAATGAAAGGAAAAAAAAAAAATGCCATTCACCCAAGTAAGGATTCGTTGGTTGATTTTTGGAGAGGGGTATGGGGAAAAGCCGAATATTTTAAAAAAGATGCTTACTGGCTAAAGCAGGTTGACGACAGTGTTGTTCATGTTCCTTTAATGGAAGCTGCTTCGATTAGTACAAATGATGTAATCCAAGCGCTTAGAAAGATGAGAAATTGGAAGGCAACAGGCCCAGACAAGTTACATTACTACTGGCTAAAGAACTTTAAAAGCGTCCATCGGTCACTAGCATCCTGTTACCAGAAGTTCTTAGAAAATAATATTGACCTTCCAAATGAGTTTTGTCCTGGTATTACCTATCTGATTCCAAAAGGAGACAAGGAACAACTAGAGTCAAAAGATTATAGACCAATAGTATGTCTAAATGGTGTGTACAAACTATTGACATCAGTGATAAATCAGAAACTGAAAGAGCATATCAACCTTCATAAATTAATAGCTGACGAACAGTTAGGGACAAGAGAAAATTCTAGGGGGTGTAAAGAACTACTACTAATTGACAGTTTCATAGCTTCACAAGTGAAAAAAAGACATCGTGATATATCAATATCATGGATTGATTATCAAAAAGCGTTTGATTCAGTACCGCATGACTGGCTCCTTCAAGTGATGAAGATCTATAAAGTGGACCAGAACATAATAAATTTACTGGAACGTCTCATGAAGCTGTGGAAAGTGTTCCTGACAATGCCCGACGATAAAAGAGAACGTTCCGAGGAAGCAATATCAATTAAAAGAGGAATATTTCAAGGCGACTCCTTGAGCCCTTTATGGTTTTGCATGGCAATCAACCCTCTTAGTACAATGCTCAATAGTTCAGGTAAAGGCTATCACCTCAACACGGAAACAGTGCTGTCCCCCTCAATGTACATGGATGACATTAAGTTGTATGCCAGGAATGAACAAGACCTTAGAAGCCTCCTTGAATTAGTGAGAGCCTTCAGTAGCGATATACACATGAGCCTGGGCATTGATAAGTGTGCAGTGCTTCATTTAAAAAGAGGGACGGTTATAGAAGTAAGAAATATGGAACTGTCAAATAGTATTGTACTTAATCATCTTGATGAACGGGACTCATATAAGTACCTGGGGATTTATCAACTTCTAGAGTTTAAGAAGGATGTGAAGAGACAATTCGAAGATGTGTTTAAAAAGCGTTCAAAACTCATCCTAAAGACACTTCTTTCAGGAAAGAATTTGATAAAAAGTTTGAACACTTGGGTTATCCCTTCGTTGGCTTACTCTTTTGGGATTGTCAATTGGTCTACTACGGAGTTAGAATCAATGGACCGATACCTTCGAGTTCAGATGGTAAATGCCCGAAAACGCCATCCTAAATCCTCCGTGGCGAGATTGTATCTTCCCAGAAAAATTGGAGGTCGAGGTCTAACCAGCATTTTTAAGGCATGCCGCGAGCAAGAAGAAAATCTCCGCGGTTACTTCAAATCTAAGGTTTCCAGAGTTGCCTCCACCATTGTAGAATTAGATAAAAAATTTACTGCTTTGAATTTGGCATCAACAGAAAACCCTCTTGTACCAACCCAAGAAAATCTTCTAGATTCTTGGAAAACTAAAGAATTACATGGAAGGTTCTACCACTCCATTACAACCACTGGAACTGACGTTGATGCCTCTCTTATGTGGCTGCGTAAGGGAACCCTATTTCCAGAGACTGAAGGATTCCTATTAGCGATCCAGGACCAGGTGATTGCTACAAACGTTTATAGACGTCGAATATGTGGCGAACAAATTAATGAACTATGCCGGTTGTGCAAAGCTGCAGCGGAATCGATCCAGCATATATCCTCTGACTGTCAGGCTCTGGCAGGTAAAGAATATTTGCTGAGGCATAACTGCTTTGCCAAAATAGTTCACCAAGCTGTGGCCAATAAATACGGGATTTTGAAAAAAGCGGAAGTACCTTATTACAGGTATAACCCAAAGCCTATAATTGAAACAAAGCCTATAAAACTATACTGGGACCAAGCTATTTTGACAGATCACACTATCCCTCACAACAGACCCGATATTTTACTTGTTAACAAAGATAATAAATCAGCAGCTATAATAGAAATAGGAGTGCCAACGGATGATAATGTTCATCGCACGGCTGCTGAGAAAATGAGGAAATATTTGGATCTTGGCGAAGAGCTGAAACACCTGTACCGTCTTGAAAATGTGAGGGTGTTTCCATTGATCATTTCTAGTAATGGCTTGATACCGGAGATCACAGTCAACTCAATCAAAGAACTGGATCTCACGAATAAAATTCTACAAGATTCGCAGAAGGCAGTCCTTCTGGGAACAGCCAGTATCATCAGAAAATTTTTAAACATAAAAAAATAAATAAATTCCGTGCCTAACCCTTGACTTTGATCCGGGTAGGTGCTATTTTTCCGGAAAAAACCGAGTATAGGAGAGACAATAATAATAATAATATAATAAATAAAATCTAACAAAAATAATCTATATAACTAGATCTATAGATAATTTTATCCAGGTGGTTGGACGGGACTCATTGAGGAGGTCCTGGCCCTGCTCTAAGGACTCTTGCGTCGAATAAATAAATAATTAAGTAAATTTTAAAACTAAGAAATAACAAAACAAAACTTAACATTTATCATACGTATATTAAATATGCTAAAGTATTGTCAGCAGTTCGCCATATCCATTGTATATTGTCGTGCTACTGATATCGTATGATTATTTTTATTACATCATTCACGGTAAATCTAACTAGAGACGTATACGCCCCTTAAAACTGTTACCTAATATATCGCAATATAATAAAAATTGAGCGATTTTTATTTAAAAAATGATAAACCACATATGTTCATTCTTAATGAAGAATTTGTATTGAGATTTATCGTTAGTTTTGTAAAACATTTGTTTACGTATTACTTTATGCTATTTTTTTTTAATAATGACTTTCAAGTTTTTCAGAATTTTACAACTTATAGATTTTTTTTTTTTGTATATACATTTATTGAAATTTACAACTGTTCAAAATATATACATCAAGTAAATGCATTGACAACGATTACAATAACATGTCAAAACATGAAAAGAACTACTCATCAGTAGCACTTCATTAAAAATTCTACACTAGAAGGTCTCTAGGCCATCTTCGTTTCAGACGCCTCGGAGGATTATCAGGAATGGAGTGGGAAGCAAGTTGGGAGACTAATGGATTCGTGCGGGAGTGCAGTTTGCAATGAAAGGATTAGTATCAGGTTTGGGCTAAATCAGCAAAATATGGAACATTGAGATTTTTATGGATAAGTTTATTGGTGACAAAGTAAGGAGCTTTGAAGATTTTACGAGGGATTTTGCATTGTAAAGATTGGATACGAGATGAATTGGATGGTTTAGTGGAGCCCCAAAGCTCAACTCCGTACGTCCAAATAGGTCTAATCACAGTGATGTGTATGAGTCTTTTGTAGTTAATTGGGAGCTTTGAACGTTTGTCTAGTAAATGTTGAAGTAGTTTGAAACGACGGGCAGTTTCTTGTCGTTTTAGTCTTGTAGCCAGATAATTTAAAAATTTATGCGATTCGAGATATTTTAGTATGATATAATTTCATGGTAATTAATTTAAAGTATTATTGCATCGGTAGTGACTTTCAATTAAGAATTTTTTTTTCCACCACAAGAATGTCGACTGAATTTTTCCACTCGATCTACAAACATAGAAAAAGAGAGTGAAATGATAACCCAAGAGCTTCATAACCATTAAAAATTAAGAAAAATTTTCAGGACATGCCGAAAGTGCATTCCTGTGCAATGGGTGTACTATGTAATCCTCAACGCTCAAAACTTATGCAATCTATGAAGAATCAACTCTCTACAATAAGTTGTTTTCATCATAGTTCACTTGGAAGTTTGTCTAAATTCGATATGAAATATACTGGAGAGAGGTTTCTTTTGTAATATCTTCAGATTTGTAACTTTCAAAGAGGAATAAATTATATTAAGAATATCCATTTTATTGTTTATAATTAAGCAAAAATAAATTTAATGGTATTCTTCTCTTCTTTAAGTTTATTTTTGTTCTCACCGGAATCATCTTCACAAAGAAATAAAGTATATTAAAAACTTAGGCAAATTCATATTATTATTATCTATTTACAACTGTATAAAAAAAAAATCTAATGAATTTGAAGATAATGTTGCATAAATACATAAATTATACTATATCTAAATTTAAAGATATAACAGTGAAATATTTATAGCGAACTCAACTAAGGGATAGAATAACTATTTGTATTAGACATATGGGACACATAATTTTAGTTAAGAGTATAATATGTGTTGAACAATATATAATTTTATTCCTAGACATAAAATTTATGTGTATAAATTAAAATGAAAAATATTTATTTAGTAAAAATTTAATACGGTTAAGGGTTCGAAACTTGACCACTTTCATTGTGAAAAATACATCGGATTTTATTTAAGACACTACCGATCAGTAGGTATTGTCCGCCCATAAGAAATTCCAACGAAGTTTTGAAGTTCCAGAATCTTTCAAATTTATCCGATTTTGAATTTTTTTTTTTTTTTTAATAGTTTTTAATAATTAATTCAAAATTATTTGTTGTATTTAAAAGCCAGATATTGTATGTATATTCATAATCTACAATTAAAAATAAACACTTTTTTCACCTAAGAGGGTTCTCAACAAGAGTTTTGTCATCTATTTTAAAGATGGCAGCCCCATTTAATCCATATTGTATTTCCTTTTTAACTACATTTTTCCGTTTAAGCGATATAGAGGTTTTTCCAAGGAAAAATAAAAATGAAAATATATATATATAGAAAACTTTTTTTTTGAATAATGATTATATTATTATTATTTATTTATTTATTTTTTTATTTTACTTGTTTCCTTAAACCGGCAGATTGTTAAATCTACAAATACAAATATATTTTTTGTTAATTTCGTTATGAAGAATATGTTTCGGTCATTAAGACAGGTCTTTATCTGGTTATCTAGTGAAAATGTGTATTATTATAACCATTTGCCTATAATAGGAATTGGATGATATTAAAATTCTTTTAGGAGTTTACGGGGTAACATTTGCTTACTAACAAAATAGAATGAAATTATAGAAAACTAAGCACAGATAACATTTCTGAGTAAGGGGTAAAAACCCTGTTCCATTTAAATGGTTTTAAATATAAATTTCAATTATCGTACTTTGTTTTACTCGCTAGACATTGTTTTACTTCAATACTTTATTGATTTTCAGTTTCATTTTAGGTAAAAAATTTTACAATAATATGAAAATGACAGATTTCGTTTATTTTTATTAATTATAATTAATTTATTTATTTTACGATTAATCACGAAGCTGAATGGAAAAAGTATCAAAAATATTCAATTCCAAAAAGTTCCCTGGGAGAAATATACTCCATAGATAGTATAGTCACAATTATGCACCTATGGCAATCCCTCCAGAATATTGGATCGAACAATATTTATCAAGCCATTTTAGTCATTATCAGTAATGTTTGGGTATTACATTAATGACCTAATGTCACTTTGCCCATAATCTATTGTCCTTCCTTACAAACTGGATCCAGGTTGTTCAAGAAAGCTCTTTAACGGAGACAAAGTAGTCTCCAAAGAATGTTTCTGAAATATTCTTTATCTTTATCAGCCTACGCAATCAGCAAATATTGAAGAACTCTTATTATTCTTAGAGCAATTATCCCATCTGTGTTCGAATCCCATTTCCAGTAGCAAACTCTTTGTAAATTTATTAGGTGTGATCTTATTACTCCTAAAGTTTTTCGACTTAGGATGCTTAGCTCAAGCATTTGACTTGGTATAGCATGCTGGATTTCTTTCCGAGCTATAGACCCTTATGTTTATACTCTTACCTCTCAAATAACGAACATTAAGCTTGATAAAGTGGTGTTCGAGCATTTTTAGACACCTCAGACTTGTATTAGAAACAACTCGAATATCGGATGATTTGACGTTTATTTTGAGGATCCACATTACAAATGCTGACATTCTCAGTCTGGCTAGAATAGGTAAGTAACCAAAGGATAACCCATTCTTCCTGTGAGGAAAGAAAAATTCCAATGAATTATAAAAATGAGTGCTGAGTGATGTACTGCTTTAATTTTACATCTAGTCGAATTTTCTAAATTTCAATAAAATCTTCCTCATCGTCCAAATCAACTAGACGTAAGACGTTGCAATTATTTACAACGGGATGTTTTTAAATAAAGTCATATTTTTCAGTATAACTATTTCATATACGAGTGAGTACTCGTATATGAAATAGTTATAAGACATATTTGTATGTATTTATCAATAAATTTGTTTAAATCTTATCATATACTCCTCGTTTATTCCATACGATCATATAAGCCAGTGACATTGTACATGTTGGCATTCAAAAATTCGAGTAGTTCTGATTTTTTTATATGTGGTAAGTGTTGTTTTTGCGTACTAAAATACAGGTTTTGCAAATTGTCGCTCAGCCGCTCGCTATTAGGTTCCGTCAAACGGTAAGAAAATTAACAAATTCACAAATAAAAGATTTCCCTCTTCTATTCGAGAAAATTTCGAACATTTGAAAGCCTTTATCTCGGTCCCCGTTTTAACTATATAGCTCTTTTTCGGCTCAATTTGTTAAAACGTCAGACTATCTTATTTTTGAAAATATCAGGTTTTTCTTTAGAACCAACCATTCAGCAGATATTTTGGTGAGGCACATAAAACGTCTATTTAGGTATATTTGACGTCACCAAATAGCGAAATGGTACAAAACTTAAATTTTAGTACACAAGCACAACACTAATAGCATTTATAAAATCATATCTAGCATGTTGAAATGTACAATTTTACTGGGCTAATGTGCTCGCATAGACATCTTCTAGCCAGCTATTTTAATAGAGAGGCGTTCGTCTATAGCAAACTAACTCTTATAGAGTATTAAGTTTGCTCTTTATGTTGTTTAGGACGCATAGAGGAAAAAAAAATCACAATTTGCACCACTTTTTGAGAAAATTATGAAAATCTGTATTTCAGTCCCGGTTTATAGTCCAGTCAATGAAGGCCAGAAATAGGGCGTACAGTGGGTTTTCTGTAATCCAAGGTTTTTCTTCGGAAACATGTTCAGAGTATTTATAAAGTAAACATACCAAAAGTCCTAGAGTTTTCGGGCCTGGGAACAGGAAGGGTGGGGGCGCGAAAGGTCCCTTTTTTTGGTTTTGCGCTCGTATCTCGAAAACGGTCCGTCGTATGGAAAATGTTTTGATGATGATAGGCATGTGCCTATCTACTAAATTAATATTAATTAAATTTTCTACAACTTTTATAATATACACACTTTTCATATTCTGCACCGTTTCCGAGATATACGCTTGGAAAATGTGATGAATGTTTAGTACGTTTTACTAAGAAAAGCTAAAATTGATGTAACTTTTGACAGGTTTTAGATAAATTGGCATATATATGTGTATTTTGAAGGAGATTCAATTTTCTACAATATTATTTATAAAGACTTTTGTCGTAGGATGAACATTTTAGAAGATATGGAGGCAAGTTTAACAGAAAACGTGAGGTGAAATTGTTTTTTTCAAAACTTTTCACATTTTCCAAGTGTATATCTCAGAAACGTTTCAGAATATGAAAAATATGTATATAATAAAGTTGTAGAAAATTTAATTAACATTACTTTAGTAAATAGTCATGTTTTGCATATGACGCACCGTTTTTGAGATATGAGCGTAAAACCAAAAAAAGTGACCTTTCGCGCGGCCCCCTTCCTGTTCCCAGGACCGAAAACTCCAGGACTTTTAGTATGTTTACATTCTAACTACCCTGAACATATTTCCGAAGAAAACCTTGAATTACATAAAACGCACTATAATCCTTTAACCACTGGACTTTAAGCTAAGCAGTTCATTTTCTGTTCAATTTGTGAACACTTAAGTCTAGTTTGATTTTTTAATATAACTAGCTTTTCTCTATTACCAACTGTTCTGCAGATATTTTAGTGAGACGCAGAAAAGATGACGAAATTTGGCTTTACCAAATAGCAAAAGGTGACTAGGTACAAAACCTGAATTTTTAGGATTTCAACTATAATCGGTTTTATATTTACATATCTAACAAATTAATTAAGCAAATTAAATGTTTTTAAACGTGAAAATTAAATTTTATTAATTTAAGTGACGTAATTCGAAAAGAAAATACCCCAAGGGCGGGACTTAAGCGGGCTGTGGAGTTGGGAACTTTACTGCCATCTCTTATCCGCTTGAGGAACTGATTTCAAAACAGCTTCCAATGTTTTCTTCTAAAGAATAAAATTTTCTTTTTTATTTAACCATTCATTTTCTTTTATTAATATATGTAATTATATCACTATTTTTTGTCTCAATAAATCATAAGATAAATAACAGATTTAACTAAAATATTTCTGTACCTGTTATAAGTGATCTTTTAATATAGAATTATTTGAGTAATTTTTTTTTAAAGCTACTTAACGCTGTAAAACGGAACATTTTACATGAGGTTGTAATAAGAGTAACTTAAAAGGTATTGAAGTATAGTTGAAATAAAACATTTTTTATTTTTTTTTTTTTTTTATGTATCTAATAAAAATGTAATGAAAATATAGTTTTGATAGTTGTTATCACTAATTTAATTTAATATTTAATAATAAATATTTATGAAATCATAAATATATAATTCAAAGATTGTTGAAATAGAAATCATAGGTGTAAATTCAAGAATACAAGGATTAAATGAATTTATTAAATATTTCCATGTATTATACAATAAAATGACTTTTAAAGAAAATGGCTTGAAATTCCAAATTTAGTGATAATGTTTCTGTGCATAAATTGTAAGAGTTGTTGAGATTAAATAAGAGAAATAAATTATTTTGAAACATTGTTTTAGCTGTTGCTTAGAAAGTTTTGTAAGCCCATTTTTATAAAAAGTTAGTTAATGACCATTAATTCTGCCTGCTGTGAGCTTTTTGCCAATTAGCAGTTACCAAATTATTTTGTGTCAGCATTAATTTAAATAGTTTAGAAAATAAATAATACAGTTAGTTTGAAAATTGTGTATTTTTTTTAATGTCATCAAGGTGCATCACATCCGAAAAATACATTAGTTAATATATTACCTAATATTCCTCGATACATCGTGAATATTTCTTTAGAAGATAAAAAATCCAAAATGGCACATTTAGTTAGTTTTTTTGTAACATTTTTTTCACCCTCAAAAATTTAACATTTTAACGCGCTTTGTATTTTTCGGATTGTGATTTGCCGACAGTGTTCTCATCAGAAATTTAATGTAGAATATTTCTTGTTATATAACATTTGTCGCTGGGACCTACCGTTTGGGGGCTATATTTGTCCGAATAAAAAAAGTCACATATGAAACCCCTATTTCCTTTCAACTTCGTTTATTTCGAATAAT
Organism: Euschistus heros; assembly: GCA_003667255.2. Taxonomy (NCBI): domain Eukaryota; kingdom Metazoa; phylum Arthropoda; class Insecta; order Hemiptera; family Pentatomidae; genus Euschistus; species Euschistus heros. The sequence goes on along the minus strand of RCWM02000036.1, from coordinate 537,994 downwards.
CATTAAGTGTTTATTTAATTTAATTATTAATTTAAGTAATTTGATCCTTTTAATTATGAAATATAAATTGATTAAAAGATGGAAAAAGTTTAAAACGATTTTGAAATGTAATCAACATGTCAGGGTTCAGAAGCCCAGCAGACAAACCTATTGGCGGGAATTCCACTCAACTTAAAGAGAGCATTCTGCCGATGTGATCCTAGGTGAACTCTTTAACTAGTAAATATGCAATAGATTATCGATATACTTATCTATGATCTATTGTTTTGCCCAGTCGAGGAGGAATTGATTATAACTAGACTTCAGTCTATTGCTGCATTTTTTAATTATTATTTCAAATATTTAATACAAATGTAATGAAAATATTATTTCGATTATTAATATCTCATATTTAATATTTCATAAATGTATAATTTTCACATTTCGTTAAAGTATAAATATACGAGTATATACCTATGTCTAATTGGGGTTATAATAAGTATAAAATCCATTGAGCGATCTCATCATTAAATGAATTTAATATTACAAATATAATATAATACTGTTTGTCGAATAAATTAAGAGCTCTTAAATGTTGTCGTGTAATATAAACTGGATTTTGTTTCAAAGAATTTTGCTCCTTTCATTAACTTTCTGAAAATAATAGTAAAATGAAGCTAAAATGTGTGAATTAACATATACATATACTTAAGTTTTTCAATTCCAAAATGAAATTGAAGCCTGCAGTCGTTGCCAATTTTATCAGTACCTTTTCGGAATTACCAAGGTTTTGAAATTCAAAGACCTCTCATTGAGCGCCAGGTAGACCATTTATAAGACTATCGTACGCCCAGTTGTCACCTGGGTCCTAACAATAAGAATGTAAGGAAGGCTTTCCACTTGGGAAAATATATATCGACCTATCTACTCCGAGGAAGAGTGGAGAATTAGGACTATACAAATATTGTGAATGTTCTAAACTTGGGAAGTTTGAGATGGATCGGTCATGTGGAATGGATGGGAAGTGACCGCCTCCCAAGGAAACTGCTTTATGAAAAGTCGGGAAGAGATCGTAGGCGAGGTCGTCCGAGAAAGGGATGGGGACCGTTGAACGAAAACGAGTAGGATGAATATATACTAGTACAGTTTCAAAAAACAAGTATTCGTAAAAATTGAATTGAATAAAACAAGTGTTTACTATTACTTGCAAGTCATTTCTTGTAAGGTAAGTATACCCAAAATAAATGCCTAAATTGGCGTGAATAAGCACACGTACACGCCGTGTCGCGTATCAACGTATTATTCAAGCTATGTGGTTGCGTACCTACGTCACGTAAGTGCTTACACATGACATTCATCATATTTAAACATTTGTGTAAATATATTTAATATTTTTATTTTTTTTTTTTTTTACCATAAAATTAGGAGTAATAAAGGAAGTCACAACAGGAAAATGAGTGTTGTGAGCCGCTGCAAGTATACCCTAAATCTAAAAATTAAACTATCACGAGTAATCTATACACTTTATTCACATCGGTTTACTTGGGGTATAAATACTTTTTAAACTTTACTTGTAAGTAAATACGGGTCCTATTCGTTTTTATTCACCGCCCCATGGCTAGATGACATAGGTGAGGACTTGAAGCGATTGGAAGTGAGAAGATGGAGGAAGGTTGCTGCCGATAGACTAGCCCTTGTCCTCGGAGGGCAGTCGAACATAGTAATAATAATTTTTTTCAAACAGTTCAAATAAAAACCTTTAGATACTTCCATATGTCATAAAATTACATCTTTCAAATAAAACGAGAAAAAAAAAATTTCAGCGAGAATCTGCATAAGATGTAAGAGCTCAATCACTATTTTTTTAATGAAAAATTTATAATTTATTATCATTATAATAAATTCATCTGCTTCGAGCCTTTTGTCTAGAAACCGTCCCCAAAATATTTCCTTCAGAACTTTCATAATTACGTAAATTTACGCAATTAAAGAAATTACAAATACAGTTAATTCAAATGCAGTATAATTCGAAAAATATAAGATATGATTGATCTATTTCGTTATATTCGTACAATATTCAATTGGTTAAATATCATTAATACTTTCAATCTTTTTATATAATTTTATCACAAATGGCATTTATTAGTGTATAGTTGTTAGTGTATGATTGTTGTTTAAAGTGGCCGTTATTTTAAAAAATATTAAAATAAACCATTATTTTTTAAAATTATTATTATTACGTGTTTAATAGAAATGTAATGAAAATATTAATTGGATTGTTGATAACTCATATTATGTATTTCATAAATGCATAATTTTCACTTTTCGTTGAAGTAGAAATAAATATATGTCTAATTGGAGTGATAATAAGTATGCATTCCATTTAAGTATTACTTATAGTACGATCACATTATTAAAAAAAATTAATATTACCAGCATGGAACGAGTCAATTAACATATAGATATACTAATGATTTTTGAACAGTTTATATAATGACTTCTATCCAAAAAAAATTAACGCTCGAAATCGCATATTTGACGAGAAACTTTTTGTATAGTGTAAAAACAATTCAAGTTCATAATACAATATGTTTTGTAGAACAAATAAAGAGTTGTTTAATGTCGTCGTGTAAAAATGGATACTGTTTCAAAGAATATGGCTCATTTCTTCAACTTTCTGAAATAACAGATAAAAATCATAAACTAAAAAAATAATTAAGGAACTGACGTACAATAACTAAAAACAAAGGGTTTTAATCTTAGCAAAGTTTATTGAACATCTTATAAAGTACGGACGATGGTATATTAGGATCAATTCCATTAGGAATTGATTTATTCATCACTTCTGTAGGAATTCTGTTTTTAAATTCGAAACAAACACTCGGGAAAGAAACTAATTCACGTAGAAAATAGTCTAAAATTAAATATTTATGAATCATTAGAAATAATAAATCCGATTACAACTAATTTATTTATTTTTAATGACCAGATACACAATATCAATAGTCATATTTCATATTTGTTTCCTTTAGGAACAGAAAAAGAGGCCAGTCATAGATAAAATCTAAAGATTATTCTACGTACCTATCTACTCTCTCTTTCTTCCTTCCTTCGTCAATTAAACTCTCTCTGTTGTATGTGAAATTCGTAAATTATTCTCTCTCTGTCCCTGGTGAGTGTCATATGTTCATAACGACATTACTACCGCTTATAAAGCAACTGCCCATTGGTAGCACCACTTCAATGAATGTTCTATATTAAAAGGTCTCGAGGCCATCTTATTTTCAGGCGCCTCGGAGAGTTATCTGGAATAAAATGGGAAGCAAGTTGAGATACTAGTGGATTGGAGTGGTTATGGAATTCACTGCGAAAGGATGAGTATCTGGTTTGGGCTAAATCAGCAATACATGGTACACTTCTAAGATCTTTATGGATGTTTGTTTATAATAAAGTAAGGAGTATGAAGGGTTTTGGATTGCAATGATTCGATACGGAACGACTTGGACGGTTTTGTGGAACCCCAAAGCTCAACTCCGTACGTCCAAATAGGTCTAATTACTGTTATTCAAATGGATCTCTTGTAATTAGTCAGAAGGTTTGAACGCTTGTCTAGTGAATGTTGAAGAAGTCGAAAACGAAGGGCAGTTTCTTGTCGTTTTAGTATGAATATAGATTCGATTCCATAGCTGATGTTTTGGATATTTGTAAATTTATAGAACTGAAGATGAATGCATAGCAGTCAAAGCTGGTATTCTAATTAACTATATAAGTAGCAAATAATTCATAAATTGTTAATTCTGATAATATAGTTATAGGCACCATAGTGTTGGTGTCTATAACTACTAGTCTCTCTATTTATATTAAAATTCTCTGGCTGTCGCGAAGAAGAGAATAATTCAAAGTAAGGTGCACCTTTCAGTAGTGCATTTGTGATCATTTTCCTAAATCCTAACAGGTACCAAAAGAGATACCTCAGCGTTGCCCCTCAAGGAATCCCAACTTATCCAATGTTTCTTAACTCACAATCAGATTTAAAAATCCTGCTTTGAAGGTTAATAGTTAACTCATTTTCAAGGTAATTTTATTTATCAACTTCTTCACGACAACCACTAAATTACACAAGAAAACGATAAACATAAATAAAGAATAAATATTTTGAATGACGAATAAGGAATAAAAATCAACGTTAGCAATCCAATGGAAACATCACACATTTTTCTAATTATCCCGAACAAAACTAATCTCAGGATGGAATGGCGGCTAGGGGGGGGGGGGGGGGGGGGATCCCACTCATCGTGATATTAACGCTCCCCGAACCTGGCGTTGTTCATCTCACACCTCGTGTTTCCTTATCATCGGCGGAAATTCGTGACTTCCGAGACCCAGGGGCACCCCTCCAAATTTGAGCTATCACTCCATCTAAATGCCCTTTCAAATGACGGGTCACATTATGTCTTTATCGGTGACTGAATTTCCGATATCCTTCCAATATCGTTAGTTCAATTTAAATAAATCCGAGCCGAAATTATTTATAAATAAATTTGATCTTTGTTATCTTGTTTAAAAGTACTCATGGGATCCTCACCCTTACCGCCATTAACCGACGTGCTTGAGACAGACATTATCGATTAGGCTCGGATTACTGAATCCTCCATTAATCGAAACCCCAAGAAAGTTTGGGAAATAAATGTGACATAATAACTCTGAACAATAGACGTAATACATATGTCTATTGAATAACAGATTAATGTTTTTTATGTGTGCAATAATAACATTCATAAGTAGCATTATTACATATGTAAATAAATATTTAATAAATTAGATAACAATAAAATACTTGAATGAGAAGAGAAAAGAGGAAAGAAAAAAATGCGAAGAAATTATAATAATTATAACAAAAAAAAATAACTCTAATTTAAACGTTATAAAATCGAAGTATGAAAGAAAATTGCATGTTTTAGTCCAGATTTTAGTGGACAATAACTGATGAGAATAAAAAATTCCAAGGCCAACTATAACTTGAGATATCGCAATCCTGCGACCTCCGGATTTGGGCTAAACTATTCACTTTTAGTGCTTCTAGATGTCTTTAAAGTTTTGGTGAGATAGCTTTCTGAAATCCTACAAAGTTTTAGGGATGAAAAAATTTAATTTTTGATTTTGACGAAATTTGGTTTCTACGTGTTTTTTGAAATGAGGAATCTGAAAATGATATCAGTTTTTAGTTTGAAAATTTTCCTCATCTATATTTTTTATTTCAAATAGCTTCGAAACCCTTAGATTGGCAAATAATTTTAAAATAATATCAGGTTTAGGTTTAAAAAAAACTCCGCTAACCTGTTTTTAAAAAATGGTCTAATTTTAAATTTAGTGTGTAAAAATTAAAATAATAATAGAAATAGACCATTTTCGCAGGATTTCTACTTATTGAGATATCTTAAGTTATAGTTGATTTCGGAATTTTTTATTCACATCAGTTTTTGTCAGCTAAAATCTGTGTGTAAATGTAATATTACATTATTACCTAATGTTATATGAAAAGATAAAAAACTGAACACTATTGAAATCCCAACTTCAAAATTTTAACGTCCTCGAAAGGGGTAAAAATTCAATATTTTTTTATTTTGATGAAATTTGACATATTTGAGATTTGAGATCAGTTTTTCATTAAAAAAAAACATTTCCAAAGATTAACAGTGGATTTCATTCGAATTTTATCATTTTCTACAAATTTTGAGCACTCTAACGCCGGGTATAAGCATAACAAAAGTATTTTTATTTCAAATAACACACAAAACTACAATTTAACATGAAAGAATCTCTCATTTCTCTATCTTGACTGAGAGCTGAGAAAAAAAATAAAACGTGATTTTCATAATTGTTTTTTTTTTTTTTTTCTCGTCTCACAATGCCCATTGGCGGCTATAGCTCTAATTTTGCACTATCATAGTAGGTCCCTGCTACCTACACAAAAGTCGGCATTCAAATCTGTGAGTAAGTCAAAACGCCTCCTTGTGAGAAACAAAAATATAACAATCTGCTAATTTATTTTTTCTTTTACTAGGTTACATTCGTAATATGCTCTTTTCCTGAAAATTTCTCCCATAAAATCTAAGAAATTTTGAGTTTAAACAAACGCTTGACTTTTTTTGAGGGAAGATAAATAAAAATAAATACAAAAAAATAATAATCAAAACTATCAGTTATTAATCAATGTACTCTCCGTTACAATCAGTAACCTTCTCCCAACGAGATAGTAAATCTCAAATTCCGTCCTTATAAAACATTTGGTGGGAAACAACGATTCTCGTCTTCAAGTCATTTTACAAATCAAAGCTGTAAAAGTTTTCTAAAATTCTGTGTGCCTTCCGCTCAGATTCTGTATCTTTCCCTAAAAGGGAACGTAGTTTTCAAGTAGTTTTGGTAGATTTTAAGCCAAATTTGTACTTATAGAATAAAATTAAACGAATACTAGTTTCCACTGAAATGATTTAGGCCAGATTTGGAATGCTTTGGAAAGAAGGCTGGTTTATCTTATGCCTTTTTTCATAAAGTTTATTGTTTGGCTAAAATCAGTTCTGTTTTTAATTAAATAAGAGAAATACTAAAATCAAAACGAATGAACACAAATTATAAAAATATAGGACTTTTTGAATAACCTGGTAGCTCCTTGATAAATGACATAGTACTGTTTATATTAATAATAAGTGATTACTTGTTTAATTGTTACAATTATCTATTATTAAGAAGACCTAGATAGGAATTTATTATTTTTACATAGAAATTAAAATACATTTTTTTTTTCAACATTTTCCAGAACAGCAGTTAAAGCTCCATATTATGTTCACAATGAAACCCTCCCCACATTCATATATACCTCATATTTACCTGTTTTATTTCTTTAGACATAAGTAATTTTCAATGAACAATTTAAAATATTTTATTTTTACAAATATTACAATCTGCCACAACTAAAAGTAATAAGTAATAGTCCTCACAGTGCACATCCATCCCTTAGTTACTGGTTTCAATAAATGAATAAATAATGCTTTGGATCCTGAACACTTAAAAACCTTATCAATTCCCTTCCATTTTCTTTTATTATCTTGGGCATTGCAAGGAGACAGTGTTGACGTATTGCCAAGGTGGGTCACATTATCTTAAAAGTAAGGAAGATGTCCTACCTCGATGTGCAGGATCCAGTTCTAAATGTAAGCTGGGTATCAGTGTCGCTCCCCCCCCCCCCCCCCCCCCGGCAAGCCCTTCCACTTATCTTCCCTTGTCCTTCGCATTCTTGGATCTTAATGGATATAGCGCGATAGAAATGCGGAGATAATGTATCTTAAGATTGTAGAAGTCTATTAAGGTGTTCACCAATACAGGTGATGAATAGTCCAAAAGACAACCATTCACCAATGGAAGAGATACTGTATATGGAAAATGCTTCAAAAAAAAAAAAAAAAAAAAAAAATGATCTTGTACTTAGTAAGAGAAGTGTATCGACAGTGGCTTTATCAAAACAGATTTTTTCATGCAATATGTTTTTTTTAATTTGATGTTTTTTTTAAAGTAACTCCTCAGAAATCCAAAACAATGCAGTTAGATGCTAATAAACCTATTTTAATTGTGAATATTTGTCAGTAAAAGCATATAAGTAAATAATATAATATATAATTATATTGTTTATGGTATAAAAATAGAGTATATAAGTTTAATATAAGTACATGTAAAATCTTAAGTGATTGCCTGATAGCAGGTTGTCAAGGCTTCTATTAGAAGGGATGATGGTGGATAATGCAGAGGAAGATCAAGGCTCGTTTGGAAGAATAAGGCTTGTTTTATATTATCCGGCACGACACGTAGCGTATCAGAAACGGCACGGTCAGACAAATACATGGTGTAGTTATATTATCAGGCTCAGCGGGTTCCAGCACGGACCGGGAGCACAGGCGAAGCGGAGATTTTTTTTTTTTTTTTTTTTTTAATGACTTTTTCTTTATAGTATATTACTTCATACTAGTGTTTAGTCATTAGGTTTAGTCCAGGTGTGTTATTTGTCCAAGACAAAAAGATAAAAAAAGTCAAGAAAGCATGCACTAAATGTAGAAAACCTACATGTCCTGAACATCGCGGTAAAAATTTATACAAATTGTAAAAATTTATACAAATTGTTTTGATTAGATTTTTTTTTATAATTGCATATGTTAAATTTCTGTTTTTATATTCTTATATTAATATAAAATGTTCAATGTGTTACTCCTGACGCACTCAATTAATTTTTCAACATCCAGTTTTGAAAAAAAAAAACAAACAAAAATGGAATCAAATTTAAACACAGAAAAAAAACTGGAACGGGGCAAAATCAGTGCACTACTGCACTGTCGGAGTCGGAAAGTAAAGTATACTACGTAAAAGACATCTTAAAACACGGTCCGGCACGGACCGGCTCCGAACCAAATATTCTTTTCGAGAAATGTCTTAAGATAGAAAAACAAAAATAATGGTTTTTTTTTTGCGATTTTGAATATGAAGCCGATGTGTCTTGTCTGAAACGTGCCGTGTCTTGACGGATCCGATCCGCTATATATACGCAGGCACTATAAAACTAACTATACTAATATTTGCCTTGTCTGAAACGTTACGGTCGTGCCGGATAATATAAAACAACCTTAACTGTACTCGTCGTTTCAACAAGTATTTGAAACATAATGTATTATACGTATTTATTGTGTTGTTCGGAAATGAATGAAAGCTTTTAGAATTAAACTATTATTAATCGAAATAAGCTATATACCTCTCAAAACTTCATTTTTGCAAACGTTATTTATTCATTTGTTTTTAGTTAAAGGCTTAAAACCTGAAAGGTCATTATCGCCTATGGTTATCAGTTGTTTTTTCTACTAACGTGTTGGTTCCTCTAAATCGAATTTAGAATCCTTATTATTAACGCAATCCATTTTTTATTTTAATAATTATATTATAATCATTTTTTATCATGTAATAAGTGGTTGAGGTCCTTATAAAAATGATTAAGGCATATAATCATAGCTGCAACTAACTATTCCATAACGACAAAACCTTCAAAACCGTGATTTTTTTTTATAAGATCTTTTAATTGAGGTGGTCAGTGTCGTTTGATTTCCTAACTTAATTTATTTTTAAGTTCTGGATTCGTTGGATGGTTTTGGGATTTTTATCCACCAAACCTGGCTGAATACCAACATAGAAAGAAGTACCGCCACGCACCCCCTCGCTATACAGATAGGCTCATGTCATCCTCGCGAAATTTTGGCAAGGATATGTCTTTTGGCTGGGAATTTATTTTTTTTTTTTTTGTAAACTTTTTTCACACTTAAAAATTGTAGAGTGAAATTTGAGCTCTAGCTCTGTTGGTGTTCCTCGAATCGAAAATTCACTAATAGTTTTCTCATCACAAATTCAATGGAGAATATTTTTGGTTATATAACGTTTGTCTCTAGGGCCTACCGTTGTCTTGTTTTCCGTCTAAGAAAAATTTCAAGAGCAATAAGACTTGTGTGAGTGCAGATTACATTTTTATACAGAGATAGGAAATCCTCGACATCTTATATTCCGGGAGTAGGGTCGGACGTGACCGAAAAGTTTGTATTTTCCCTTCACGCCTCAAAGAAACCTTTACCTCCCAACCCAATCCGCAACATTTCTCAGAACTGCACTCACAAAAGAATTCCCTAGAACACAACCCCCCCCCCCCCCCCCCATTTTTGCCAATGAGAATAGGAAGGTCCTTAGTAGAGAATCGTATGAAAAGACAGCCAGCCATCTTTAAGCCCTCATCGTGGACATTTTATTATTGAAAATAAATACCGAAATAATTACTTAATTTCCTTATATTAGTATGTATATACGTCTTTTTATATTAATGTGTGCGTACATATATATATGTATATCATGTATTTGTGAATATTTCGTCTAATCAACATTCAAGTAGTTATAAATTCTTTTCTCAATAAATCTTATCCGATTTATTCATTATTATTTTTTATTTTATTCATTTCTATATTTATTTATTTTTCCTGATCGTATTGTAATTATTTTTATCACTATTGTTATTATTATTATTTCTTTTTTTCGTTTTCTTAAGTTTGTATTTATACCAAAAGTCCTATTTTCAATTGTAATTATACATCCTTTATATCTGTGGCACTTGTGAGTAGTATGTCAGGTGAAATTTTGTGAATTTTGGGTTATGGCCGTCACCAGCTAATTTTTGTTTCTTTATTTGTATCTATATGGCTACGTTAAGCGGCTATTACAAATATGAATATTCGGTTAGAACTCGAAAATTGAACATTCGCCTGTCAAAAATGATTCAAGTGCATCTTTTTTACCAACTTTGAGATGTAATAATTATTGTAATGTGAGTTATCTCATTTTTTTTTTGTACTTAGTGTGGGGGTTCGAACCCATGACCTTCAGTACAGAGCGCGCTGAGACCTTCGCCCCAACTCGCTCGGCCATTAAGTCCTCCATATGAATGGTAAATTAACTCTTGACACGTTTTGCACATATGAATTTAGTGTGATTGGTGTTTAGTGCATACATTTTAAAGCAGTCGTTTGAAAAAAAAATAATGTGAGAAAAGATGATGGCCATGATGAGAAATGATTTATCAAATCGTTCAAGCCTTAAAACAGAGATTTTATTACGTTTTCGATTTTGGAAAAAAATCCAAACTTTCAATAGCATTATTCTTAAAATACGATTTTTGCACTTTACATACTTTCCACAGGAGGCTCAGTTATATATTATTATCTTAGCCTGAAACACAAAACCCAGACCCCCAGCCAAAAGGCATATCCATGTTAAAGTAGAGCTCTCGCAAGTTATGTAATAATTATTATCATTAATTGAATCTTATCATTTTCTTAATTGTTCGGTCAAATAAATGATGCCTTTACGACAAACGTCTATCAGCTAAGTGAAGGAGCAGAATTTAGTGGAGCTATGTAGAACTCAATAGTTGTCAAGCCGCTCCATGAAAACTCCTGGATGAGAGCAACAGCTAAATTACAGGAGCTTTCGATAATTTTGTTGCCTTATCAAGTGCGATATTTTTATACCTGTTTGTGTAGTTATTATATATTGATTCTCTTCATACGAGACGAATCGTACAATATTTCATTTTTATTGAGAGATCAATTTTCGTTTACTAACTACTTTTCAAAAGATTAATAAAAATTGCCAAAAATGGAATCTGAAAGTGTGAAATGTGAAACACAAGCAAATCAGAAGCCATTTTCACAAAACGAAGACCTTTTGTATGAGGTAGTCAATGATCACCTTCGGTATACAAAGATATAAACTATCTTGCACCATCCTAATCTTAATATCTATGATCAAACCAAAAGAAACTTTGAAAAAACAACAAATTCAGAAAATACTCTTATCCTAGGAATCGGTAATTACAATAAAATATCCTTCATGAGATACACCCACAAAAGAACAATACATAACTAACTCAGTTTTCACGTATCTTGTTGGTTATGTATAACATTTGTTATTACTAGGGCTGTGAAATATATGCATTTGTATTTTCTCCTAGCCAACTAAAACATCTAATATCGTCATTATGTATATGTTTTGAGACATTTGGGATCAGTTTGAGTTATTTTTATTTTGCATATTTCTGCATATTTTGTCATAAATACATATTTTGAACTGTAATTGCCTATTTAACTAAATATCCGGCATATCAGCAATTAACTTTTGATTTTTTTTTTAAGTTTCTGAGCAGACAAAAAAATAAAATACAAATAAAAACCAAAAAATAGCTACGTGAATTTCTTCTATTATTATTTTTTTTTTTTTTCATCTATTGAATAAGATCCTGTTTATCCAGATGCTGATTCTTCCCTTTGGATCGTATTTGCTTCTCATGGAATTGTTTAATCAAATTAATTTATTGTTCTTCCTCTACTCAAATACTTGGAATATTACTTCTATTTTTTCTCGAAAATTACTCCAGCAAAGACAAAAGATCTCGTTGGAAAGAATGTAAGTTCTCAAAATTGAGACTTTTAAGTGCGATGTAGATGTTTTAAATTGTGTTTATTTTGATAAAATAATGTGTCAGTTACGGCACATAAAAACAGCAAAGTACTTATAAAACAAAGGCAAGAAATACAAATTAAAAAAAACTTTTGTTACACAAAAGCCGCTGGATTCACCTAATTCTGGTTCGATATTGATTTATGTCCAGCTGAAATACCCTTCCAAACCTGTTTTCTTTTTTAACATTCGTCTTTTTGTTTTTTAATTGTCTTCTTCAAATTGTTTCCCTTTCAACACAATTAGTTACTTAAACTTGAGTTTGTACTTATGTGTAAGTATGTATTGCATTTTTTTTTTCTAAAGAAGTAATGTAAATAGTTGCATATTTCGGTATTTAATTGCATATTTTACCCTATATGTTTGCATATCTTTGAGTTTTTATTGCATATAACTCACAGCCCTATTTATTACATAAACATATTTGTTATTTTTATTTTTTGCTATGAAGATTTTTTTTCTCAATTTTTCATATTGTTTAGAGATCAACTTTAAATTGTTAAACCTATTCGTTATTAAGTGAAACTATATTAATCACATAAAGGATTTAAGGTCGGAACATGCATGCATAAATTAATTTTCAGTTGTAAACATATAAATAAAATATTATTATTATTAACAAACTCAATTTCTTCCTGAGAGAGAAAAAAAAATAGATCATGGATATTTCCATCTGTAATCTAATGCTTTTCCCAATTTACATTTTAGAATTGATACGATCAAATTACTTCAATAAATAATTAAATTAAATTAATTATTAATCATTATTCTAAATAAACAAAGTTGAGAGAAAGTATGGGTTTCAAACGTTACTTTTTTCAAACGGTAGGTCCCAGCGACAAACGTTATATAACAAAGAATATTTTCCCTTAAATTTCTGATAGAGAAACTGACGGCGAATTTTTGATTGGAGCAACACCAACAGTTTGGGAGCAGGTCAAAATGATATTTGAGGGTAAAAAACGTTTCACAGAAAAAGGATAGACACCCAGCCATAAGACTTAGAAGATATAAGTTTTTAAATTCACAAGGGGACGTTTTGACTTGTAACTCACAAATTTGAATGCCGATTTTTGTCTAGGTAGTAGGGACCTATAATAGTGCAAAACTAGAGTTGAAAAAATAAATAAAATATGAAAATCACGTATAATTTTTTTTTCTCAGCTCACAGTCAAGATAGAGAAATGATTCTTTCATGTTAAATTGTAGTTTTGCATGTTATTCGAAATAAAAATACTTTCGTTATGCTCAAGACACGACCCGACTTTAGTGTGCTTAAAACTCCAAAAAAATTACAAACTTTCAAATAAATCCACTGTAAATCAGTGGAAAATTTTTTCATGAAAAACTGACCTCAAATCTTTATTTATCGCACCAAAAAACCTTTAGGGTGATGTTTTATCAAAATCAAAAAATATTGATTTTTACCCTTTTCGATGACGTTTAAATTTTGAAGTTGAGATTTCATCAACAACTTCTAACGGCCATAATTTTTTTTCCCTAAAACTTTGTAGTTTGTCAATATCTGAAAAAGGGTTAATAATTTGCACTATCTCACATATTTCGCCACCGATTGAAACCAAATTTTAAGGTAATGTAGGAGCTGTAAAACTGCATAGTTTAGTCCAAATCCGGAGGTTGCAGAATTTCTCCTTATTGAGATATTTCAAGTCAAAGTTGAACTCGGATTTTTTTATTCACATCAGTTTTTGTCAGCTAAAATGTAGTGTAAACCTGATGTTATATGTAAAGATATAAAGCAGTATGTACGCTGATTCTTGTGATGCTATTATTATTGTAATCGGTTGAACGCAGCAGTTGTTATGGCCGTTAGTTGTTGATGAAATCTCAACGTCAAAATTTTAACGTACTCGAAAGGGGTAAAAAAACAATATTTTTTTTGTTTTGATAAAATTTCACATACAAGGGTTTCTTGGTGTGTTAAATCGAGATTGGAGGTCAGTTTTTCATGAAAAAAAAAATTTTCCACTGATTTACAGCGGATGTCATTTGGAATTTTGTCATTTTTTTTCCTCGGCTCCCAGTGATCATTGGTGGCTATAACTCTAGTTGTGCACTATTATAGGTCCCTACTACCTACACAAAAATCAGCATTCAAATCTGTGAGTTACAAGTCTTCAACAGCAATTGCCGGAAAGGATGAAGAGTTTTGTTAAATATGAAACAAATTAAAAGCATAGATTTAATTATTGCATTAAGATAATTGCAAATAAATCTCATCAAATAACCTATATCCTTCGTTTTAAACCTACGACTTCTTGTCCTACAGTATTCCTTAATGGTCCCCATTGAACAGATCTACAACTAAGGGCTCCATCTGGACAACCTAGTCTTACTTGGAATCCACATACACGGCTAAAACGAGGAAAAAATCCCCGTCGTTTTCGACTTCTTCAACATTTAACAGAGAACCGTTCTAACCTTCCGATCAATTACAAAATTCTCAATCACATGACAGTAATTAGACCTATTTGGAAATAAAAAAATCTTCAATGCTCCGTACTTTGTCACCAACAAACTTATCCGTAAAGATCTTAATGTACCATTCGCTTCCGATTTATGAATGAATCAGATAGCCTGATAACGTCTGAAAAGAAGATGGCCTCGGGACCTTTTAATATAGAGCTTTCATTGAAGTGCTAAGGGTGGGTAGTTGCATTACAAGCAATTTGCATGTTACTATCAACATTCACATCTCATATACTAGATTTATTTTTATTTTATTTCATATACAGTTGTAAATTTCAAAAGATAGCATAAACAAAATATATTGCATTAATGTTTCAGTTAGTTGGGATTATAGAAAGATTTAATTTAATCTAATTTTAACCCAGCGGGATAAAAGGAGCACGCGTACGTTGCACGCCGTGAATACGTTACATATCAAGTAGATAAAATAGTTCAAAAATACCTTGGCTATTACGATTTCGACAAACTATTGTCTGAATTTAAAGTAAATACTTAAAAAATAAAAATTAAAAAATATGTTACAAAAATCGTAGATTCAAAAATATCCTAATCCTGAGTACACACAAGAAAATTTTCCTAGCATGACAAAAGATAATCAACAGTAAAACCTAACGTTGATTGGACAATAGCAAATTTTGATATAGTTGGTATTCGTAGCGTTACAGATGGGCTCATTTTCTTACTTGATTTAATAATATTCTCGGCAATTAATACTTGGTTGAAGGGTTGGGTACAATGGATGAGGCGTTACCCACAATACGTCCTCTAATTGAAATTAAATTAACCAAGCTATGAATTGCTGATGGAGAATCCTCAGGCCATTAGGTAACCGTCCTAATCAATCCCCCTCCCCTCCCCCCCAGTTACAGCTTCTCTCTTAAGCTCCTAAACTTTTCTTCTCAATATTTTTCAATACGTAAAAATTATTAGATGGATTTTCGTCTTAAAAAACTTATCCATAAAGATCTTAATGTACCCTATGCTCCTGATTTAGCCCAAACAAAATTACTATCCTTTCATTGTAAACTGTATGACCATTCAAATCAAGTAGTATCTCAACTTGCTTTCCATTCGATTCCAGATAAACCTTCGAGACGTCTGAAAAGAAGATGGCCTCAGAACCTTCTTTTATAGTACTTTCATAAGTGCCACCAATGGGTAATTTCTTTACAAGCAATTGACGTGTCATTTATAGTATTATCATCACATTTACTTGATGTATTTTATTTTATATTATATACAGTTTTCCTCAAAAACCGCCCAATTCATTTCCAAAATTCCATTAAAAACCTTGGAGTAATTTGTGATCTACATCTTTCTTGGAATAGCCATATTTCCCAAAATCGCGAGGAAATCTATTTTTATTCTTAAACAACTTTTACATCAACTCGATTCATTACCACTAAGTACTCTACAACGTTTGGTATCATCTCTCATTTTTCCCTACTTTGACTACGGATGCATAGTATATAGAGGACTATCTGGTGAGCTGGAAATGAGATGTAAAACAATAATTAACTGTTTTATCAGATTTATTTTCGGGATTCCCAGGTGTTCTCACATATCTCACATGTTTTCTGAAATTGGGTGGCTTTACCCCAATGTCCGACGTCAATACTCCCTAGGCGCATTTTAAGTTTCAATCCTTAAAAACCGGAGAACCCATATTCATGACCTCCTTACTCTGCACTCTTCCATCCACCTCTTAGATACTAGAACCCAACCCATCAACCTGTACACTCCTGCGCATCGAACTACATTCTTCGAAAGATCCTTTATTACCCCGCGCTTCCTCTTTATAGAATTATTTGCCCATCTCGGAAATGCTCCTCTCTAATTTCCTTTGAACATCATCTTTTTCTTTACCTCCTGAATTTTCAATCTTCCGAGCAAATGTAAAATATCAATATTTATGGTAATATATATTATAATAGTATACGTAAGTTGTATCCTTTTACAAGATTTCTCATTTATTTTGTTGCTCATAATGTATTTTTCATATCCAGACGATTGTCCTCATGTAAATGTAAATGTATTGCACTCATACATATGTTATTCTTAGGGGATAAGTTGCCCAAGAATGAAGTTTATTTTATTCCTATTAGATAAAAAGAAAATATATATTGGAAAATAACAAAACTACTTTAAGTAATCACTAAAACTCCCGTTTTTTAAAATTTAACTAATTGATTAGTTGTTGTTTATTGGGGCCTGGCATTCTTATTGTACTCTAACTAGGGCAGGAAGGACAGGTTATCCTCTACAGGTTACCAACTCATTCTAGTCAAATTTCAGAGGTACGCCACGAAATAAATTTTAACCAGCCCAGGCGGGATTCGAACCCACCAACTTCTGTACCCTCGCCTCAACTCGCTAGGCCAGTCGAGTCCCGATGTTATCCCTCTATTATATAATATAAAAATTGATCGGTCTTGTGTTATAGATCAATTTTTACAAAAAGTAATCGTCAGATTTTAACTTCATCATTCAGTTCATTGCATATTAATTGCGAAAAGTGGATCTCAGACACAAGTTAGCACCATAGTAACAATAGCTATCGCCAGGATTAGACTGCTAATGATAACTAGAAAAAGCGAGAGAAAGGGATTCACTAGTAAATGAATCTTATAACATTTCATCTCATGGCATCACGAATAAATAAAGTACTTTCTTAGCAGTGTAAAATTAATATAAGCGTGATCGCAACAAGTGATTTCCCACATGTAATAGGTAAATTTATTTTCTATCCATAAATTTTATGTTAAATTACAATAAAATTGCATTGAAACATTTAATCATTTTAGTCTAGTTATTTTTCTTCGTTGATTGCATTTTTATTTTTCGTAATTTTTCAAAAGAAAAGCTACTCCAAGCGTTGGTGAAATGCCTAAAAGAGGTACAAATAAATTCCTTCAGCATCTACACTAGAAAATATTGTCTGAAAAGAAGATGGCCTCGAGACTCTCTAATATAGAACGTTTATTGAAGTTGTTACCAGTGAGCAGTTGCTTCACAAGTAATTGACATGTTATTATGAACGCTGTAATCACATTTACTAGGTGTATTTTTTTTTTTTTAATACAGTTGTAAATTTCAATAAATGTATCATAATAAAAGACTTAATTAATGTGATGACATGTTTGGTAGGTAGCAACCTAAAATACAGGAGGCTTTGAAGGAAATTTAATTAGCATTAATTTGCGACCTAAACTGGGCCCGTTGACCAAATAGTTTTCTCAGAAACCTTTTCCCATATTAGGTTGATACCTATGAAACTTGTAATAAGTTTAGTTGTCTTTTACATGTTTTTTTTTTTTTTAACCTTATTTTGATAACAATATTATTATATTATATAATTATGTGCGTTATAAGATTATAATACATAAGAGAGAATCTTCTTCGTTCTTTGAAATCTTATGTATTTCAGGTTATTTTTTCACTATAAACGTTTATAAGTAAAATGTTGACTTCTTATGTAAAATAAAGTTTATTCTAAATCCTATTTTTCCATTTCTGAGCGTATACAGGCACCTTGAGGGTCACAAATTAAAGCTTATTAATTCTCCTAAAAATTATATTTCAAAGAAATTTTGGCTGAATGACAGCTCACATCATCAAAAGATATAAGTCGATGAAGAAAAGGGGTATTGTGAAACACTATCTAGGGAAAATATTTTTAGCAACTCATTCACACGTGTGTATTTGACAGATACACTGTCCTCATCTTATGTGATTTGTCACGCGCACGAAATAATTTCATTCACTTTCAAGGATTCTAATCCAGCAAAAAAAAAAAAATGTATAAATTATGTGGCTTGTGTTTTTTTAAACTTTAAACCTTAACAAGTTGAGTGCTAACGACCCACCGGTGGGCCCAGACTACTACGCAGTCTTAGGCTTGTTTTATATTACCCGGCACGACACGTAGCGTATCAGACACGGCACGGTCAGACAAATACATGGTGTAGTTATATTATCAGGCACAGCGGTTTCCAGCACGGACCGGGAGCACAGGCGAAGCGTAGATTTTTTCTAATGACTTTCTGTTTATAGTATATTACTTCATACTAGTGTTTAGTTTAGTCATTAGGTTTAGTCCATATGTGTTATTTGTCCAAGACAAAAAGATAAAAAAAGTCAAGAAAGCATGCACTAAATGTAGAAAACCTACATGTCCTGAACATCGAGTAGAAATTTATACAAATTGTTTTGATTAGATTTTTTTTTTTATAATTGCATATGTTAAATTTCTGTTTTTATATTCCTATATTAATATGAAATGTTCAATGTGTAACTCCTTACGCACTCAATTAATTTTTCAACACCCAGTTTTGCAAAAAAAACAAACAAAAATGGAATCAAATTTAAACACAGAAAAAAAACTGGAACGGGGCAAAGTCAGTGCACTACTGCACTGTCGGAGTCGGAAAGTAAAGTATACTACGTAAAAGACATCTTAAAACACGGTCCGGCTCCGACCAAATATTCTTTTCGAGAAATGTCTTAATGTCTTGTCTGAAACGTTACGGTCCGCTACGTGTTGTGCCGGATAATATAAAACAACCTTTAGTCACCTTCTCAGATCCCCACTTTTAAATCTAGGCGTTTGGAAACTTTCCCACCATTCTTAAAAAGGTTTAGTCAACAGGTAGGTAGAATGCGCCTTGGGAAAATGTTCTTTTCAATTTACGAAATTCTTCACTTGAAATTTTTCTTCTGTTTAGGTAAGTTACTATTATTTTATCACATTAATAATATTTACATACCAAATTTATTAACCAGCTTGATAATGTTTTGAAATAATTATTTAATTTTTATTCCTCACAGATTTGAGGAATAATATATAATATAATAGTTCATAATAATTATTATAATATAATAGTTATAATATAATATAATAGTTCATAATATAATAGTTCATAATAATTATTAACAATAAAATTTAAAAATTTTATAATTTTAGTGTTGTATAGTGTATATATGTGTTCATATAGTGTATATATATATGTGTGTGTGTAAATATACAATTTTACATTTGAGTTTTGTTTTAATTTTTCCTTATAATTCACAATGATTTTATTTGAGTTTATATTATGCCAATAACATTAACATTTTATTTATTAAATTATTTATGATTATTATTTAAAATTCATGAGGTAAAATGTTTACGAAATAAATAGTGAACATGGTAAGTGTTTCACGGTTGGGCTTCAAGGTAAGAGTCCATCAACTCGTACTTTCCCGTGAGGCGCACGACCCACCGGTGGTTCGGCCTTATATTTCACAATGGTAACAGATAATTTTTTTTTTTTTTTCCTGTAATTAGGGCCAGAAAACAAAATTTAAAAAAACCTTTTTTTGAGCCACTAGGGTAAAACTGGGTTTTTGGGCTTAGCACTCAAAGTGTTAACCTGGCGATAAACTAAAGTACTCTGAGATGTTTTATTTCTCTACAACTTTATTCGAAGCCATTTTTACATTTCATAATATATATATATATATATATATATATATATACTGACATGGGTACGTCTTTTGGCTACGGATCTATAATGTAAAAATGTAACATTTTGACAAATTCTAGCTCTCTCGGTTTTGCTGTTTAATGGAAAATATGTTTTTGTTTTATAACATTTGTCGCTAGGGCCTATCGTTTAGGGGCTATATTGGTTTGATTAAAACAAGTCAGTGACTGAATACCCCATTTTCTATCAACTTTGTTTATTTAGAATAATAATGGATTGTTAATTTAACTTAATTAATTTGATCTATATAATTATTTAATGTAAATTACGGAACTCAGTAGATTACAGATAGACCTAGGCATGATCTATAGTTTTTCCCAGTCAGGGAGAAATTGATTTTTTCATAATTCGTGCAAAAGAAAAGCTATTCTAAGCGTAGGTGAAATGACTAAAAGAGGTACAAAGAAATGCCTTGAGCATCAACCCTTGAAAATATTTTGTTTGCCTTGCCTCGAGGCAGATAAAATAAACAAAACCAATTCAGTGGCAAATAGCTGCAAGAAGAATATGAAACCATTACTAAAATCCTCACGTGTTTTACCAACCAGGGATACTATGTCCGGAAATAGACAACAGAATTCAAAAAGACTTCATCAGACAACAGCATTGTGTATAAAGGTACTCTGGGAACGGATGTCAAGATCTGCTTTGACATAATGTAGAAAGTTGTTGCTAATATTCCAAGATATGAAAGCGAAAGTTAACCAAGTTCAATAACTGGGATGATAGTGTTGTGCTGAGGCAATAAGATCCGCCCAAGGTATTCAGTCATTTCATTCCGAATGGTTCAAATCCTGATGTATTGATTTTCAATTCCACCGTTTCTTGAAAAAGAATCGGTATGTAGAATCGACGGTCTAATGTCGATACCTAGGAAGAGATAGATACTGGTGGCGTTGGGGATAGTTTTGTGATAACTAATCGTATAATTATTACATATCGACCTTTCTCCCTTATAAAACTATTTTCTTCATTTTAATAAGATAGAAATTATCAATAACACCATCATGTACTATTGGGTTGGCGCAAAAGTAATGCTGGTTTTGGTTGCCTTGCCTCCGTGTATAACATCGATGTTGTTTGTGCTGAAGGTAGGCCATCTGTTGTTGATCAAGACCGTCTGAGGGCTTTGGTAGAGGAAAAACTCCTCGCAAAACCGCAGGGGACATTGTGGGAGAAGTTAGTGTTTACACCTCAAAATTATAAACTTTACAAATTTACAATAATTTTTTATTTGTTCCATATAAAAGGCTGCATTATTTTTGCATCAATCCAATAGATCAACACTGATTGGTATAGAATTTAAAATTAAATAAAAAAATTCAATATCAAGGAAGCAAGCCAAACTTCAAATTGTGGAAGGTGTGTATCTGCTAAGGGAAAATGAACAAATATGATTAAAATTTCAAACTACTACAGACAGCTGAAGCACTTACGAAATAAATGCAGCCAAAGAATAAAACCATTTTATTATGAGTTTTTGTTATTCTTAGAGGATTTTTGTTATCCCAGTATAAAGTTTATTTTTCATTTCATTACATGTTCGTACTGGTTTTCTCCAATCCAATATTAACCATCCCCAATACAATATTTATACAACATCCAAATAATATCAGAGCATTATCCCATCAACAGGATTTAGTGAAAGGTTTAGGATTTGGTACTTTTTGTGATTTCTTAAGTAATAAATGGAACTCAGAACTTTTGGAATATTTATTCTCTTAGATAAAATTTTGTAAAATGAATCCTTTTTTCACATTGAATTGTTATTAATCTATGTATTTTACGTTATAATATAACAGATGTTTGCTCTTAACTTATTTATTTCTTGAATAATTAATGTTTTTTTAATAGATTGGGTTTACTCTTTTAGTTCTCTCATGGATTGTTTTTAGTAATAGCTAATTATTTTTAAACAGAGGTATCGGTTTTGAGAATCTAACAATGTTGGTACTGACACATCACTAGTTCAAATATGCATAGGTATTTCTTTATAAAAGTAATTTTGCACGACTTGTATAATTATAGGGTAAAAAGAAAAATAACAAAGCAGATGAGTCCAGGAAGGGCTGAGGGGGCAGAATGATTCATCTTTGGCATAACATATTTTTAAGTAAATAAGCTGTGGTTTCAAACTAATTTTTTTTTTAAATTCCATTGTAAATTAAATACCTAATATAATATAAGTGTTTATTTCTTAACTTAAACTTAAATCATGGAACTGACTTGTCCCTCAACTTTAAGAGGAACAGGCTTGGTTTGAGGATACTCAAGAATTTTCGAATTTTCAAAGCTCTTGTTCATCATAAATAAATTTCCAATCAGATAAGTATTCAACTCTGGGTTGGGAATGCTTCTCAAAAATAATTTAAATTTATATATTTTTTTTCGACTAGTTTTTAAAATTAATTATTTGAGCAATGTCCAGTAAGGAAATATAAGTAGTTCATACACAATATGGCAATATATTAGTAGACAATTCTCGGCATGATTTTTTGATGCCCAGGTTTAGAAATATAAAGTCCTACAATCGTAGGCTAGTCATGTTGCCTGAGATATCAGGATAAATTCCTTTGCTGTGAAGATGAAATTATCACCTCAATCATTAGGCACAGCATCAACTTAGTGTGTTTTCAAATCGGTCCCCACATCCAAAATATAGCAAGAACAATGATGAATTTTAAAACAATTTTAAAAAGTAAGAATTTTATCCCTGTGGCTTTGAGGTATACAGAGTTGCAACTTATGTTAAAATTTTAAGGTTCATGTTTTATAGCAGGAAAATTTTACAAAAGGCTGCCGTATCAAAATGGGCAAATAGAGAAAATTGGATGCTCTTCCTCAGTACTTCTTAACCATTTGAACTAGTAATTCTTATGTAGCTTTCAATCAGAGGCTGATGCCACTTTCCTGCCACAGTGTTTAAATAATAACTTTCATCCCTTTTATATAAATTCCATTTTCAAATTATGGCTTTTTTCATAACAATGTATTCAATTATTCAGCAATTCAACAACAATCATTCAGGAACTCATTAGGCGCTAAGCATTAACAACTCACATTGTTCAATAAAGCCATACATAAACAGAAATATACAGAATATTATAATCCATAGATATACAGAAATTGGAAAATACTTATTTTTCAGACCATTTTATAGTAAATTAAAGATATTATTATACAAAGGCACAGCCAGCAATAGTGCGACAAGGCCCAAAAGCAATGCTCCTAATAGTGGTAACCTTAGCAAAGACCTCCCAAGAGCTCTTCCCCCCTCTCAGCGGCACTTCACAAAGGGTTGCGCAGTGTAATAACATTTTAGCTCGAAAATTCTTTCAAAAAACACATTATTCAACTAGGTATTAACATTGTCTTGTTGCTCTTCACAATAACAGGTCAAAATATTCAATAAAGCAAGATACAGCCAAACATTATTTTTAAGCTATTATTCAGTTAATAAGTATGCATAACCAGCTCGTCGATAGCTTTACCAAGGGTTGAACCTAGTTCTTTTTCAGATTATTTATTTTCCCCTTTGAATTCAATTAATATATATGATGTAAACTAAAGATGTTAATACACAAAGCGTCGCTCCATGTAATTACATCTTAGATAATAAAAATGCTTTTTTAAAATACATTATTCAAGTAGGTGTGTACATTTTATAGTTCAAATACATTGGCTTTCACTGATATAAAATTAATATCCCCACCCAATAACAACCATAATAATCAATATCATTTACAGTTTTATCTCATTTCTTTTTTCATTAGTCATTTCTTAGTGAGTTCATTAGGCTCTACACGTTAACAAGTTAAATAATTTAATAAAGCCAAATACTATTACCACTATACCAAAACAAGATCGTTTATTTTCCCCTTTGAATTCAATTAATATACATGATATAAACTAAAGATGTTAATACACAAAGCATTGCTCCATGTAATTACATCTTAGCTAATAAAAATGTTTTTTTTAAATACATTATTCAAGTACACATAGCCAGTTCCAAACAACACACTAATGTAAATTCCAATCCACGCAAAGTATATTATATCATTTCCAGTTTTATGTTATGGTTATTTTCATAGTGATATGATTATTTCAGAGCTCATCAAGCTCTTCCCATTAACAAGTCAGATCATTCAATAAAGCAAGGTAAAGCAAAACATTATTTTTAAGCTATTAAACAGTGTAAGTATGCATCATCAGTTCCTCAATAGATATACCGAGGGTTAAACCTACTTCTTTTTAAGATTATTTATTTTCGCCTTTGAATTCAATTAATATATATGATGTAAACTAAAGATGTTAATACACAAAGCGTCACTCCATGTTATAACATCATAGTTATTAAAAATGTTTTTTCAAAATACATAATTCAAGTAGGTGTGTACATGTTATAGTTCAAATACATAAGCTTTCACTGATATAAAAGGAATATGCCTGTCCAATAACTACCATAATAATCAATATCATTTACAGTTTTATCTCATTTCTTTTTTCGTGAGTTCATTAGGCTCTACACGTTAACAAGTTGGATAATTTATAAAGCCAGATATAGCCAAACATTATTTTTAATGATTATACAGTACAAGTACACATAGCCAGTTCCAAACAACACACTAATGTAAATTCCAATTCACCCAACGTATATTATATCATTTCCAGTTTTATGTTATGGTTATTTTCATAGTGATATGATTATTTCAGAGCTCATTAAGCTCTTTACATTAACAAGTCAGATCATTCAATTAAGCAAGGTAAAGCCGAACATTATTTTTCCGTTATTAAACTGTGCATGTACTCATAGCCAGTTCGTCAATATATATATATATATATATATATATATATATATATATATATATATATATATATATATATATATATATATGCAGAGAATGGAACCTAGTTCATTTTCAAATCATTTTAGTTTCCCTTTTGAATCCAATTAATACACATGATATAATCTAAAGACATTAATACACAAAGCGTAGCTGCATGTTATAACATCATAGTTATTAAAAATGTTTTTTCAAAATACATAATTCAAGTTGGTGTGTACATGTTACAGTTCAAATACATTAGCTTTCACTGATATAAAAGGAAAATACCCGTCCAATAACTACCATAATAATCAATATCATTTACAGTTTTATCTCATTTCTTTTTTCGTGAGTTCATTAGGCTCTACACGTTAACAAGTTGGATAATTTAATAAAGCCAGATATAGCCAAACATTATTTTTTCCCCTTTTGAATGATTATACAGTACAAGTACACATAGCCAGTTCCAAACAACACACTAATGTAAATTCCAATTCACCCAACGTATATTATCCATCATTTCCAGTTTTATGTTATGGTTATTTTCATAGTGATATGATTATTTCAGAGCTCATTAAGCTCTTTACATTAACAAGTCAGATCATTCAATAAAGCAAGGTAATGCGAAACATTATTATTCCGTGATGAAACTGTGCAAGTACTCATAGCCAGTTCGTCAATATATATACAGAGAATGGAATCTAGTTCATTTTCAAATCATTTTAGTTTCTCCTTTAAATTCAATTAATACACATGATATAAACTAAAGATGTTAATACACAAAGCGTCGCTCCATGTTATAACATCATAGTTATTAAAAATGTTTTTTCTAAAATACATAATTCAAGTAGGTGTGTACATGTTATAGTTCAAATACATTAGCTTTCACTGATATAAAAGGAAAATACCTGTCCAATAACTACCATAATAATCAATATCATTTAGAGTTGTATCTCATTTCTTTTTTCGTGAGTTCATTAGGCTCTACACGTTAACAAGTTGGATAATTTAATAAAACCAGATATATCCAAACATTATTTTTCATGATTATACAGAACAAGTACACATAGCCTGTTCCAAACAACACACTAATGTAAATTCCAATTCACCCAACGCATATAGTATCATTTCCAGTTTCATATTATGGCATTTTTCATAACGAAGTCATTATTTCAGAGGCTATTAAGCTCTTCACATTAACAAGTCTGATTATTCATTAAAGCAAGGTAAAGCCAAATATTATTTTTAAGCTATCAACAGTGTAAGTATGCATCATCAGCTCGTCAATAGATATACCGAGGGTTAAACCTACTTCTTTTTAAGATTATTTATTTTCCCCTTTGAATTCAATTAATATATATGATGTAAACTAAAGATGTTAATACACAAAGTGTCACTCCATGTTATAACATCATAGTTATTAAAAATGTTTTTTCAAAATACATAATTCAAGTAGGTGTTTACATGTTATAGTTCAAATACATTAGCTTTCACTGATATAAAAGGAATATGCCTGTCCAATAACTACCATAATAATCAATATCATTTACAGTTTTATCTCATTTCTTTTTTCGTGAGTTCATTAGGCTCTACACGTTAACAAGTTGGATAATTTAATAAAGCCAGATATAGCCAAACATTATTTTTAATGATTATACAGTACAAGTACACATAGCCAGTTCCAAACAACACACTAATGTAAATTCCAATTCACCCAACGTATATTATATCATTTCCAGTTTTATGTTATGGTTATTTTCATAGTGATATGATTATTTCAGAGCTCATTAAGCTCTTTACATTAACAAGTCAGATCATTCAATTAAGCAAGGTAATGCGAAACATTATTATTCCGTGATGAAACTGTGCAAGTACTCATAGCCAGTTCGTCAATATATATACAGAGAATGGAATCTAGTTCATTTTCAAATCATTTTAGTTTCCCCTTTGAATTCAATTAATACACATGATATAAACTAAAGATGTTAATACACAAAGCGTCGCTCCATGTTATAACATCATAGTTATTAAAAATGTTTTTTCGAAATACATAATTAAAGTAGGTGTGTACATGTTATAGTTCAAATACATTAGCTTTCACTGATATAAAAGGAAAATACCTGTCCAATAACTACCATAATAATCAATATCATTTAGAGTTGTATCTCATTTCTTTTTTCGTGAGTTCATTAGGCTCTACACGTTAACAAGTTGGATAATTTAATAAAACCAGATATATCCAAACATTATTTTTCATGATTATACAGAACAAGTACACATAGCCTGTTCCAAACAACACACTAATGTAAATTCCAATTCACCCAATGCATATAGTATCATTTCCAGTTTCATATTATGGCATTTTTCATAACGAAGTCATTATTTCAGAGCCCATTAAGCTCTTCACATTAACAAGTCTGATTATTCAATAAAGCAAGGTAAAGCCAAATATTATTTTTAAGCTATCAACAGTGTAAGTATGCATCATCAGCTCGTCAATAGATATACTGAGGGTTAAACCTACTTCTTTTTAAGATTATTTATTTTCACCTTTGAATTCAATTAATATATATGATGTAAACTAAAGATGTTAATACTCAAAGCGTCGCTCTATGTATTTACATCTTAGATAATAAAAATGCTTTTTTTAAATACATTATTCAAGTAGGTATGTACATTTTATAGTTTAAATACATTGGCTTTCACTGATATAAAATTAATATCCCCACCCAATAACAACCATAATAAGCAATATCATTTAGAGTTTTATCTCATTTCTTTGTTCGTGAGTTCGTTAGGCTCTACACGTTAACAACTTAGATAATTTAATAAAGCCAGATATAGCCAAACATTATTTTTCATGATTGTACAGAACAAGTACATATAGCCAAGCCAGTTCCATTCAACACACTAATGTAAATTCTAATTCACCCAACGTATATTCTATCATTTCCAGTTTTATATTATGGCAATTTTCATAGTGATATGATTATTTCAGAGCACATTAAGCTCTTTACATTAACAAGTCAGATCAGTCAATTAAGCAAGGTAAAGCCAAATATTATTTTTCCGTGATTAAACTGTGCAAGTACTTATAGCCAGTTCGTCAATATATATACAGAGAATGGAATCTAGTTCATTTTCAAATCATTTTAGTTTCCCCTTTGAATTCAATTAATATATATGATGTAAACTAAAGATGTTAATACACAAAGTGTCGCTTCATGTAATTACATCTTAGATAATAAAAATGCTTTTTTTAAATAAATTATTCAAGTAGGGATGTACATTTTATAGTTCAAATACATTGGCTTTCACTGTAATAAAATTAATATCCCCACCCAATAACAACCATAATAAGCAATATCATTTAGAGTTTTATCTCATTTCTTTGTTCGTGAGTTCGTTAGGCTCTACACGTTAACAACTTAGATAATTTAATAAAGCCAGATATAGCCAAACATTATTTTTCATGATTGTACAGAACAAGTACATATAGCCAAGCCAGTTCCATTCAACACACTAATGTAAATTCCAATTCACCCAACGTATATAGTATCATTTCCAGTTTCATATTATGGCATTTTTCATAACAAAGTCATTATTTCAGAGCCCATTAAGCTCTTCACATTAACAAGTCTGATCATTCAATAAAGCAAGGTAAAGCAAAACATTATTTTTAGGCTATTAAACAGGGTAAGTATGCATCATCAGCTTCTCAATAGATATACCAAGGGTTAAACCTACTTCTTTTTAATATTATTTATTTTCCCCTTTGAATTCAATTAATATATATGATGTAAACTAAAGATGTTAATACACAAAGCGTCGCTCCATGTAATTACATCTTAGATAATAAAAATGTTTTTTTAAAATACATTATTCAAGTAGGTATGTACATTTTATAGTTCAAATACATTGGCTTTCACTGATATAAAATTAATATCCCCACCCAATAACAACTATAATAAGCAATATCATTTAGAGTTTTATCTCATTTTTTTGTTCGTGAGTTCGTTAGGCTCTACACGTTAACAACTTAGATAATTTAATAAAGCCAGATATAGCCAAACATTATTTTTCATGATTATACAGAACAAGTACACATAGCCTGTTCCAAACAACACACTAATGTAAATTCCAATTCACCTAACGCATATAGTATCATTTCCAGTTTTATATTATGGCAATTTTCATAGTGATATGATTATTTCAGAGCTCATTAAGCTCTTCACATTAACAAGTCTGATTATTCAATAAAGAAAGGTAAAGCCAAATATTATTTTTAAGCTATCAACAGTGTAAGTATGCATCATCAGCTCGTCAATAGATATACCGAGGGTTAAACCTACTTCTTTTTAAGATTATTTATTTTCGCCTTTGAATTCAATTAATATATATGATCTAAACTAAAGATGATAATACACAAAGCGTCGCTCCATGTAATTACATCATAGTTATTAAAAATGTTTTTTCAAAATACATAATTCAAGTAGGTGTTTACATGTTATAGTTCAAATACATTAGCTTTCACTGATATAAAAGGAATATGCCTGTCCAATAACTACCATAATAATCAATATCATTTACAGTTTTATCTAATTTCTTTTTTCGTGAGTTCATTAGGCTCCTACACGTTAACAAGTTGGATAATTTAATAAAGCCAGATATAGCCAAACATTATTTTTAATGATTATACAGAACAAGTACACATAGCCTGTTCCAAACAACACACTTCCAGATATAGCCAAACATTATTTTTCATGATGTACAGAACAAGTACATATAGCCAAGCCAGTTCCATTCAACACACTAATGTAAATTCTAATTCACCCAACGTATATTCTATCATTTCCAGTTTTATATTATGGCAATTTTCATAGTGATATGATTATTTCAGACCTCATTAAGCTCTTTACATTAACAAGTCAGATCAGTCAATTAAGCAAGGTAAAGCCAAACATTATTTTTGAGCCGTTTAAACAGTGTAAGTATGCTCATAGCCAGTCGTCAATATATATACCGAGGGTTAAACCTACTTTCTTTTAAATATTTTATTTCCCCTTTGAATTCAATTAATATATATGATGTAAACTAAAGATGTTAATACACAAAGCGTTGCTTCATGTTATAACATCATAGTTATTAAAAATATTTTTTCAAAATACATAATACAAGTAGGTATGTACATTTTATAGTTCAAATACATTGGCTTTCACTGATATAAAAGGAAATATCCCCACCCATAACTACCATAATAATCAATATCATTTAGAGTTTTATCTCATTTCTTTTTCGTGAGTTCATTAGGCTCTACACGTTAACAAGTTGGATAATTTAATAAAGCCAGATATAGCCAAACATTATTTTTCATGATTACAGTACAAGTACACATAGCCAGTTCCAAACAACACACTAATGAAAATTCTAATTCACCCAACGTATATTATATCATTTCCAGTTTTATGTTATGGTTATTTTCATAGTGATATGATTATTTCAGAGCTCATTAAGCTCTTTACATTAACAAGTAAGATCATTCAATTAAGCAAGGTAAAGCCAAACATTATTTTTCCGTTATTAAACTGTGCATGAACTCATAGCCAGTTCGTCAATATATATATACAGAGAATGGAATCTAGTTCATTTTCAAATCATTTTAGTTTCCCCTTTGAATTCAATTAATACACATGATATAAACTAAAGATGTTAATACACAAAGCGTCACTCCATGTTATAACATCATAGTTATTAAAAATGTTTTTTCAAAATACATAATTCAAGTAGGTGTGTACATTTTATAGTTCAAATACATTGGCTTTCACTGATATAAAATTAATATCCCCACCCAATAACAACCATAATAATCAATATCATTTACAGTTTTATCTCATTTCTTTTTTTGTGAGTTCATTAGGCTCTACACGTTAACAAGTTGGATAATTTAATAAAGCCAGATATAGCCAAACATTATTTTTAATGATTATACAGTACAAGTACACATAGCCAGTTCCAAACAACACACTAATGTAAATTCCAATTCACCCAACGTATATTATATCATTTCCAGTTTTATGTTATGGTTATTTTCATAGTGATATGATTATTTAAGAGCTCACTAAGCTCTTTACATTAACAACTCAGATCAGTCAATTAAGCAAGGTAAAGCCAAACATTATTTTTCCGTGATTTAACTGTGCAAGTACTCATAGCCAGTTCGTCAATATATATACAGAGAATGGAACCTATTTCTTTTTAAAATTATTTTAGTTATCCCTTTGAATTCAATTAATACACATGATATAAACTAAAGATGTTAATACACAAAGCGTCATTCTATGTAATTACATCTTAGATAATAAAAATACTTTTTTTAAAAACATTATTCAAGTAGGTATGTACATTTTATAGTTGAAATACATTGGGTTTCACTGATATAAAATTAATATCCCCACCCAATAACAACCATAATAAGCAATATCATCTAGATTTTTATCTCATTTCTTTGTTCGTGAATTCGTTAGGCTCTACACGTTAACAACTTAGATAATTTAATAAAGCCAGATATAGCCAAACATTATATTTCATGATTGTACAGAACAAGTACATATAGCCAGTTCCATACAACACACTAATGAAAATTCTAATTCACCCAACGTATATTATATCATTTCCAGTTTTATGTTATGGCATTTTTTCATAGTGATATGATTATTTCAGAGCTTAAGCTCTTCACATTAACAAGTCTGATCATTCAATTAAGCAAGGTAAAGCCAAACATTATTTTTCCGTTATTAAACTGTGCATGAACTCATAGCCAGTTCGTCAATATATATACAGAGAATAGAATCTAGTTCATTTTCAAATCATTTTAGTTTCCCCTTTGAATTCAATTAATACACATGATATAAACTAAAGATGTTAATACACAAAGTGTCGCTTCATGTAATTACATCTTAGCTAATAAAAATGCTTTTTTTAAATACATTATTCAAGTAGGTATGTTCATTTTATAGTTCAAATACATTGGCTTTTACTGTATAAAATTAATATCCCCCACCCAATAACAACCATAATAAGCAATATCATTTAGAGTTTTATCTCATTTCTTTGTTCGTGAGTTCATTAGGCTCTACACGTTTACAAGTTGGATAATTTAATAAAACCAGATATAGCCAAACATTATTTTTCATGATTGTACAGAACAAGTTCACATAGCCAGTTCCAAACAACACACTAATGTAAATTCCAATTCACCCAACGTATATTCTATCATTTCCAGTTTTATATTATGGCAATTTTCATAGTGATATGATTATTTCAGTGCTCATTAAGCTCTTTACATTAACAAGTCAGATCAGTCTATTAAGCAAGGTAAAGCCAAACATTATTTTTCCGTGATTAAAGTGTGCAAGTACTCATAGCCAGTTCGTCAATATATATACAGAGAATGGAACCTATTTCTTTTTAAACTTATTTTAGTTATCCCTTTGAATTCAATTAATAAACATGATATAAACTAAAGATGTTAATACACAAAGCGTCGCTCTATGTAATTACATCTTAGATAAAAAAAATACTTTTTTTAAATACATTATTCAAGTAGGTATGAACATTTTATAGTTCAAATACATTGGCTTTCACTGATATAAAATTAATATCCCCACCCAATAACAACCATAATAAGCAATATCATTTAGAGTTTTATCTCATTTCTTTGTTCGTGAGTTCGTTAGGCTCTACACGTTAACAACTTAGATAATTTAATAAAGCCAGATATAGCCAAACATTATTTTTCATGATTGTACAGAACAAGTGCATATAGCTGGTTCCATACTACACACTAATGAAAATTCTAATTCACCCAACGTATATTCTATCATTTCCAGTTTTATATTATGGCAATTTTTATAGTGATACAATTATTTCCGAGCTGATTAAGCTCTTCACATTAACAAGTCTGATTATTCAATAAAGCAAGGTAAAGCCAAACATTACTTTTCCGTTATTAAACTGTGCAAGTACTCATAGCCAGTTCATCAATATATATATACAGAGAATAGAATGTAGTTCATTTTCAAATCATTTTAGTTTCTCCTTTGAATTCAATTAATACACATGATATAAACTAAAGATGTTAATACACAAAGTGTCGCTTCATGTAATTACATCTTAGCTAATAAAAATGCTTTTTTTAAATACATTATTCAAGTAGGTATGTTCATTTTATAGTTCAAATACATTGGATTTCACTGATATAAAAGGAATATCCCCTCCCAATAACAACCATAATAAGCAATATCATTTAGAGTTTTATCTCATTTCTTTTTTCGTGAGTTCGTTAGGCTCTACACGTTAACAAGTTGGATAATTTAATAAAACCAGATATAGCCAAACATTATTTTTCATGATTATACAGAACAAGTACACATAGCCAGTTCCAAACAACACACTAATGTAAATTCTAATTCACCCAACGTATATAGTATCATTTCCAGTTTTATGTTATGGTTATTTTCATAGTGATATGATTATTTCAGAGCCATTAAGCTCTTTACATTAACAAGTCAGATCAGTCAATTAAGCAAGGTAAAGCCAAACATTATTTTTCCGTGATTAAACTGTGCAAGTACTTATAGCCAGTTCGTCAATATATATACAGAGAATAGAATCTAGTTCATTTTCAAATCATTTTAGTTTCCCCTTTGAATTCAATTAATACACATGATATAAACTAAAGATGTTAATACACAAAGCATCACTCCATGTAATTACATCTTAGCAAATAAAAATGCTTTTTTTAAATACATTATTCAAGGAGGTATATTCATTTTATAGTTCAAATACATATGCTTTACTGGTATAAAATTAATATCCCCACCCAATAACAACCATAATAAGCAATATCATTTAGAGTTATATATCATTTCTTTGTTCGCGAGTTTATTAGGCTCTACACGTTAACAAGATGAATAATTTAATAAAGCCAGATAATGCCATACACTATTTATCATGATTATACAGTACAAGTACCCATAGCCAGTTCCAAACAACATACTAATGTAAATTCCAATCCACCCAACGTATATTATATCATTTCCAGTTTTATGTTATGGTTATTTTCATAGTGATATGATTATTTCAGAGCCCATTGAGCTCTTCACATTAACAAGTCAGATCATTCAATAAGCAAGGTAAAGCGAAACATTATTTTTATTCCGTGATTAAACTGTGCAAGTACTCATGCATCATCAGTTCGTCAATAGATATACAGAGGGTTAAATGTAGTTCTTTTTCAAATCATTTTAGTTTCCCCTTTGAATTCAATTAATACATATGATATAAACTAAAGATGTTAATACACAAAGCGTCGCTTCATGTAATTACATCTTAGTAATAAAAATGCTTTTTTTAAATACATTATTCAAGTAGGTA
Source organism: Euschistus heros (assembly GCA_003667255.2). NCBI lineage: Eukaryota > Metazoa > Arthropoda > Insecta > Hemiptera > Pentatomidae > Euschistus > Euschistus heros. The sequence goes on along the minus strand of RCWM02000036.1, from coordinate 503,649 downwards.
TGTTCATTTTATAGTTCAAATACATTGGCTTTTACTGGTATAAAATTAATATCCCCACCCAATAACAACCATAATACGCAATATCATTTAGAGTTTTATCTCATTTCTTTGTTCGTGAGTTCGTTAGGCTCTACACGTTAACAAGTTGGATAATTTAATAAAACCAGATATATCCAAACATTATTTTTCATGATTATACAGAACAAGTACACATAGCCTGTTCCAAACAACACACTAATGTAAATTCCAATTCACCCAACGTATATAGTATCATTTCCAGTTTTATGTTATGGTTATTTTCATAGTGATATGATTATTTCAGAGCCCATTGAGCTCTTTACATTAACAAGTAAGATCATTCAATTAAGCCAGATATAGCCAAACATTATTTTTCCGTGATTAAACTGTGCAAGTACTCATAGCCAGTTCGTCAATATATATACAGAGAATGGAATCTAGTTCATTTTCAAATAATTTTAGTTTCCCCTTTGAATTCAATTAATACACATGATATAAAATAAAGATGTTAATACACAAAGCATCACTCCATGTAATTACATCTTAGCTAATAAAAATGCTTTTTTTAAATACATTATTCAAGTAGGTATGTTCATTTTATAGTTCAAATACATTGGCTTTTACTGGTATAAAATTAATATCCCCACCCAATAACAACCATAATACGCAATATCATTTAGAGTTTTATCTCATTTCTTTGTTCGTGAGTTTATTAGGCTCTACACGTTAACAAGTTGGATAATTTAATAAAACCAGATATATCCAAAAATTATTTTTCATGATTATACAGAACAAGTACACATAGCCTGTTCCAAACAACACACTAATGTAAATTCCAATTCACCCAACGTATATAGTATCATTTCCAGTTTCATATTATGGCATTTTTCATAACAAAGTCATTATTTCAGAGCCCATTAAGCTCTTCACATTAACAAGTCTGATTATTCAATAAAGCAAGGTAAAGCCAAATATTATTTTTAAGCTATCAACAGTGTAAGTATGCATCATCAGCTCGTCAATAGATATACCGAGGGTTAAACCTACTTCTTTTTAAGATTATTTATTTTCCCCTTTGAATTCAATTAATATATATGATGTAAACTAAAGATGTTAATACACAAAGCGTCGCTCCATGTTATAACATCATAGTTATTAAAAATGTTTTTTTCAAAATACATAATTCAAGTAGGTGTGTACATGTTATTGTTCAAATACATCAGCTTTCACTGATATAAAAGGAATATACCCCTCTAATAACTACCATAATAATCTATATCATTTACAGTTTTATCTCATTTCTTTTTTCGTGAGTTCATTAGGCTCTACACGTTAACAAGTTGGATAATTTAATAAAGCCAGATATAGCCAAACATTATTTTTAATGATTATACAGTACAAGTACACATAGCCAGTTCCAAACAACACACTAATGTAAATTCCAATTCACCCAACGTATATTATATCATTTCCAGTTTTATGTTATGGTTATTTTCATAGTGATATGATTATTTCAGAGCCCATTGAGCTCTTTACATTAACAAGTCAGATCATTCAATTAAGCAAGGTAAAGCGAAACATTATTATTCCGTGATTAAACTGTGCAAGTACTCATAACCAGTTCGTCAATGTATATACAGAGAATAGAATGTAGTTCATTTTCAAATCATTTTAGTTTCTCCTTTGAATTCAATTAATACACATGATATAAACTAAAGATGTTAATACACAAAGTGTCGCTTCATGTAATTACATCTTAGCTAATAAAAATGCTTTTTTTAAATACATTATTCAAGTAGGTATGTTCATTTTATAGTTCAAATACATTGGCTTTTACTGGTATAAAATTAATATCCCCACCCAATAACAACCATAATAAGCAATATTATTTAGAGTTTTATCTCATTTCTTTGTTCGTGAGTTCGTTAGGCTCTACACGTTAACAAGTTGGATAATTTAATAAAACCAGATATATCCAAACATTATTTTTCATGATTATACAGAACAAGTACACATAGCCTGTTCCAAACAACACACTAATGTAAATTCCAATTCACCCAACGTATATAGTATCATTTCCAGTTTCATATTATGGCATTTTTCATAACAAAGTCATTATTTCAGAGCCCATTAAGCTCTTCACATTAACAAGTCTGATTATTCAATAAAGCAAGGTAAAGCCAAATATTATTTTTAAGCTATCAACAGTGTAAGTATGCATCATCAGCTCGTCAATAGATATACCGAGGGTTAAACCTACTTCTTTTTAAGATTATTTATTTTCCCCTTTGAATTCAATTAATATATATGATGTAAACTAAAGATGTTAATACACAAAGCGTCGCTCCATGTTATAACATCATAGTTATTAAAAATGTTTTTTCAAAATACATAATTCAAGTAGGTGTGTACATGTTATTGTTCAAATACATCAGCTTTCACTGATATAAAAGGAATATACCCCTCTAATAACTACCATAATAATCTATATCATTTACAGTTTTATCTCATTTCTTTTTTCGTGAGTTCATTAGGCTCTACACGTTAACAAGTTGGATAATTTAATAAAGCCAGATATATCCAAACATTATTTTTCATTATTATACAGAACAAGTACACATAGCCTGTTCCAAACAACACACTAATGTAAATTCCAATTCACCCAACGTATATTCTATCATTTCCAGTTTTATATTATGGCAATTTTCATAGTGATATGATTATTTCAAAGCTCATTAAGCTCTTTACATTAACAAGTCAGATCAGTCAATTAAGCAAGGTAAAGCCAAACATTATTTTTCCGTGATTAAAGTGTGCAAGTACTCATAGCCAGTTCGTCAATATATATACAGAGAATGGAACCTATTTCTTTTTAAACTTATTTTAGTTATCCCTTTGAATTCAATTTATACACATGATATAAACTAAAGATTTTAATACACAAAGTGTCGCTCCATGTAATTACATCTTAGATAATAAAAATACTTTTTTTAAATACATTATTCAAGTAGGTATGTACATTTTATAGTTCAAATACATTGGCTTTCACTGATATAAAAGGATTATCACAGTCCAATAACTACCATAATAATCAATATCATTTACAGTTTTATCTCATTTCTTTGTTCGTGAGTTTGTTAGGCTCTACACGTTAACAAGATGCATAATTTGATAAAGCCAAATACTATTACCACTATACCAAAACAAGATCATTTATTTTCCCCTTTGAATTCAATTAATATATATGATGTAAACTAAAACTGTTAATACACAAATCGTTGTTCCATGTTATAATATCTTAGTTAATGAAGATGTTTTTTCAAAATACATAGTTCAAGTAGGTGTGCACATTTTAAAGTTCAAATACATTGGCTTTCACTGATATAAAAGGAATATACCCCTCTAATAACTACCATAATGATCAATATCATTTACAGTATTATCTTATTTCTTTATTCGTGAGTTCATTAGGCTCTACACGTTAACAAGATGCACAATTTTAAAAAAGCCAAATATAGCCAAATGATAATTTTTATGATTATACAGTACAAGTACACATAGCCAGTTCCAAACAACACACTAATGTAAATTCTAAATCTCCTAATTTATATTATATCATTTCCAGTTTTTAAATACATAATTCAAGTAGGTGTGTACATTTTATAGTTCAAATACATTAGCTTTCACTGATATAAAAGGAATATGCCCATCCAATAACTACCAAAATAATCAATATCATTCACAGTTCGACACATAGCCAGTTCGAAACAACACACTAATGTTTAAGTACATATAGTCTACTTCATAATTTAGATAGGCTGGCATTTTCTGATATATAAGCTATTTACCCATTCAGACACCAGTACTTTAATCAATATCACAAATGTAAAGCATATTTCACTGTTTAAATTTGATATTTTACAATTTTTACATTTTATATAACTACACAGATGCGTTTGTTTAGTATATCATTTTAACTTCATAAGTTAATCCCAATGATAACTAGGTCATAAGAGCCTTAAAATGCTTCGATTAATAAAAATACAAAATGCAATTAGAAGATGATGAAACTTTATACTCGATCAATTAACTAGGTGCTAATCAATTGATGCAACCCATGCTATGTAATAAAATCATAGCTAATCAGAATGCTTTTTCAAAATACATTAATCAAGCCGGTATATACATTGTGTAGTTCATATAAGTTGGCTTTCGCTGATATAATTGAATTTGCCCTTTGAAACACAACCATAATAATCCAAACAACGTGCTAATGTAAATCTCATTGCCCCCAATGTACATAAAATCATTTCTATTTTCATAATATGGCATTTTTCAAAGCGATGTCATTATTCTGGAGCTCACTAGGCTCTACACATTAACAACTTGGATTACATAATAAACCCAAGACATAGCCAAATATTGTTTTTAAGTGGTTATACAGTTAGAGTATACATAAGATGTTTGTCGATAGATATACAGATCTTTTTCAGATCATTTTAGCTATCCCTTTGAATTTGATAAATATTTACGATGTAAACTAATGATTTTATTACACAAAGTATCGCTAAATGTAATAACATCTTAGTTAATAAAAATGCTTTTTCAAAATACATTGATCAAGTTGGCTTTCGCCGATATAATAGAATTTGTCCTTTCAAATACAACCATAATAATCCAAACAACATAGTAATGTAAATCTCATTTCACCCCATGTACATAATATCATTTCCATTTTTATATTATGGCATTTTTCATGATGTCATTATTCTGGAGCTCATAAGGCTCTAAACATTAACAACTTAGATTATATAATTATGCTTAAATTTTGTTTTAAGTGGTTATATAGTTAAGAGTATAAACAAGATGTTCGTCGATAGAGATTCAAATTTTTTTTTAGATCATTTTAGTTCTCCCTTTGAATTTCATAAATATTTACAATGTAAACTAAAGATTTTATGACACAAAGCATCGCTTAAGGTGGTATCATCTTAGTTAATAAGAATGCTTTTTCAAAATACCTTAGTCAAGTTGGCTTTCGCTGATATAATAGAATTTGCCTTTTGAAATACAACTATATTAATCCAAGCAACATACTTATATAAATCTTATAGCACCCCATTTGCGTAATATCATTTACAGTTTTATCTTTTGCCATTTTTTATAACAATGCCATTATTCTGGAGCTCATTAGGCTCTACACGTTAACAAGTTGGATTCCTTAATAAAGCCAGATATTGCCAACCATTATTTTTTAGCGAATTAACTGTTTAAGTACACATAGCCAGTATTTTGTAAATCTGTTAACACTTCATAATTTAGATAAGCTGGCATTTGCTGATATAGAAGCTATTTACCCATTCAGACACAAGTACTGTAATCAATATCACAAATTTTAAGCATATTTCACTGTTTATATTTGATATTTTAAATTTTTTAGATTTCATATAACCACACAGATGCGTTTGTTTGGTATATCATTTTAACTTCATAAGTTAATCCCAATGATAACTAGGTCATAAGAGCCTTAAAATGTGTCAATTAATAAAAATACAAAATACAATTAGAAGATGAAACTTTATACTCAATAAATTAACAAGGTGCAAATCAATTGATCCAACCCACGCTATAACTGAATTAGAAATGGCGGTTTGGATAAATGGCGTCCTTTTCAGTTGCATGTCAATGCCATTTAAATAACTATAATTTTCAAAACAACAAAAACTAATAAATAAAAAAAAAAAAGATTTTATTTTCATTTTATTCAAATACAATATTTTATCAATCAATATTAAATTGATTTTTTTACTTCAGTTTATTCCAGGATCACAAAATGTTATATTTATTGTAAGGTTAGTTTACTGGGCACTTCTATAACAGTGATTTATCTGGGAATTATGTTATTTTAATAAAAGCAACGATATTTATTTTACTTTTAAGTGTCTGTATTTATGTTATTTTGTTAATATCTCGTCATCCATTTGTAAATCCACAATTTAGAAGCTTTATGTGTGCTATGTATAAAACTGTATCTATACATCTCTTATTTGTAAACAGGTATAAAATAATTTTAAATTTATATGTATTTAAGGAAATTTATTCCTTGTTCAAAATATTTTTTAAACTTTATAAATGTTTCATTGACTGGGTACATTATTCCAATACATAAACAAGGGAATAAGAGTGATTGTTCGAATTATCGTGGTACCACCGTTTTAAGCAGCATGAGCAGGCTCTATGGTCGAGTTTTGAAGAACAGATTGGAGCGAGAGCCAGAAGGATGTATATCGGAAGAACAGGCAGGTTTTAGAGCAGGAAGGTCTTGCATGGATCATGGGTTCACCATTGAACAATTACTTGAGAAGAAATTGGCATGTGGACGTGAAGTTCACCTAGCCTTTCTAGACATAAAAAAAGCGTATGATATGGTTCCATTAAAACTTTTGTGGAGGGCATTGGAGAGTATTGGAGTAAGTAGAGATCTTACTGAAGCAATTAAAAGTTTATACTGCAGAGCGAAAGCCAAGGTCAAATTGGGGAACTGTTTGACAAATAGTTTCCTTATCACCAAAGGCCTGAGACAAGGGTGTAGTTTATCATCCACCCCTTTTAACCTCTATCTAGAGGAAGTTTTGAAGGAGTGGAAAAGGAAATGTATGTATGGGTATTAAAATAGAAAATGAAACATTGTACAGTCTGCATTTTGCTGATGATCAGGTAGTTATAGCTTCCGAGGAAGAAGATCTAAGTTATATGCTAAGGAAGCTAGAAGAAGAATATTCTAACTGGGGCCTAGAAATCAGCAAAGAGAAGACAGAACACATGGCCTTCAACGCCTTTACAGCTTCTCTGCTATTAGAAAATTGGTTATGTTATTCCTACATTTCAAACTACCTTTTATACTTTTCCAAAGTCAATTTTTGTTTTTCTATACAATACTGTTAGTTATTGATGAGGGATCTACCTGCAACTTAAAGATGTTTTAATTATTCTAAATACATATTTAAATATTTGTGTGTTATTAAATATATGTATATGTATAAATATCACTATAATCATTTAAATATTTGTAAAAGTATTAAATCAATTTATAATGTTTGAAGTACTTTTGATAAATCTCATTTTACCTGTGCCAACGGGCACAACCAGCAGATGTGCTGGTGTGAATAATATTTACAAAATGTGGCTTGATTGGAATGTCAAAGGGAGTTCCTCTTGATCTGAAATTCACCTTGTAATTTGCCATATCTTTTTAACTTTGAAAAATATGTTCCATGAAATGTAGTGATATGCTCAAAATAAGGTGAATATTGTCTCTCATAAAGTTCTTAAAATATATTTGGATTTGAGCAATTTTCAAAATGATACTTTCTATAAAAGAAACAACTAAAAGTACTTAAATATTGCTGAAATGTTATATTTCTTGTAAGTATAAACTAGAAAAAATTTAAAGTGATTAATAATTCATTTGATATGCCTGAATAGAACTATTGCAAATTAACTTTTGAAACAGTTTTTTTTGTGAGTCTGAATTTCAAAAGAAGCAACTGGAAGTAACAATAATTTGTTATATGAGGTGAGTATAAATAAAAAACAACTTAAATTTCTATTGGTTTGTTTATTTTGGCTTAATAAAACTATTGCAAATACATCATCAATATTTCAAATTACTTTTAAAATAATAACCAAGATGTTAATTCAAGGCTCGAGGAAAAACATTTATCTAAGAATGATCTAATGTTTTTCTCTCTCATATTTTAGTGGAACCTATAAGATTTTAGTAATTATCCCATTAGTCTTATCGAGTATCCAAAACTAAGGTCCAGGACCAGAAGATAGCCCACTCTTATTTATTTTGTTTATTAAACTATCGTCGTAGTTAGTATTTTTTTTTCACCATATATCACTTCTGTTACTTAAATTTAGTTGTACTTTGCTCCGTTGGTGATTAATGAAAATAATTTCTAGGAGTAAACTAATATTGCATTTTAGGTGGGTCTAGATTATAGCCTAAGTGCTGTTTGTTTACAAATATAGGCATTTAGAATAAACATATAAGACAAATTAATTTTGCTTTTTGCTTTTAAAGTGATCATTTGTAACAGTGGAATTGGGGCAATCCAAATCTTTATCTTTGACTGAAAGAAATATCATTCAGCCTATGTAAAATGAAGGCTTTTCTGTTTCTGGTATTTCAAGAAATACAGGTTGGAGTATGAAAGTTATTTTAAAATTTTTAAATTCTCCAACCAAACCACTTGAGTAACTTGCTTAGCATGCAGTGGTAAAAACAATTACAAATAAGGGGACTCGATGGTCGAGTGAGTTGGGGCATGGGTTTCCGCGCTCTCATAAACAGGTCGGGGGTTCGAATCCCAGCTGAGCAGGTTAAAATTTGTTTCATGGCAAACCCAAAAATATATCTTGACCTTCCCATCCAGGCTAGAATAGATCGGTAACCTGTAGGATAACCCGTCCTTCCTGCCCTAGTTAGAGTACATAAGGACCTTAAACCCCAAAAAACAACAACAAATACAAAAAAAAAAAGTTAAAATGGTTCTTCAGGCTGCTGTTAAGATGATTTCTAGCTGGATGAATAGCAAAGATTATCTGGCATTAATAGAAAAACAATTTAAAACGTATTTTGAAACAGAGCCCAAAGATAACATTATTTTCCAACAAGATAACGCCCCCACTACACACATCGAAATTGATGAAACAGTTTATAACAAGAAAACATATGGGCCATGGACATACATGCATGAATACCATCATTACGAAATTTATTGATGTTTACACCAAGCCTTATACTTTCCATTTTCTTAAAATGAAATCTTCATTTGAATCCATTAGAATATATTATAATACCCATGAAGGCAATCATGAAAAAAAAATGTATAAAATCACTTGCCATTAGTATTGTTTATATCACTAATTCCGAGTATCATAGTAAAATATTAAATTTTCTCAGTCTTACTGATTATTATTACAAATGTTGCAATAGCTACATTTTAAAATAAATTTCAACGAAGTATTATCTTTTTGAGATAATTATATATAGTCAGTTCCTCAATAGGCACGGAGAGGGCTAAATCAAAATACAATTCATTATTAAAAATGCAATAGTTCCTTATGGAATTTATTAAAAATAAATTTTTCAAATTTAAATTTTCATTTTTAGATCATTGCCGTAATATGCCATTCTTTAAAATCATAAATATTGTTTACTAACATGACCTGATGTCATTATTATTCAGGCCATGAAACTTCATCAACTTTATTAAATAAATCATAATACCCATGAAGAAAATTATGAAAAACATAATAATTTCATAAAAGCCAATTATATTTATACATCAAAACTTAAATCCTTCCATGTATATCTAGTTCTACAAATATTGATTTCTTTAAACATGTCATAATTAAATGATTCACCCTTATTCCCTGGCTTTTTCTGATATAAAAGGAATGTGCCCTTTCAATTACAATCATAATAATCAAAACAACAAACTAATGTTAATCATATTTCTTTCCTCTTTCTTTCTTTCTTTCCTCTCCGACCGCACTCAAGCAGTATCCATCCCTAATCAACCCTTATCCGATTTCCTAGCCCTCTCTTCCGGAGTAGCCCAAGGTTCCAGCATTTCGCCTCTCCTCTTCAACTGCTACATTAATGATCTCCCCCAGTCAATTATTCATTGTTCCCACCACCTTTATGCAGACGACTCCCAGATATATTTATCCTTTCCTCCTACTGAATTATATGAAGCTTTTTCTAAGATTCAGGAAGACCTCAATAGAATCAGTGCTTGGGCCAACCTGCATAATTTAAAGTTAAATGCAGGAAAAACTCAAGCTATTATAATCGGCTCAAATCCCCTTCTCAGATCCATCACCGATCTTTCTACCCTAATCCTGAATAATCAACCTATCACCTTCTGTTCCTCCGCTAAAAACCTAGGAATCATTATTGACCAAAACCTTTCCTGGAAGCCTCAAATCGCCCAAATAGCCCGTAAATCAATAGGAATCCTCAAATTATTTCATCGTTCCCGCTATTCTCTTCCTCAATCCACACGAAAACTCCTAGTTTCCTCATTCATTTTTCCTCAGTTTGACTACGGGTGTGTGGTGTATGGGGGCCTCTCGATGGGGCTCCAGGACAGATTACAACGTATCATGAACAGTTTTATCAGATTTGTATTCGGAGCCCCGAGACGTTCCCATGTATCTCACCTCTACACTGCCCTGGAGTGGCTCAATCCATCCTCCCGTAGACAATATTTCCTGGGCACCTTCCTGTACCATGCCATTAATAACCATTGCCCACCCTACATCTGTAACCTATTGATATTTAAGTCTTCCTTCCACTCCTAACTCACAACAAGATCACGTTCCTCTGACCTATATACTCCTTTCCACCGAACAGCATTATACCAACACTCCTTCCTAGCTCTAGGAAGGAGTTCCTAGGAACTCGATCCCTCCTGAAATTAGACATGCTTCTTCCTTAAACTCATTCAAAACTCTTCTATTCCGATATCTCCTTAAATCCCAGTTACAGCCCGCCAATATGAGTGATAATTGAAAGTCAGTTAATCAAATTAAGCATATCCGATGCCGATGAGTTTGCTTCAATGAGTATATCATTATATAAATTTAAATTCGTTTCTCCAACAATTGTTTCTGTTTTGTTTTTTTTTCTCTTATAAATTATTGTTATTATTTCTTTCCTTTTTCTTCTAACTGATAAAGTGCTATTATCAATTGTATATATATTACCTTTTAGATATTTGTAAATATTTTGTCGTATTATCATTCAAATAGATATTATTTTTTTTCTCTATATATCTTTTCCTTTCTTTTCACTATATTTCTTTTATTTTATTTATTTACTTTTTTTTTTTTTATATTTCTGAACGCATTGTAATTATTCTATTAGCAGATTGTTATTTTATTTTTTTTTTTGTCCTACTTTTTTTTTTCTTTTTTTTTTTCTCTCTTTTTTTTTTTCATGTATATATTTATCACAAAGTTCTATTTTCAATTGTATATTCATATATTACCTTTTATACTTATTATTGTCCATTTGAAATTAAGATAGCCAGACTATTGTATAACTTATTATACATGTCTGTTATTCTTAGGGGACAATATGTCCCAGAATAAAGATTTTTTTTTTTCATTTCATTTTCATATTTCTCCCCACATTCATTCACAGTTTTTAGTTATCTCTTTGAATTCGATAAATATTTATGATGTAAACTAATGATTTTATTACACAAAGCATCGTTAAATGTAATAACATCTTACTTAATAAAATTTCTTTTTCAAAATACCTTAATCAAGTAGGTATGTACATTTTATAGTTCATATGAGTTGGCTTTCGCTGATATAAAAGTATGTATTTGCCTTTTCAAATACAACCATAATAATCCAAACAACATATTAATGTAAATCTCATTTCACCCTGTGTACATAATATCATTTACAGTTTTATCTTTTGCCATTCTTCATTGCGATGACACTATTCTAGAGCTCATTAGGCTCTACACATTAACAAGTTGGATTATGTAATAAAGCCAGATATATCCAAACATTATTTTTAAGGTATTATTTGGTTTAAGTTTAATTTAACAAGTTTTTCGATAGATAAATAGGATTAAATGTAGTACATTTTCAGATCATTTTAGTTACCTCTTTAAAATTTATACATATACATGATGTCAATTAAACATGTTATTATATCTACAAAGGCAGAGCCGGTGAAAGTGAGACCAGAATTTGGCAGAAAGCAAACGCACAGGCGACCTAATTCCCCCACCACCTTATAGTGGTCACTTTAGCCCAGGCCCCCCAAAATCCCTTCCTCCTTCTCAGATGCTCTTCCTGAAGGGTCACCATATGTAATAACATCTTAGCTGATTAAAATCCTTTTACTAAATATGTTATTCAAATAGGTGTGTATAGTTCATAGTCCAAATAAGTTGGCTTAGATAATATAAAAGCAATATAAATTTTTAAATACAACCATAATATTCAAAACAACAAACTAATGAACATCTCATTTCACCCCATATATATATATATATATATATATATATATATATATATATATATATATATATATATATATATATATATATATATATATATATATTATTTCCAGTTTTTAGTATGGCATTTATCGTAACAATTTTATAATTTTGAAGCTCATAAGGCCCTACACATTAACAAGTCAGATTATTCATTAAAGCCAGATACAGACAAACATTGTATTTAAGTGATTTTACAGTTTAAGTATATATTGACCAGTTCCTCGATAGATATACAGATCTTTTTCAGATCATTTTAGTAGACCTCTTTGAATTCGATAAATATTTACGATGTAAACTAAAGATTTTATTACACAAAGCATGGCTAAATGTAATGACATCTTAGTTAATGAAAATGCTTTTTCAAAATACATTAATCAAGTTGGCTTTTGCTGATATAATAGAATTTGCCTTTTGAAATACAACTATATTAATCCAAGCAACATACTAATATAAATCTTGTATCACCCCATTTGCGTAATATCATTTACAGTTTTATCTTTTACCATTTTTTATAACAATATCATTATTCTGGAGCTCATTAGGCTCTACACATTAACAAGTTGGATTACTTAATAAAACCAGATATTGCCAACCATTATTTTTTAGCGAATAAACTGTTTAAGTACTTATAGCCAGTATTTTGTAAATCTGTCTACACTTCTTAATTCAGAAAAGCTGGATTTGCTGTTATAGAAGCTATTTACCCATTCAGACACAAGTACTGTAATCAATATCACAAGTGTAAAGCATATTTCACTGTTTATATTCGATATTTTAAATTTTTACATTTCATATAAACACACAGATGTGTTTGTTTAGTATATCATTTTAACTTTATCCCAATGATAAAGTTCATAACAAATAAAAACTAGGTCATAAGAAACTTAAAATGCGTCGATTAATAAAAGTACAAATACAATTAGAAGATGATGAAACTTTATATTCAATAAATTAACAAGGTGCTAATCAATTGATGCCACCCACCCTAAGCAATAACATCGTAGCTAATCAGAATGCTTTTTAAAAATACATTAATCAAGCAGGTATGTACATTGTGTAGTTCATATAAGTTGGCTTTTGCTGATATAATTGAATTTGTCCTTTCAAATACAGCCATAATAATCCAAACAATGTACTAATGTAAATCTCATTACCTCTAATGTACAGAAAATCATTTCCAGTTTTATACTATGGTATTTTTCAAAGCGATGTCAATATTCTGGAGCTCATTAGGCTCTACATATTATTAACATGTTGGATTATGCAATAAAGTCAGCCATAGCCAAATATTGTTTATAAGTGGTTATACAGTAAGAGTATACATAACAAGTTCGTTGATAGATATACAGATCTTTTTAGTTATCCCTTTGAATTCGATTAACATTTATGATATAAACCAATGATTTTATTACAGAAAGCATCGCGGAATGCAATAATATCATATATTAATCAAGCAGGTATGTACATTTTATAGTTCAAATAAGTTGTTTACCTCCACTACATAATAACACTAGCTTTACCCCAATGTACATATCATTTCATATTGCATATCATATTATAGCATTTTTCATAACAATGGAATTATTATTGAGCTCATTAGGCTCTACACATTAACAAGTTAGATTATTTAATAAAGAGCGATAATGCCAAACAATATTTTTCATGATTATACAGTTAAGTACACATAGACTGTTCATCGATAGATATAAAGAGAATGGGACCTACTTTTTTTTCAGATCATGATAGTTACCGTTACCTCTTTGAATTTGATAAATATATATGATGTAAACTAAAGATGTCATTACACAAAGGCAGGGCCAGTGAAAGCGAGACTAGGCCACAAAGCAATCCCCCAGGCAACCTCATCCGGCCACCACCTAATAGCAGTCACCATAGCCCAAGACCCCAAGTGCCCTTCTCCCTTGCAGCGGCCTTTCACAATGGGTCGCCTAATGCAATAACATCTTAGCTAATAAAATTGATTTTACAAAATACATTTTCATGCAGGTGTGTACAATTTATGGTCAAAATAAGTTGGCTTTAGCTGATATAAAAGCAAATTACCCTTTCAAGTACCACTATAATAATCAATACAACAAACTCATGTTTATCATATTTCACCCCATGTACATAATTTTATTTACAGTAATATCTTATGACATTTTTTATAACGATGTCACTATTCATGAGCTCATAAGGCTCTGCACATTAACAACTTGGATTATGTAAAAATGCCAGACATAGCAAAGTACTGTTTTTAAGTGGTTATACAGTATAAGTATACATAACAAGTTCATCGATAGATATACAGATCTTTTTTTTGATCATTTTAGTTATTCCTTTGAATTTGATAAATATTTACAATGTAAAAACTAATGATTTTATTACACAAAGCATAGCTAAATATAATAACATCTTAGTTAATAAGAATGCTTTTTCAAAATACATTAATCAAGTTGGCTTTTGCTGATATAATAGAATCTGTCCTTTCAAATACAACCATAATAATCTAAACAACATAGTAATGTAAATCTCATTTCACCCAATGTACATAATATCATTTTTTTATTATTATATTAGGGCATTTTTCATAATGATGCCATTATTCTGGAGCTCATTAGGCTTAACACATTAACAAGTTGGATTATGTAATAAAGCCAGAGATAGCCAAATATTTTGTTTAAGTGATTATAGTATGTTTGTCGATAGATATTCAGATCTTTTTAGTTATCCCTCTGAATTTGATAAATATTTATGATGTAAACTAATGATTTTATTACACAAAGCATCGCTAAATGTAATAACATCTTAGTTAATAAGAATGCTTTTTCAAAATATATTATTCAAATTGGCTTTCACTGATATAGTACAGTTTGTCCTTTTAAATACAACCACAGTAATCCAGACAACATAGTAATGTAAATCTCATTTCACCCCATGTACATAATATCATTTCCATTATTATATTAGGGCATTTTTCATAATGATGTCATTATTCTGGAGGTCATTAGGCTCAACACATTAACAAGTTGGATTATGTAATAAAGCCAGAGATAGCCAAATATTTTGTTTAAGTGATTTTACAGTTAGAGTATACATAAGATGTTTGTCAATAAATATACAGATTTTTTTTTAGATCATTTTAGTTATCCTTTTGAATTTGATAAATATTTACGATGTAAACCAATGATTTTATTACACAAAGCATCGCTAAATGTAATAACATCTTAGTTAATAAGAATGCTTTTTCAAAATATATTATTCAAGTTGGCTTTCACTGATATAATAGAATTTGTCCTTTCAAATACAACCATAATAATCCAATCGACATAGTAATGTAAATCTCATTTCACCCCATGTGGATAATATCATTTCCATTCTTATATTAGGGCATTTTTCATAACAATGTCATTATTCTGGAGCTCATTAGGCTCAACACACTAACAAGTTGGATTATGTAATAAAGCCAGAGATAGTCAAATATTTTGTTTAAGTGATTATACTATGTTTGTCGATAGATATTCAGATCTTTTTAGTTATCCCTCTGAATTTGATAAATATTTACGATGATATCTAATGATTTTATCACACAAAGCATCGCTGAATGTAATAAAATCTTTGTTAATGAAAATGCTTTTTTAAAATACATTAATCAAGTAGGTATGTACATTTTATAATTCAAATATGTTGGCTTTCGCTGATATAATAGAATTTGCCCTTTCAAATGCAACCATAATAATTCAAACAACATAGTAATGTAAATCATTTCACCCCATGTACATAATATCATTTCTAGTTTTATATTAGGGCATTTTTCATAACAATGTCATTATTCTGGAGCACATTAGGCTCAACACACTAACAAGTTGGATTATGTAATAAAGCCAGAGATAGCCAAATATTTTGTTTAAGTGATTATACAGTTTATGTATACATAAAAAGTTCGTCGATAGATATTCAGATCTTTTTAGTTATCCCTTTGAATTTGATAAATATTTACGATGTAAACCAATGATTTTATTACACAAAGCATCGCTAAATGTAATAACATCTTAGTTAATAAGAATGCTTTTTCAAAATATATTATTCAAGTTGGCTTTCACTGATATAATAGAATTTGTCCTTTTAAATACAACCACAATAATCCAAACGACATAGTAATGTAAATCTCATTTCACCCCATGTACATATCATTTAAATTTTTATATTAGGGCATTTTTCATAACGATGTCATTATTCTGGAGCTCATTAGGCTCAACACACTAACAAGTTGGATTATTTAATAAAGCCAGATAATGCCAAACAATATTTTTCATGATTATACAGTTCAAGTACACATAGACTGTTCATCGATAGATATAAAGAGAACGGGACCTAGTTTTTTTTCAGATCATGTTAGTTACCGTTACCTCTTAGAATTTGATAAATATATATGATGTAAACTAAAGATGTCATTATACAAAGGCAGGGCCAGTGAAAGCGATACTAGGCCACAAAGTAATCCCCCAGGCAACCTCATCCGCCCACCACCTATTAGCGGTCACCATAGCCCAAGACCCCAAGTGCCCTTCTCCCTTGCAGCGGCCTTTCACAATGGGTCGCCTAATGCAATACCATCTTAGCTAATAAAATTGATTTTACAAAATACATTTTCATGCAGGTGTGTACAATTTATGGTCAAAATAAGTTGGCTTTGGCTGATATAAAAGCAAATTACCCTTTCAAGTACCACTATAATAATCAATACAACAAACTCATGTATATCATATTTCACCCCATGTTCATAATTTTATTTACAGTAATATCTTATGCCATTTTTATAACGATGTCACTATTCATGAGCTCATTAAACTGTACACGTTAACAAGTTGAATAATTTAATAAAGCCAGGTATAGTTAAACATTGTTTTTCAGTTAAAAACAGATCAAGTACACCTAGCCAGTTCGTCGATTGATATATATAGAATGGAACCTAGTCTTTTTTTCATACACAAAGCTTCCCTCCATGTAACAACATCTTAGTTAATGAAAATGCTTTTTTAAAATACATTAATCAACTTATTTATTATAGTTCGAATAAGTTGGATTTCGCTGATATAATAGAATTTGCCCATTCATTTCACCCCATGTACATAATATCATTTCCAGTTTCATATTATAGCATTTTTTTAAGCCATGTCATTATCCTAGAGCTTATAAGGCTCTGCCCATTAACAACTTGGATTATGTAAAAATGCCAGACATAGCAAAATACTGTTTTTAAGTGGTTATACAGTGTAAGTATACATAACAAGTTCATCGATAGATATACAGATCTTTTTAGATATCACTTTAATTTCGATAAACACTTATGATGTAAATCAAAGATCGCAGAATGTAATAATATCAAAGGTAATCTGAATGCTTTTTCAAAATACATTATTCAAGTAGGTATGTACATTTTATAGTTCAAATAAGTTGGCTTTCGCTGATATAATAGAATTTGTCCTTTCAAATACAACCATAACAAAACAACATAGTAATGTAAATCTCATTTCACCCCATGTACATAATATCATTTCCATTATTATTAGGGCATTTTTCATAACGATGTCATTATTCTGGAGCTCATTAGAGTCTACATACAACAAGTTAGATTATGTAATAAAGCCAGCCATAGCGAAATATGGTTTATAAGTGGTTATACAGTTTATGTATACATAAGATGTTTGTCGATAGATATACAGATCTTTTTTAGATCATTTTAGTTATCCCTTTGAATTTGATAAATATTTATGATGTAAACTAATGATTTTATTACACAAAGCATCGCTAAATGTAATAACATCTTAGTTAATAAGAATGCTTTTTCAAAATACATTATCAAGTAGGTTGTACATTTATAGTTCAAATAAGTTGGCTTTCGCTGATATAATAGAATTTGTCCATTTCAAATACAACCATAAATCCAAGCATAATGTAAATCTCATTTCCAGTTTACATAATATCATTTCCATTTTTATATTAGGGCATTTTTTTAAGCCATGTCATTATCCTAGAGCTTATAAGGCTCTGCCCATTAACAACTTGGATTATGTAAAAATGCCAGACATAGCAAAATACTGTTTTTAAGTGGTTATACAGTATAAGTATAAATAACAAGTTCATCGATAGATATACAGATCTTTTTAGATATCACTTTGATTTCGATAAACACTTATGATGTAAATCAAAGATCGCAGAATGTAATAATACACAAAGGTATCTGAATGCTTTTTCAAAATACATTATTCAAGTAGGTATGTACATTTTATAGTTCAGATAAGTTGGCTTTCGCTGATATAATAGAATTTGTCCTTTCAAATACAACCATAACAAAACAACATAGTAATGTAAATCTCATTTCACCCCATGTGCATAATATCATTTCCATATTTATATTAGGGCATTTTTCATAACGATGTCATTATTCTGGAGCTCATTAAGCTCTACATATTAACACGTAATTACGTAATAAAGCCAGAGATAGCCAAATATTTTTTTAAGTGGTCATACAGTTTATGTATACATAAGAAAGTGTTTGTCGATAGATATACAGATCTTTTTTAGATCATTGTAGTTATCCCTTGAATTTGATAAATATTTATGATGTAAACTAATGATTTTATTACACAAAGCATCGCTAAATGTAATAACATCTTAGTTAATAAAATGCTTTTTTAAAATACATTATTCAAGTAGGTATGTACATTTTATAGTTCAAATAAGTTGGCTTTCCCTGATATAATAGAATTTTTCCTTTCAAATACAACCATAATAATCCAAACAACATAGTAATGTAAATCTCATTTCACCCTATGTACATAATATCATTTCCATTTTTATATTAGGGCATTTTTCATAACAATGTCATTATTCTGGAGCTCATTAGGCTCTACATATTAACAAGTAGGATTATGTAATAAAGCCAGAGATAGCCAAATATTTTGCTTAAGTGATTATACAGTTTATGTATGCATAAGATGTTTGTCGATAGATATACAGATTTTTTTTTAGATCATTTTAGTTATCCCTTTGAATTTGATAAATATTTACGATGTAAACTAATGATTTTATTACACAAAGCATCGCTAAATGTAATAACATCTTAGTTAATAAGAATGCTTTTTCAAAATACATAATAATTTATTATAGTTCAAGTTGGCTTTCACTGATATAATAGAATTTGTCCTTTCAAATACAACCATAATAATCCAAAACAACATGCTAATGTAAATCTCATTTCACCCCATGTACATAATATCATTTCCATTTTTATATTAGGGCATTTTTCATAACAATGTCATTATTCTGGAGCTCATTAGGCTCTACATAAAACAAGTTGGATTATGTAATAAAGCCAGCCATAGCAAAATACTGTTTTTAAGTGGTTATACAGTTAGAGTATACATAAGAAGTTTGTCATAATATACAGATCTTTTTTAGATCATTTTAGTTATCCCTTTGATTTTGATAAATATTTATGATGTAAACTAATATTTATCACAAAGCATCGCTAAATGTAATAATATCAAGTTAATAAGAATGCTTTTTCAAAATACATTATTCAAGTAGGTTTCATGATATAATAAGTTGGCTTTCGATATAATAGAATTTGTCCTTTCAAATACAACCATAATAATCCATTCGACATAGTAATGTAAATCTCATTTCACCCCATGTGCATAATATCATTTCCATATTTATATTAGGGCATTTTTCATAACGATGTCATTATTCTGGAGCTCATTAAGCTCTACATATTAACACGTTAAATTACGTAATAAAGCCAGAGATAGCCAAATATTGTTTATAAGTGGTTATACAGTTTATGTATACATAAGATGTTTGTCGATAGATATACAGATCTTTTTTAGATCATTTTAGTTATCCCTTTGAATTTGATAAATATTTATGATGTAAACTAATGATTTTATTACACAAAGCATCGCTAAATGTAATAACATCTTAGTTAATAAGAATGTTTTTTCAAAATACATTATTCAAGTAGGTATGTACATTTTATAGTTCAAATAAGTTGGCTTTCGCTGATATAATAGAATTTGTCCTTTCAAATACAACCATAACAATCCAAACAACATAGTAATGTAAATCTCATTTCACCCCATGTACATAATATCATTTCCATTTTTATATTAGGGCATTTTTCATAACAATGTCATTATTCTGGAGCTCATTAGGCTCTACATATTACCAAGTAGGATTATGTAATAAAGCCAGAGATAGCCAAATATTTTGTTGAAGTGATTATACAGTTTATGTATACATAAAAAGTTCGTCGATAGAAATACAGGTCTTTTTTAGAACATTTTAGTTATCCCTTTGAATTTGATAAATATTTATGATGTAAACTTATGATTTTATTACACAAAGCATCGCTAAATGTAATAACATCTTAGTTAATAAGAATGCTTTTTCAAAATACATTAATCAACTTATTTATTATAGTTCGAATAAGTTGGCTTTCGCTGATATAATAGAATTTGTCCTTTCAAATACAACCATAACAAAACAACATAGTAATGTAAATCTCATTTCACCCCATGTACATAATATCATTTCCATTTTTATATTAGGGCATTTTTCATAACAATGTCATTATTCTGGAGCTCATTAGGCTCTACATATTAACACTTTGGATTAAGTAATAAAGCCAGAGATAGCAAAATATTTGTTTATAAGTGGTTATACAATTTATGTATGCATAAGATGTTTGTCGATAGATATACAGATCTTTTTTTAGATCATTTAAGTTATTTCTTTGAATTTGATAAATATTTACGATGTAAACCAATGATTTTATTACACAAAGCATCGCTAAATGTAATAACATCTTAGTTAATAAGAATGCTTTTTCAAAATATATTATTCAAGTTGGCTTTCGCTGATATAATAGAATTTGTCCTTTCAAATACAACCATAATAATCCAATCGACATAGTAATGTAAATCTCATTTCACCCCATGTGCAAAATATCATTTCCATATTTATATTAGGGCATTTTTCATAACGATGTCATTATTCTGGAGCTCATTAGGCTCTACATATTAACACGTTGATTACGTAATAAAGCCAGAGATAGCCAAATATTGTTTATAAGTGGTTATACAGTTTATGTATACATAAGATGTTTGTCGATAGATATACAGATCTTTTTTAGATCATTGTAGTTATCCCTTTGAATTTGATAAATATTTATGATGTAAACTAATGATTTTATTACACAAAGCATCGCTAAATGTAATAACATCTTAGTTAATAAGAATGCTTTTTCAAAATACATTATTCAAGTAGGTATGTACATTTTATAGTTCAAATAAGTTGGTTTCGCTGATATAATAGAATTTGTCCTTTCAAATACAACCATAACAATCCAAACAACATAGTATTTTAAATCTCATTTCACCCCATGTACATAATTTCATTTCCATTTTTATATTAGGGCATTTTTCATAACGATGTCATTATTCTGGAGCTAATTAAGCTCTACATATTAACAAGTAGGATTATGTAATAAAGCCAGAGATAGCCAAATATTTTTTTTAAGTGATTATACAGTTTATGTATACATAAAAAGTTCGTCGATAGATATACAGATCTTTTTTAGAATCATTTTAGTTATCCCTTCGAATTTGATAAATATTTACGATGTAAACCAATGATTTTATTACACAAAGCATCGCTAAATGTAATAACATCTTAGTTAATAAGAATGCTTTTTCGAAATATATTATTCAAGTTGGCTTTCGCTGATATAATAGAATTTGTCCTTTCAAATACAACCATAATAATCCAAGCAACATGCTAATGTAAATCTCATTTCACCCCATGTACATAATATCATTTCCATTTTTATATTAGGGCATTTTTCATAACAATGTCATTATTCTGGAGCTCATTAGGCTCTACATATTAACAAGTAGGATTATGTAATAAAGCCAGAGATAGCCAAATATTTTTTTAAGTGATTATACAGTTTATGTATACATAAAAGTTCGTCGATAGAATACAGATCTTTTTTAGAATATTTTAGTTATCCCTTCGAATTTGATAAATATTTACGATGTAAACCAATGATTTTATTACACAAAGCATCACTAAATGTAATAACATCTTAGTTAATAAGAATGCTTTTTCAAAATATATTATTCAATTTGGCTTTCACTGATATAATAGAATTTGTCTTTTCAAATACAACCATAATAATCCAATCGACATAGTAATGTAAATCTCATTTCACCCCATGTGCATAATATCATTTCCATTCTTATATTAGGGCATTTTTCATAACAATGTCATTATTCTGGAGCTCATTAGGCTCAACACACTAACAAGTTGGATTATGTAATAAAGCCAGAGATAGCCAAATATTTTTTTAAGTGATTATACTATGTTTGTCGATAGATATTCAGATCTTTTTAGTTATCCCTCTGAACTTGATAAATATTTACGATGATATCTAATGATTTTATTACACAAAGCATCGCTTAATGTAATAAAATCTTTGTTAATAAAAATGCTTTTTTTAAATACATTAATCAAGTAGGTATGCACATTTTATAATTCAAAAATGTTGGCTTTCGCTGATATAATAGAATTTGCCCTTTCAAATACAACCATAATAATCCAAGCAACATGCTAATGTAAATCTCATTTCGCCCCATGTACATAATATCATTTCCATTTTTATTAGGGCATTTTTCATAACGATGTCATTATTCTGGAGCTCATTAGGCTCTACACACAACAAGTTGGATTATGTAATAAAGCCAGAGCCATAGCGAAATATGGTTTATAAGTGGTTATACAGTTTATGTATACATAAGATGTTTTTTCGATAGATATACAGATCTTTTTTAGATCATTTTAGTTATCCCTTTGAATTTGATAAATATTTATGATGTAAACTAATAATTTTATTACACAAAGCATCACTAAATGTAATAACATCTTAGTTAATAAGAATGCTTTTTCAAAATACATAATTCAAGTTGGCTTTCGCTGATATAATAGAATTTGCCCTTTCAAATACAACCATAATAATCCAAGCTACATGCTAATGTAAATCTCATTTCGCCCCATGTACATAATATCATTTCCATTTTTATATTAGGGCATTTTTCATAACGATGTCATTATTCTGGAGCTCATTAGGCTCTACACACAACAAGTTGGATTATGTAATAAAGCCAGCCATAGCGAAATATGGTTTTTAAGTGGTTATACAGTTTATGTATACATAAGATGTTTTTCGATAGATATACAGATCTTTTTTAGATCATTTTAGTTATCCCTTTGAATTTGATAAATATTTATGATGTAAACTAATAATTTTATTACACAAAGCATCACTAAATGTAATAACATCTTAGTTAATAAGAATGCTTTTTTTTCAAAATACATAATTCAAGTTGGCTTTCGCTGATATAATAGAATAGAATTTGTCCTTTCAAATACAACCATAATAATCCAAACAACATAGTAATGTAAATCTCATTTCACTCCATGTACATAATATCATTTCCATTTTTATATTAGGGCATTTTTTAAATGATGTCATTATTCTTGAGCTCATTAGGCTCAACACATTAACAAGTAGGATTATGTAATAAAGCCAGAGATAGCCAAATATTTTGTTTAAGTGATTATACAGTTTATGTATACATAAAAAGTTCGTCGATAGAAATACAGATCTTTTTTAGATCATTTTAGTTATCCCTTCGAATTTGATAAATATTTATGATGTAAACTAATGATTTTATTACACAAAGCATCGCTAAATGTAATAACATCTTAGTTAATAAGAATGCTTTTTCAAAATATAATATTCAAGTTGGCTTTCACTGATATAATAGAATTGGTCCTTTCAAATACAACCATAATAATCCAAGCAACATGCTAATGTAAATCTCATTTCACCCCATGTACATAATATCATTTCCATTTTTATATTAGGGCATTTTTCATAACGATGTCATTATTCTGGAGCTCATTAGGCTCTACACACAACAAGTTGGATTATGTAATAAAGCCAGCCATAGCGAAATATGGTTTATAAGTGGTTATACAGTTTATGTATACATAAGATGTTTGTCGATAGATATACAGATCCTTTTTAGATCATTTTAGTTATCCCTTTGAATTTGATAAATATTTATGATGTAAACTAATGATTTTATTACACAAAGCATCACTAAATGTAATAACATCTTAGTTAATAAGAATGCTTTTTCAAAATACATTATTCAAGTAGGTATGTACATTTTATAGTTCAAATAAGTTGGCTTTCCCTGATATAATAGAATTTGTCCTTTCAAATACAACCATAACAATCCAAACAACATAGTAATGTAAATCTCATTTCACCCCATGTACATAATATCATTTCCATTTTTATATTAGGGCATTTTTCATAACAATGTCATTATTCTGGAGCTCATTAGGCTCTACATAAAACAAGTTGGATTAAGTAATAAAGCCAGCCATAGCGAAATATGGTTTATAAGTGGTTATACAATTTATGTATGCATAAGATGTTTGTCGATAGATATACAGATCTTTTTTTAGATCATTTAAGTTATTTCTTTGAATTTGATAAATATTTACGATGTAAACCAATGATTTTATTACACAAAGCATCGCTAAATGTAATAACATCTTAGTTAATAAGAATGCTTTTTAGAAATATATTATTCAAGTTGGCTTTCGCTGATATAATAGAATTTGTCCTTTGAAATACAACCATAATAATCCAATCGACATAGTAATGTAAATCTCATTTTACCCCATGTGCAAAATATCATTTCCATATTTATATTAGGGCATTTTTCATAACGATGTCATTATTCTGGAGCTCATTAGGCTCTACATATTAACACGTTGAATTACGTAATAAAGCCAGAGATAGCCAAATATGTGTTTATAAGTGGTTATACAGTTTATGTATACATAAGATGATTGTCGATAGATATACAGATCTTTTTTAGATCATTTTAGTTATCCCTTTGAATTTGATAAATATTTATGATGTAAACTAATGATTTTATTACACAAAGCATCGCTAAATGTAATAACATCTTAGTTAATAAGAATGCTTTTCCAAAATACATATTCAAGTAGGTATGTACATTTTATAGTTCAAATAAGTTTGCTTTCGCTGATATAATAGAATTTGTCCTTTCAAATACAACCATAACAATCCAAACAACATAGTATTTTAAATCTCATTTCACCCCATGTACATAATATCATTTCCATTTTTATATTAGGGCATTTTTCATAACGATGTCATTATTCTAGAGCTAATTAAGCTCTACATATTACCAAGTAGGATTATGTAATAAAGCCAGAGATAGCCAAATATTTTGTTTAAGTGATTATACAGTTTATGTATACATAAAAAGTTCGTCGATAGAAATACAGATCTTTTTTAGAATATTTTAGTTATCCCTTCGAATTTGATAAATATTTACGATGTAAACCAATGATTTTATTACACAAAGCATCACTAAATGTAATAACATCTTAGTTAATAAGAATGCTTTTTCAAAATATATTATTCAATTTGGCTTTCACTGATATAATAGAATTTGTCTTTTCAAATACAACCATAACAATCCAAACAACATAGTATTTTAAATCTCATTTCACCCCATGTACATAATATCATTTCCATTTTTATATTAGGGCATTTTTCATAACGATGTCATTATTCTAGAGCTCATTAAGCTCTACATATTAACAAGTAGGATTATGTAATAAAGCCAGCCATAGCGAAATATGGTTTATAAGTGGTTATACAGTTAGAGTATACATAAGATGTTTGTCAATAAATATACAGATCTTTTTTAGATCATTTTAGTTATCCCTTCGAATTTAATAAATATTTATGATGTAAACTAATGATTTTATTACACAAAGCATCGCTAAATGTAATAACATCTTAGTTAATAAGAATGCTTTTTCAAAATACATTATTCAAGTTGGCTTTCACTGATATCATAGAATTTGTCCTTTCAAATACAACCATAATAATTCAATCGACATAGTAATGTAAATCTCATTTCACCCCATGTGCATAATATCATTTCCATATTTATATTAGGGGATTTTTCATAACGATGTCATTATTCTGGAGCTCATTAGGCTCTACATATTAACACGTTGAATTACGTAATAAAGCCAGAGATAGCCAAATATTGTTTATAAGTGGTTATACAGTTTATGTATACATAAGATGTTTGTCGATAGATATACAGATCTTTTTTAGATCATTTTAGTTATCCCTTTGAATTTGATAAATATTTATGATGTAAACTAATGATTTTATTACACAAAGCATCACTAAATGTAATAACATCTTAGTTAATAAGAATGCTTTTTCAAAATACATTATTCAAGTAGGTATGTACATTTTATAGTTCAAATAAGTTGGCTTTCGCTGATATAATAGAATTTGTCCTTTCAAATACAACCATAATAATCCAATCGACATAGTAATGTAAATCTCATTTCACCCCATGTGCATAATATCATTTCCATTCTTATATTAGGGCATTTTTCATAACGATGTCATTATTCTGGAGCTCATTAGGCTCTACATATTAACACGTTGGATTAAGTAATAAAGCCAGAGATAGCCAAATATTGTTTATAAGTGGTTATACAATTTATGTATGCATAAGATGTTTTGTCGATAGATATACAGATCTTTTTTTAGATCATTTTAGCTATCCCTTTGAATTTGATAAATATTTACGATGTAAACCAATGATTTTATTACACAAAGCATCGCTAAATGTAATAACATTTTAGTTAATAAGAATGCTTTTTCAAAATATATTATTCAAGTTGGCTTTCACTGATATAATAGAATTTGTCCTTTCAAATACAACCACAATAATCTAATCGACATAGTAATGTAAATCTGATTTCACCCCATGTGCATAATATCATTTCCATTCTTAAATTAGGGCATTTTCATAACAATGTCATTATTCTGGAGCTCATTAGGCTCAACACACTAACAAGTTGGATTATGTAATAAAGCCAGAGATAGCCAAATATTTTGTTTAAGTGATTATACTATGTTTGTCGATAGATATTCAGATCTTTTTAGTTATCCCTCTGAATTTGATAAATATTTACGATGATATCTAATGATTTTATTACACAAAGCATCGCTGAATGTAATAAAATCTTTGTTAATGAAAATGCTTTTTTAAAATACATTAATCAAGTAGGTATGTACATTTTATAATTCAAAAATGTTGGCTTTCGCTGATATAATAGAATTTGCCCTTTCAAATACAACCATAATAATCCAAGCTACATGCTAATGTAAATCTCATTTCGCCCCATGTACATAATATCATTTCCATTTTTATATTAGGGCATTTTTCATAACGATGTCATTATTCTGGAGCTCATTAGGCTCTACACACAACAAGTTGGATTATGTAATAAAGCCAGCCATAGCGAAATATGGTTTATAAGTGGTTATACAGTTTATGTATACATAAGATGTTTTTCGATAGATATACAGATCTTTTTTAGATCATTTTAGTTATCCCTTTGAATTTGATAAATATTTATCATGTAAACTAATAATTTTATTACACAAAGCATCACTAAATGTAATAACATCTTAGTTAATAAGAATGCTTTTTCAAAATACATAATTCAAGTTGGCTTTCGCTGATATAATAGAATTTGCCCTTTCAAATACAACCATAATAATCCAAGCTACATGCTAATGTAAATCTCATTTCGCCCCATGTACATAATATCATTTCCATTTTTATATTAGGGCATTTTTCATAACGATGTCATTATTCTGGAGCTCATTAGGCTCTACACACAACAAGTTGGATTATGTAATAAAGCCAGCCATAGCGAAATATGGTTTATAAGTGGTTATACAGTTTATGTATACATAAGATGTTTTTCGATAGATATACAGATCTTTTTTAGATCATTTTAGTTATCCCTTTGAATTTGATAAATATTTATGATGTAAACTAATAATTTTATTACACAAAGCATCACTAAATGTAATAACATCTTAGTTAATAAGAATGCTTTTTCAAAATACATAATTCAAGTTGGCTTTCGCTGATATAATAGAATTTGTCCTTTCAAATACAACCATAATAATCCAAACAACATAGTAATGTAAATCTCATTTCACTCCATGTACATAATATCATTTCCATTTTTATATTAGGGCATTTTTTATAATGATGTCATTATTCTTGAGCTCATTAGGCTCAACACATTAACAAGTAGGATTATGTAATAAAGCCAGAGATAGCCAAATATTTTGTTTAAGTGATTATACAGTTTATGTATACATAAAAAGTTCGTCGATAGAAATACAGATCTTTTTTAGATCATTTTAGTTATCCCTTCGAATTTGATAAATATTTATGATGTAAACTAATGATTTTATTACACAAAGCATCGCTAAATGTAATAACATCTTAGTTAATAAGAATGCTTTTTCAAAATATAATATTCAAGTTGGCTTTCACTGATATAATAGAATTGGTCCTTTCAAATACAACCATAATAATCCAATCAACATGCTAATGTAAATCTCATTTCACCCCATGTACATAATATCATTTCCATTTTTATATTAGGGCATTTTTCATAACGATGTCATTATTCTGGAGCTCATTAGGCTCTACACACAACAAGTTGGATTATGTAATAAAGCCAGCCATAGCGAAATATGGTTTATAAGTGGTTATACAGTTTATGTATACATAAGATGTTTGTCGATAGATATACAGATCCTTTTTAGATCATTTTAGTTATCCCTTTGAATTTGATAAATATTTATGATGTAAACTAATATTTTATTACACAAAGCATCACTAAATGTAATAACATCTTAGTTAATAAGAATGCTTTTTCAAAATACATTATTCAAGTAGGTATGTACATTTTATAGTTCAAATAAGTTTGCTTTCGCTGATATAATAGAATTTGTCCTTTCAAATACAACCATAACAATCCAAACAACATAGTATTTTAAATCTCATTTCACCCCATGTACATAATATCATTTCCATTTTTATATTAGGGCATTTTTCATAACGATGTCATTATTCTAGAGCTCATTAAGCTCTACATATTAACAAGTAGGATTATGTAATAAAGCCAGAGATAGCCAAATATTTTGTTTAAGTGATTATACAGTTTATGTATACATAAAAAGTTCGTCGATAGAAATACAGATCTTTTTTAGAATATTTTAGTTATCCCTTCGAATTTGATAAATATTTACGATGTAAACCAATGATTTTATTACACAAAGCATCACTAAATGTAATAACATCTTAGTTAATAAGAATGCTTTTTCAAAATATATTATTCAATTTGGCTTTCACTGATATAATAGAATTTGTCTTTTCAAATACAACCATAATAATCCAATCGACATAGTAATGTAAATCTCATTTCACCCCATGTGCATAATATCATTTCCATTCTTATATTAGGGCATTTTTCATAACAATGTCATTATTCTGGAGCTCATTAGGCTCAACACACTAACAAGTTGGATTATGTAATAAAGCCAGAGATAGCCAAATATTTTGTTTAAGTGATTATACTATGTT
Organism: Euschistus heros; assembly: GCA_003667255.2. Taxonomy (NCBI): domain Eukaryota; kingdom Metazoa; phylum Arthropoda; class Insecta; order Hemiptera; family Pentatomidae; genus Euschistus; species Euschistus heros. Next base: position 473,867 of record RCWM02000036.1, on the reverse strand, counting down.
TGTCGATAGATATTCAGATCTTTTTAGTTATCCCTCTGAACTTGATAAATATTTACGATGATATCTAATGATTTTATTACACAAAGCATCGCTAAATGTAATAAATCTTTGTTAATGAAAATGCTTTTTTAAAATACAGTAATCAAGTAGGTATGTACATTTTATAATTCAAAAATGTTGGCTTTCGCTGATATAATAGAATTTGCCCTTTCAAATACAACCATAATAATCCAAGCAACATGCTAATGTAAATCTCATTTCGCCCCATGTACATAATATCATTTCCATTTTTATATTGGGGCATTTTTCATAACGATGTCATTATTCTGGAGCTCATTAGGCTCTACATACAACAAGTTGGATTATGTAATAAAGCCAGCCATAGCGAAATATGGTTTATAAGTGGTTATACAGTTAGAGTATACATAAGATGTTTGTCATAAATATACAGATCTTTTTTAGATCATTTTAGTTATCCCTTCGAATTTGATAAATATTTATGATGTAAACTAATGATTTTATTACACAAAGCATCGCTAAATGTAATAACATCTTAGTTAATAAGAATGCTTTTTCAAAATATATTATTCAAGTTGGCTTTCACTGATATAATAGAATTGGTCCTTTCAAATACAACCATAATAATCCAATCAACATGCTAATGTAAATCTTATTTCACCCCATGTACATAATATCATTTCCATTTTTATATTAGGGCATTTTTCATAACGATGTCATTATTCTGGAGCTCATTAGGCTCTACACACAACAAGTTGGATTATGTAATAAAGCCAGAGATAGCCAAATATTGTTTATAAGTGGTTATACAGTTTATGTATACATAAGATGTTTGTCGATAGATATACAGATCTTTTTTAGATCATTTTAGTTATCCCTTTGAATTTGATAAATATTTATGATGTAAACTAATGATTTTATTACACAAAGCATCATTAAATGTAATAACATCTTAGTTAATAAGAATGCTTTTTCAAAATACATTATTCAAGTAGGTATGTACATTTTATAGTTCAAATAAGTTGGCTTTCGCTGATATAATAGAATTTGTCCTTTCAAATACAACCATAATAATCCAATCGACATAGTAATGTAAATCTCATTTCACCCCATGTGCATAATATCATTTCCATTCTTATATTAGGGCATTTTTCATAACGATGTCATTATTCTGGAGCTCATTAGGCTCTACATATTAACACGTTGGATTAAGTAATAAAGCCAGAGATAGCCAAATATTGTTTATAAGTGGTTATACAATTTATGTATGCATAAGATGTTTGTCGATAGATATACAGATCTTTTTTTAGATCATTTTAGCTATCCCTTTGAATTTGATAAATATTTACGATGTAAACCAATGATTTTATTACACAAAGCATCGCTAAATGTAATAACATTTTAGTTAATAAGAATGCTTTTTCAAAATATATTATTCAAGTTGGCTTTCACTGATATAATAGAATTTGTCCTTTCAAATACAACCACAATTATCTAATCGACATAGTAATGTAAATCTGATTTCACCCCATGTGCATAATATCATTTCCATTCTTAAATTAGGGCATTTTCATAACAATGTCATTATTCTGGAGCTCATTAGGCTCAACACACTAACAAGTTGGATTATGTAATAAAGCCAGAGATAGCCAAATATTTTGTTTAAGTGATTATACTATGTTTGTCGATAGATATTCAGATCTTTTTAGTTATCCCTCTGAATTTGATAAATATTTACGATGATATCTAATGATTTTATTACACAAAGCATCGCTGAATGTAATAAAATCTTTGTTAATGAAAATGCTTTTTTAAAATACATTAATCAAGTAGGTATGTACATTTTATAATTCAAAAATGTTGGCTTTCGCTGATATAATAGAATTTGCCCTTTCAAATACAACCATAATAATCCAAGCTACATGCTAATGTAAATCTCATTTCGCCCCATGTACATAATATCATTTCCATTTTTATATTAGGGCATTTTTCATAACGATGTCATTATTCTGGAGCTCATTAGGCTCTACACACAACAAGTTGGATTATGTAATAAAGCCAGCCATAGCGAAATATGGTTTATAAGTGGTTATACAGTTTATGTATACATAAGATGTTTTTCGATAGATATACAGATCTTTTTTAGATCATTTTAGTTATCCCTTTGAATTTGATAAATATTTATGATGTAAACTAATAATTTTATTACACAAAGCATCACTAAATGTAATAACATCTTAGTTAATAAGAATGCTTTTTCAAAATACATAATTCAAGTTGGCTTTCGCTGATATAAATAGAATTTGTCCTTTCAAATACAACCATAATAATCCAAACAACATAGTAATGTAAGTCTCATTTCACTCCATGTACATAATATCATTTCCATTTTTATATTAGGGCATTTTTTATAATGATGTCATTATTCTTGAGCTCATTAGGCTCAACACATTAACAAGTAGGATTATGTAATAAAGCCAGAGATAGCCAAATATTTTGTTTAAGTGATTATACAGTTTATGTATACATAAAAAGTTCGTCGATAGAAATACAGATCTTTTTAGATCATTTTAGTTATCCCTTCGAATTTGATAAATATTTATGATGTAAACTAATGATTTTATTACACAAAGCATCGCTAAATGTAATAACATCTTAGTTAATAAGAATGCTTTTTCAAAATATATTATTCAAGTTGGCTTTCACTGATATAATAGAATTTGTCCTTTCAAATACAACCATAATAATCCAATCGACATAGTAATGTAAATCTCATTTCACCCCATGTGCATAATATCATTTCCATATTTATATTAGGGCATTTTTCATAACGATGTCATTATTCTGGAGCTCATTAAGCTCTACATATTAACACGTTAAATTACGTAATAAAGCCAGAGATAGCCAAATATTGTTTATAAGTGGTCATACAGTTTATGTATACATAAGATGTTTGTCGATAGATATACAGATCTTTTTTAGATCATTGTAGTTATCCCTTTGAATTTGATAAATATTTATGATGTAAACTAATGATTTTATTACACAAAGCATCACTAAATGCAATAACATCTTAGTTAATAAGAATGCTTCTTCAAAATACATAATTCAAGTTGGCTTTCGCTGATATAATAGAATTTGTCCTTTCAAATACAACCATAATAATCCAAACAACATAGTAATGTAAATCTCATTTCACTCCATGTACATAATATCATTTCCATTTTTATATTAGGGCATTTTTTATAATGATGTCATTATTCTTGAGCTCATTAGGCTCAACACATTAACAAGTAGGATTATGTAATAAAGCCAGAGATAGCCAAATATTTTGTTTAAGTGATTATACAGTTTATGTAAACATAAAAAGTTCGTCGATAGATATACAGATCTTTTTTTAGATCATTTTAGTTATCCCTTCGAATTTGATAAATATTTATGATGTAAACTAATGATTTTTTATTACACAAGGCATCGCTAAATGTAATAACATCTTAGTTAATAAGAATGCTTTTTCAAAATACATTATTCAAGTTGGCTTTCACTGATATAATAGAATTTGTCCTTTCAAATACAACCATAATAATCCAATCGACATAGTAATGTAAATCTCATTTCACCCCATGTGCATAATATCATTTCCATATTTATATTAGGGCATCTTTCATAACGATGTCATTATTCTGGAGCTCATTAGGCTCTACATATTAACACGTTAAATTACGTAATAAAGCCAGAGATAGCCAAATATTGTTTATAAGTGGTTATACAGTTTATGTATACATAAGATGTTTGTCGATAGATATACAGATCTTTTTTAGATCATTTTAGTTATCCCTTTGAATTTGATAAATATTTATGATGTAAACTAATGATTTTATTACACAAAGCATCACTAAATGTAATAACATCTTAGTTAATAAGAATGCTTTTTCAAAATACATTATTCAAGTAGGTATGTACATTTTATAGTTCAAATAAGTTGGCTTTCGCTGATATAATAGAATTTGTCCTTTCAAATACAACCATAATAATCCAATCGACATAGTAATGTAAATCTCATTTCACCCCATGTGCATAATATCATTTCCATTCTTATATTAGGGCATTTTTCATAACGATGTCATTATTCTGGAGCTCATTAGGCTCTACATATTAACACGTTGGATTAAGTAATAAAGCCAGAGATAGCCAAATATTGTTTATAAGTGGTTATACAATTTATGTATGCATAAGATGTTTGTCAATAGATATACAGATCTTTTTTTAGATCATTTTAGCGATCCCTTTGAATTTGATATATCCCTTTGAAAATATTTACGATGTAAACCAATGATTTTATTACACAAAGCATCGCTAAATGTAATAACATTTTAGTTAATAAGAATGCTTTTTAGAAATATATTATTCAAGTTGGCTTTCGCTGATATAATAGAATTTGTCCTTTCAAATACAACCATAATAATCCAAGCAACATGCTAATGTAAATCTCATTTCACCCCATGTACATAATATCATTTCCATTTTTATATTAGGGCATTTTTCATAACGATGTCATTATTCTAGAGCTCATTAAGCTCTACATATTAACAAGTAGGATTATGTAATAAAGCCAGAGATAGCCAAATATTTTGTTTAAGTGATTATACAGTTTATGTATACATAAAAAGTTCGTCGATAGAAATACAGATCTTTTTTAGAATATTTTAGTTATCCCTTCGAATTTGATAAATATTTACGATGTAAACCAATGATTTTATTACACAAAGCATCACTAAATGTAATAACATCTTAGTTAATAAGAATGCTTTTTCAAAATATATTATTCAATTTGGCTTTCACTGATATAATAGAATTTGTCTTTTCAAATACAACCATAATAATCCAATCGACATAGTAATGTAAATCTCATTTCACCCCATGTGCATAATATCATTTCCATTCTTATATTAGGGCATTTTTCATAACAATGTCATTATTCTGGAGCTCATTAGGCTCAACACACTAACAAGTTGGATTATGTAATAAAGCCAGAGATAGCCAAATATTTTGTTTAAGTGATTATACTATGTTTGTCGATAGATATTCAGATCTTTTTAGTTATCCCTCTGAACTTGATAAATATTTACGATGATATCTAATGATTTTATTACACAAAGCATCGCTAAATGTAATAACATCTTAGTTAATAAGAATGTTTTTTCAAAATACATTATTCAAGTAGGTATGTACATTTTATAATTCAAAAATGTTGGCTTTCGCTGATATAATAGAATTTGCCCTTTCAAATACAACCATAATAATCCAAGCTACATGCTAATGTAAATCTCATTTCGCCCCATGTACATAATATCATTTCCATTTTTATTAGGGCATTTTTCATAACGATGTCATTATTCTGGAGCTCATTAGGCTCTACACACAACAAGTTGGATTATGTAATAAAGCCAGCCATAGCGAAATATGGTTTATAAGTGGTTATACAGTTTATGTATACATAAGATGTTTTTCGATAGATATACAGATCTTTTTTAGATCATTTTAGTTATCCCTTTGAATTTGATAAATATTTATGATGTAAACTAATAATTTTATTACACAAAGCATCACTAAATGTAATAACATCTTAGTTAATAAGAATGCTTTTTCAAAATACATAATTCAAGTTGGCTTTCGCTGATATAATAGAATTTGCCCTTTCAAATACAACCATAATAATCCAAGCTACATGCTAATGTAAATCTCATTTCGCCCCATGTACATAATATCATTTCCATTTTTATATTAGGGCATTTTTCATAACGATGTCATTATTCTGGAGCTCATTAGGCTCTACACACAACAAGTTGGATTATGTAATAAAGCCAGCCATAGCGAAATATGGTTTATAAGTGGTTATACAGTTTATGTATACATAAGATGTTTTTCGATAGATATACAGATCTTTTTTAGATCATTTTAGTTATCCCTTTGAATTTGATAAATATTTATGATGTAAACTAATAATTTTATTACACAAAGCATCACTAAATGTAATAACATCTTAGTTAATAAGAATGCTTTTTCAAAATACATAATTCAAGTTGGCTTTCGCTGATATAATAGAATTTGTCCTTTCAAATACAACCATAATAATCCAAACAACATAGTAATGTAAATCTCATTTCACTCCATGTACATAATATCATTTCCATTTTTATATTAGGGCATTTTTTATAATGATGTCATTATTCTTGAGCTCATTAGGCTCAACACATTAACAAGTAGGATTATGTAATAAAGCCAGAGATAGCCAAATATTTTGTTTAAGTGATTATACAGTTTATGTATACATAAAAAGTTCGTCGATAGAAATACAGATCTTTTTTAGATCATTTTAGTTATCCCTTCGAATTTGATAAATATTTATGATGTAAACTAATGATTTTATTACACAAAGCATCGCTAAATGTAATAACATCTTAGTTAATAAGAATGCTTTTTCAAAATATAATATTCAAGTTGGCTTTCACTGATATAATAGAATTGGTCCTTTCAAATACAACCATAATAATCCAATCAACATGCTAATGTAAATCTCATTTCACCCCATGTACATAATATCATTTCCATTTTTATATTAGGGCATTTTTCATAACGATGTCATTATTCTGGAGCTCATTAGGCTCTACACACAACAAGTTGGATTATGTAATAAAGCCAGCCATAGCGAAATATGGTTTATAAGTGGTTATACAGTTTATGTATACATAAGATGTTTGTCGATAGATATACAGATCCTTTTTAGATCATTTTAGTTATCCCTTTGAATTTGATAAATATTTATGATGTAAACTAATGATTTTATTACACAAAGCATCACTAAATGTAATAACATCTTAGTTAATAAGAATGCTTTTTCAAAACACATTATTCAAGTAGGTATGTACATTTTATAGTTCAAATAAGTTTGCTTTCGCTGATATAATAGAATTTGTCCTTTCAAATACAACCATAACAATCCAAACAACATAGTATTTTAAATCTCATTTCACCCCATGTACATAATATCATTTCCATTTTTATATTAGGGCATTTTTCATAACAATGTCATTATTCTGGAGCTCATTAGGCTCTACATAAAACAAGTTGGATTAAGTAATAAAGCCAGCCATAGCGAAATATGGTTTATAAGTGGTTATACAATTTATGTATGCATAAGATGTTTGTCGATAGATATACAGATCTTTTTTTAGATCATTTAAGTTATTTCTTTGAATTTGATAAATATTTACGATGTAAACCAATGATTTTATTACACAAAGCATCGCTAAATGTAATAACATCTTAGTTAATAAGAATGCTTTTTAGAAATATATTATTCAAGTTGGCTTTCGCTGATATAATAGAATTTGTCCTTTCAAATACAACCATAATAATCCAATCGACATAGTAATGTAAATCTCATTTTACCCCATGTGCAAAATATCATTTCCATATTTATATTAGGGCATTTTGCATAACGATGTCATTATTCTGGAGCTCATTAGGCTCTACATATTAACACGTTGAATTACGTAATAAAGCCAGAGATAGCCAAATATTGTTTATAAGTGGTTATACAGTTTATGTATACATAAGATGATTGTCGATAGATATACAGATCTTTTTTAGATCATTTTAGTTATCCCTTTGAATTTGATAAATATTTATGATGTAAACTAATGATTTTATTACACAAAGCATCGCTAAATGTAATAACATCTTAGTTAATAAGAATGCTTTTCCAAAATACATTATTCAAGTAGGTATGTACATTTTATAGTTCAAATAAGTTTGCTTTCGCTGATATAATAGAATTTGTCCTTTCAAATACAACCATAACAATCCAAACAACATAGTATTTTAAATCTCATTTCACCCCATGTACATAATATCATTTCCATTTTTATATTAGGGCATTTTTCATAACGATGTCATTATTCTAGAGCTAATTAGCTCTACATATTAACAAGTAGGATTATGTAATAAAGCCAGAGATAGCCAAATATTTTGTTTAAGTGATTATACAGTTTATGTATACATAAAAAGTTCGTCGATAGAAATACAGATCTTTTTTAGAATATTTTAGTTATCCCTTCGAATTTGATAAATATTTACGATGTAAACCAATGATTTTATTACACAAAGCATCACTAAATGTAATAACATCTTAGTTAATAAGAATGCTTTTTCAAAATATATTATTCAATTTGGCTTTCACTGATATAATAGAATTTGTCTTTTCAAATACAACCATAACAATCCAAACAACATAGTATTTTAAATCTCATTTCACCCCATGTACATAATATCATTTCCATTTTTATATTAGGGCATTTTTCATAACGATGTCATTATTCTAGAGCTCATTAAGCTCTACATATTAACAAGTAGGATTATGTAATAAAGCCAGCCATAGCGAAATATGGTTTTAAAGTGGTTATACAGTTAGAGTATACATAAGATGTTTGTCAATAAATATACAGATCTTTTTTAGATCATTTTAGTTATCCCTTCGAATTTAATAAATATTTATGATGTAAACTAATGATTTTATTACACAAAGCATCGCTAAATGTAATAACATCTTAGTTAATAAGAATGCTTTTTCAAAATATATTATTCAAGTTGGCTTTCACTGATATCATAGAATTTGTCCTTTCAAATACAACCATAATAATTCAATCGACATAGTAATGTAAATCTCATTTCACCCCATGTGCATAATATCATTTCCATATTTATATTAGGGCATTTTTCATAACGATGTCATTATTCTGGAGCTCATTAGGCTCTACATATTAACACGTTGAATTACGTAATAAAGCCAGAGATAGCCAAATATTGTTTATAAGTGGTTATACAGTTTATGTATACATAAGATGTTTGTCGATAGATATACAGATCTTTTTTAGATCATTTTAGTTATCCCTTTGAATTTGATAAATATTTATGATGTAAACTAATGATTTTATTACACAAAGCATCACTAAATGTAATAACATCTTAGTTAATAAGAATGCTTTTTCAAAATACATTATTCAAGTAGGTATGTACATTTTATAGTTCAAATAAGTTGGCTTTCGCTGATATAATAGAATTTGTCCTTTCAAATACAACCATAATAATCCAATCGACATAGTAATGTAAATCTCATTTCACCCCATGTGCATAATATCATTTCCATTCTTATATTAGGGCATTTTTCATAACGATGTCATTATTCTGGAGCTCATTAGGCTCTACATATTAACACGTTGGATTAAGTAATAAAGCCAGAGATAGCCAAATATTGTTTATAAGTGGTTATACAATTTATGTATGCATAAGATGTTTGTCGATAGATATACAGATTTTTTTTTAGATCATTTTAGTTATCCCTTTGAATTTGATAAATATTTACGATGTAAACTAATGATTTTATTACACAAAGCATCGCTAAATGTAATAACATTTTAGTTAATAAGAATGCTTTTTCAAAATATATTATTCAAGTTGGCTTTCACTGATATAATAGAATTTGTCCTTTCAAATACAACCACAATAATCTAATCGACATAGTAATGTAAATCTGATTTCACCCCATGTGCATAATATCATTTCCATTCTTAAATTAGGGCATTTTCCATAACAATGTCATTATTCTGGAGCTCATTAGGCTCAACACACTAACAAGTTGGATTATGTAATAAAGCCAGAGATAGCCAAATATTTTGTTTAAGTGATTATACTATGTTTGTCGATAGATATTCAGATCTTTTTAGTTATCCCTCTGAATTTGATAAATATTTACGATGATATCTAATGATTTTATTACACAAAGCATCGCTGAATGTAATAAAATCTTTGTTAATGAAAATGCTTTTTTAAAATACATTAATCAAGTAGGTATGTACATTTTATAATTCAAAAATGTTGGCTTTCGCTGATATAATAGAATTTGCCCTTTCAAATACAACCATAATAATCCAAGCTACATGCTAATGTAAATCTCATTTCGCCCCATGTACATAATATCATTTCCATTTTTATATTAGGGCATTTTTCATAACGATGTCATTATTCTGGAGCTCATTAGGCTCTACACACAACAAGTTGGATTATGTAATAAAGCCAGCCATAGCGAAATATGGTTTATAAGTGGTTATACAGTTTATGTATACATAAGATGTTTTTCGATAGATATACAGATCTTTTTTAGATCATTTTAGTTATCCCTTTGAATTTGATAAATATTTATCATGTAAACTAATAATTTTATTACACAAAGCATCACTAAATGTAATAACATCTTAGTTAATAAGAATGCTTTTTCAAAATATATTATTCAAGTTGGCTTTCACTGATATAATAGAATTTGTCCTTTCAAATACAACCATAATAATCCAAGCTACATGCTAATGTAAATCTCATTTCGCCCCATGTACATAATATCATTTCCATTTTTATATTAGGGCATTTTTCATAACGATGTCATTATTCTGGAGCTCATTAGGCTCTACACACAACAAGTTGGATTATGTAATAAAGCCAGCCATAGCGAAATATGGTTTATAAGTGGTTATACAGTTTATGTATACATAAGATGTTTTTCGATAGATATACAGATCTTTTTTAGATCATTTTAGTTATCCCTTTGAATTTGATAAATATTTATGATGTAAACTAATAATTTTATTACACAAAGCATCACTAAATGTAATAACATCTTAGTTAATAAGAATGCTTTTTCAAAATACATAATTCAAGTTGGCTTTCGCTGATATAATAGAATTTGTCCTTTCAAATACAACCATAATAATCCAAACAACATAGTAATGTAAATCTCATTTCACTCCATGTACATAATATCATTTCCATTTTTATATTAGGGCATTTTTTATAATGATGTCATTATTCTTGAGCTCATTAGGCTCAACACATTAACAAGTAGGATTATGTAATAAAGCCAGAGATAGCCAAATATTTTGTTTAAGTGATTATACAGTTTATGTATACATAAAAAGTTCGTCGATAGAAATACAGATCTTTTTTAGATCATTTTAGTTATCCCTTCGAATTTGATAAATATTTATGATGTAAACTAATGATTTTATTACACAAAGCATCGCTAAATGTAATAACATCTTAGTTAATAAGAATGCTTTTTCAAAATATAATATTCAAGTTGGCTTTCACTGATATAATAGAATTGGTCCTTTCAAATACAACCATAATAATCCAATCAACATGCTAATGTAAATCTCATTTCACCCCATGTACATAATATCATTTCCATTTTTATATTAGGGCATTTTTCATAACGATGTCATTATTCTGGAGCTCATTAGGCTCTACACACAACAAGTTGGATTATGTAATAAAGCCAGCCATAGCGAAATATGGTTTATAAGTGGTTATACAGTTTATGTATACATAAGATGTTTGTCGATAGATATACAGATCCTTTTTAGATCATTTTAGTTATCCCTTTGAATTTGATAAATATTTATGATGTAAACTAATAATTTTATTACACAAAGCATCACTAAATGTAATAACATCTTAGTTAATAAGAATGCTTTTTCAAAATACATTATTCAAGTAGGTATGTACATTTTATAGTTCAAATAAGTTTGCTTTCGCTGATATAATAGAATTTGTCCTTTCAAATACAACCATAACAATCCAAACAACATAGTATTTTAAATCTCATTTCACCCCATGTACATAATTTCATTTCCATTTTTATATTAGGGCATTTTTCATAACGATGTCATTATTCTAGAGCTCATTAAGCTCTACATATTAACAAGTAGGATTATGTAATAAAGCCAGAGATAGCCAAATATTTTGTTTAAGTGATTATACAGTTTATGTATACATAAAAAGTTCGTCGATAGAAATACAGATCTTTTTTAGAATATTTTAGTTATCCCTTCGAATTTGATAAATATTTACGATGTAAACCAATGATTTTATTACACAAAGCATCACTAAATGTAATAACATCTTAGTTAATAAGAATGCTTTTTCAAAATATATTATTCAATTTGGCTTTCACTGATATAATAGAATTTGTCTTTTCAAATACAACCATAATAATCCAATCGACATAGTAATGTAAATCTCATTTCACCCCATGTGCATAATATCATTTCCATTCTTATATTAGGGCATTTTTCATAACAATGTCATTATTCTGGAGCTCATTAGGCTCAACACACTAACAAGTTGGATTATGTAATAAAGCCAGAGATAGCCAAATATTTTGTTTAAGTGATTATACTATGTTTGTCGATAGATATTCAGATCTTTTTAGTTATCCCTCTGAACTTGATAAATATTTACGATGATATCTAATGATTTTATTACACAAAGCATCGCTAAATGTAATAAAATCTTTGTTAATGAAAATGCTTTTTTAAAATACAGTAATCAAGTAGGTATGTACATTTTATAATTCAAAAATGTTGGCTTTCGCTGATATAATAGAATTTGCCCTTTCAAATACAACCATAATAATCCAAGCAACATGCTAATGTAAATCTCATTTCGCCCCATGTACATAATATCATTTCCATTTTTATATTGGGGCATTTTTCATAACGATGTCATTATTCTGGAGCTCATTAGGCTCTACATACAACAAGTTGGATTATGTAATAAAGCCAGCCATAGCGAAATATGGTTTATAAGTGGTTATACAGTTAGAGTATACATAAGATGTTTGTCAATAAATATACAGATCTTTTTTAGATCATTTTAGTTATCCCTTCGAATTTGATAAATATTTATGATGTAAACTAATGATTTTATTACACAAAGCATCGCTAAATGTAATAACATCTTAGTTAATAAGAATGCTTTTTCAAAATACATTATTCAAGTTGGCTTTCACTGATATAATAGAATTGGTCCTTTCAAATACAACCATAATAATCCAATCAACATGCTAATGTAAATCTTATTTCACCCCATGTACATAATATCATTTCCATTTTTATATTAGGGCATTTTTCATAACGATGTCATTATTCTGGAGCTCATTAGGCTCTACACACAACAAGTTGGATTATGTAATAAAGCCAGAGATAGCCAAATATTGTTTATAAGTGGTTTATACAGTTTATGTATACATAAGATGTTTGTCGATAGATATACAGATCTTTTTTAGATCATTTTAGTTATCCCTTTGAATTTGATAAATATTTATGATGTAAACTAATGATTTTATTACACAAAGCATCATTAAATGTAATAACATCTTAGTTAATAAGAATGCTTTTTCAAAATACATTATTCAAGTAGGTATGTACATTTTATAGTTCAAATAAGTTGGCTTTCGCTGATATAATAGAATTTGTCCTTTCAAATACAACCATAATAATCCAATCGACATAGTAATGTAAATCTCATTTCACCCCATGTGCATAATATCATTTCCATTCTTATATTAGGGCATTTTTCATAACGATGTCATTATTCTGGAGCTCATTAGGCTCTACATATTAACACGTTGGATTAAGTAATAAAGCCAGAGATAGCCAAATATTGTTTATAAGTGGTTATACAATTTATGTATGCATAAGATGTTTGTCGATAGATATACAGATCTTTTTTTAGATCATTTTAGCTATCCCTTTGAATTTGATAAATATTTACGATGTAAACCAATGATTTTATTACACAAAGCATCGCTAAATGTAATAACATTTTAGTTAATAAGAATGCTTTTTCAAAATATATTATTCAAGTTGGCTTTCACTGATATAATAGAATTTGTCCTTTCAAATACAACCACAATTATCTAATCGACATAGTAATGTAAATCTGATTTCACCCCATGTGCATAATATCATTTCCATTCTTAAATTAGGGCATTTTCCATAACAATGTCATTATTCTGGAGCTCATTAGGCTCAACACACTAACAAGTTGGATTATGTAATAAAGCCAGAGATAGCCAAATATTTTGTTTAAGTGATTATACTATGTTTGTCGATAGATATTCAGATCTTTTTAGTTATCCCTCTGAATTTGATAAATATTTACGATGATATCTAATGATTTTATTACACAAAGCATCGCTGAATGTAATAAAATCTTTGTTAATGAAAATGCTTTTTTAAAATACATTAATCAAGTAGGTATGTACATTTTATAATTCAAAAATGTTGGCTTTCGCTGATATAATAGAATTTGCCCTTTCAAATACAACCATAATAATCCAAGCTACATGCTAATGTAAATCTCATTTCGCCCCATGTACATAATATCATTTCCATTTTTATATTAGGGCATTTTTCATAACGATGTCATTATTCTGGAGCTCATTAGGCTCTACACACAACAAGTTGGATTATGTAATAAAGCCAGCCATAGCGAAATATGGTTTATAAGTGGTTATACAGTTTATGTATACATAAGATGTTTTTCGATAGATATACAGATCTTTTTTAGATCATTTTAGTTATCCCTTTGAATTTGATAAATATTTATGATGTAAACTAATAATTTTATTACACAAAGCATCACTAAATGTAATAACATCTTAGTTAATAAGAATGCTTTTTCAAAATACATAATTCAAGTTGGCTTTCGCTGATATAATAGAATTTGTCCTTTCAAATACAACCATAATAATCCAAACAACATAGTAATGTAAGTCTCATTTCACTCCATGTACATAATATCATTTCCATTTTTATATTAGGGCATTTTTTATAATGATGTCATTATTCTTGAGCTCATTAGGCTCAACACATTAACAAGTAGGATTATGTAATAAAGCCAGAGATAGCCAAATATTTTGTTTAAGTGATTATACAGTTTATGTATACATAAAAAGTTCGTCGATAGAAATACAGATCTTTTTTAGATCATTTTAGTTATCCCTTCGAATTTGATAAATATTTATGATGTAAACTAATGATTTTATTACACAAAGCATCGCTAAATGTAATAACATCTTAGTTAATAAGAATGCTTTTTCAAAATATATTATTCAAGTTGGCTTTCACTGATATAATAGAATTTGTCCTTTCAAATACAACCATAATAATCCAATCGACATAGTAATGTAAATCTCATTTCACCCCATGTGCATAAAATCATTTCCATATTTATATTAGGGCATTTTTCATAACGATGTCATTATTCTGGAGCTCATTAGGCTCTACATATTAACACGTTGAATTACGTAATAAAGCCAGAGATAGCCAAATATTGTTTATAAGTGGTTATACAGTTTATGTATACATAAGATGTTTGTCGATAGATATACAGATCTTTTTTAGATCATTTTAGTTATCCCTTTGAATTTGATAAATATTTATGATGTAAACTAATGATTTTATTACACAAAGCATCACTAAATGCAATAACATCTTAGTTAATAAGAATGCTTCTTCAAAATACATAATTCAAGTTGGCTTTCGCTGATATAATAGAATTTGTCCTTTCAAATACAACCATAATAATCCAAACAACATAGTAATGTAAATCTCATTTCACTCCATGTACATAATATCATTTCCATTTTTATATTAGGGCATTTTTTATAATGATGTCATTATTCTTGAGCTCATTAGGCTCAACACATTAACAAGTAGGATTATGTAATAAAGCCAGAGATAGCCAAATATTTTGTTTAAGTGATTATACAGTTTATGTATACATAAAAAGTTCGTCGATAGAAATACAGATCTTTTTTAGATCATTTTAGTTATCCCTTCGAATTTGATAAATATTTATGATGTAAACTAATGATTTTATTACACAAGGCATCGCTAAATGTAATAACATCTTAGTTAATAAGAATGCTTTTTCAAAATATATTATTCAAGTTGGCTTTCACTGATATAATAGAATTTGTCCTTTCAAATACAACCATAATAATCCAATCGACATAGTAATGTAAATCTCATTTCACCCCATGTGCATAATATCATTTCCATATTTATATTAGGGCATCTTTCATAACGATGTCATTATTCTGGAGCTCATTAGGCTCTACATATTAACACGTTGAATTACGTAATAAAGCCAGAGATAGCCAAATATTGTTTATAAGTGGGTATACAGTTTATGTATACATAAGATGTTTGTCGATAGATATACAGATCTTTTTTAGATCATTTTAGTTATCCCTTTGAATTTGATAAATATTTATGATGTAAACTAATGATTTTATTACACAAAGCATCACTAAATGTAATAACATCTTAGTTAATAAGAATGCTTTTTCAAAATACATTATTCAAGTAGGTATGTACATTTTATAGTTCAAATAAGTTGGCTTTCGCTGATATAATAGAATTTGTCCTTTCAAATACAACCATAATAATCCAATCGACATAGTAATGTAAATCTCATTTCACCCCATGTGCATAATATCATTTCCATTCTTATATTAGGGCATTTTTCATAACGATGTCATTATTCTGGAGCTCATTAGGCTCTACATATTAACACGTTGGATTAAGTAATAAAGCCAGAGATAGCCAAATATTGTTTATAAGTGGTTATACAATTTATGTATGCATAAGATGTTTGTCAATAGATATACAGATCTTTTTTTAGATCATTTTAGCGATCCCTTTGAATTTGATATATCCCTTTGAAAATATTTACGATGTAAACCAATGATTTTATTACACAAAGCATCGCTAAATGTAATAACATTTTAGTTAATAAGAATGCTTTTTCAAAATATATTATTCAAGTTGGCTTTCACTGATATAATAGAATTTGTCCTTTCAAATACAACCACAATAATCTAATCGACATAGTAATGTAAATCTGATTTCACCCCATGTGCATAATATCATTTCCATTCTTAAATTAGGGCATTTTCCATAACAATGTCATTATTCTGGAGCTCATTAGGCTCAACACACTAACAAGTTGGATTATGTAATAAAGCCAGAGATAGCCAAATATTTTGTTTAAGTGATTATACTATGTTTGTCGATAGATATTCAGATCTTTTTTAGTTATCCCTCTGAATTTGATAAATATTTACGATGATATCTAATGATTTTATTACACAAAGCATCGCTGAATGTAATAAAATCTTTGTTAATGAAAATGCTTTTTTAAAATACATTAATCAAGTAGGTATGTACATTTTATAATTCAAAAAATGTTGGCTTTCGCTGATATAATAGAATTTGCCCTTTCAAATACAACCATAATAATCCAAGCTACATGCTAATGTAAATCTCATTTCGCCCCATGTACATAATATCATTTCCATTTTTATATTAGGGCATTTTTCATAACGATGTCATTATTCTGGAGCTCATTAGGCTCTACACACAACAAGTTGGATTATGTAATAAAGCCAGCCATAGCGAAATATGGTTTATAAGTGGTTATACAGTTTATGTATACATAAGATGTTTTTCGATAGATATACAGATCTTTTTTAGATCATTTTAGCTATCCCTTTGAATTTGATAAATATTTACGATGTAAACCAATGATTTTATTACACAAAGCATCGCTAAATGTAATAACATTTTAGTTAATAAGAATGCTTTTTCAAAATATATTATTCAAGTTGGCTTTCACTGATATAATAGAATTTGTCCTTTCAAATACAACCACAATAATCTAATCGACATAGTAATGTAAATCTGATTTCACCCCATGTGCATAATATCATTTCCATTCTTAAATTAGGGCATTTTCCATAACAATGTCATTATTCTGGAGCTCATTAGGCTCAACACACTAACAAGTTGGATTATATAATAAAGCCAGAGATAGCCAAATATTTTGTTTAAGTGATTATACTATGTTTGTCGATAGATATTCAGATCTTTTTAGTTATCCCTCTGAATTTGATAAATATTTACGATGATATCTAATGATTTTATTACACAAAGCATCGCTGAATGTAATAAAATCTTTGTTAATGAAAATGCTTTTTTAAAATACATTAATCAAGTAGGTATGTACATTTTATAATTCAAAAATGTGGGCTTTCGCTGATATAATAGAATTTGCCCTTTCAAATACAACCATAATAATCCAAGCTTTATGCTAATGTAAATCTCATTTCGCCCCATGTACATAATATCATTTCCATTTTTATATTAGGGCATTTTTCATAACGATGTCATTATTCTGGAGCTCATTAGGCTCTACACACAACAAGTTGGATTATGTAATAAAGCCAGCCATAGCGAAATATGGTTTATAAGTGGTTATACAGTTTATGTATACATAAGATGTTTTTCGATAGATATACAGATCTTTTTTAGATCATTTTAGTTATCCCTTTGAATTTGATAAATATTTATGATGTAAACTAATAATTTTATTACACAAAGCATCACTAAATGTAATAACATCTTAGTTAATAAGAATGCTTTTTCAAAATACATAATTCAAGTTGGCTTTCGCTGATATAATAGAATTTGTCCTTTCAAATACAACCATAATAATCCAAACAACATAGTAATGTAAATCTCATTTCACTCCATGTACATAATATCATTTCCATTTTTATATTAGGGCATTTTCTATAATGATGTCATTATTCTTGAGCTCATTAGGCTCAACACATTAACAAGTAGGATTATGTAATAAAGCCAGAGATAGCCAAATATTTTGTTTAAGTGATTATACAGTTTATGTATACATAAAAAGTTCGTCGATAGAAATACAGATCTTTTTTAGATCATTTTAGTTATCCCTTCGAATTTGATAAATATTTATGATGTAAACTAATGATTTTATTACACAAAGCATCGCTAAATGTAATAACATCTTAGTTAATAAGAATGCTTTTTCAAAATATAATATTCAAGTTGGCTTTCACTGATATAATAGAATTGGTCCTTTCAAATACAACCATAATAATCCAATCAACATGCTAATGTAAATCTCATTTCACCCCATGTACATAATATCATTTCCATTTTTATATTAGGGCATTTTTCATAACGATGTCATTATTCTGGAGCTCATTAGGCTCTACACACAACAAGTTGGATTATGTAATAAAGCCAGAGATAGCCAAATATTGTTTATAAGTGGTTATACAGTTTATGTATACATAAGATGTTTGTCGATAGATATACAGATCTTTTTTAGATCATTTTAGTTATCCCTTTGAATTTGATAAATATTTATGATGTAAACTAATAATTTTATTACACAAAGCATCGCTAAATGTAATAACATCTTAGTTAATAAGAATGCTTTTTCAAAATATATTCATATTCAAGTTGGCTTTCACTGATATAATAGAATTGGTCCTTTCAAATACAACCATAATAATCCAATCAACATGCTAATGTAAATCTCATTTCACCCCATGTACATAATATCATTTCCATTTTTCATAACGATGTCATTATTCTGGAGCTCATTAGGCTCTACACACAACAAGTTGGATTATGTAATAAAGCCAGAGATAGCCAAATATTGTTTATAAGTGGTTATACAATTTATGTATGCATAAGATGTTTGTCGATAGATATACAGATCTTTTTTTAGATCATTTTAGCTATCCCTTTCAATTTGATAAATATTTACGATGTAAACCAATGATTTTATTACACAAAGCATCGCTAAATGTAATAACATTTTAGTTAATAAGAATGCTTTTTCAAAATATATTATTCAAGTTGGCTTTTGCTGATATAATAGAATTTGCCCTTTCAAACACAACCATAATAATCCAAGCTACATGCTAATGTAAATCTCATTTCGCCCCATGTACATAATATCATTTCCATTTTTATATTAGGGCATTTTTCATAACGATGTCATTATTCTGGAGCTCATTAGGCTCTACACACAACAAGTTGGATTATGTAATAAAGCCAGCCATAGCGAAATATGGTTTATAAGTGGTTATACAGTTTATGTATACATAAGATGTTTGTCGATAGATATACAGATCTTTTTTAGATCATTTTAGTTATCCCTTTGAATTTGATAAATATTTATGATGTAAACTAATAATTTTATTACACAAAGCATCACTAAATGTAATAACATCTTAGTTAATAAGAATGCTTTTTCAAAATACATAATTCAAGTTGGCTTTCACTGATATAATAGAATTTGTCCTTTCAAATACAACCATAATAATCCAAACAACATAGTAATGTAAATCTCATTTCACTCCATGTACATATCATTTCCATTTTTATATTAGGGCATTTTTTATAATGATGTCATTATTTTTGAGCTCATTAGGCTCAACACACTAACAAGTAGGATTATGTAATAAAGCCAGAGATAGCCAAATATTTTGTTTAAGTGATTATACAGTTTATGTATACATAAAAAGTTCGTCGATAGAAATACAGATCTTTTTTAGATCATTTTAGTTATATCTTCAAATTTGATAAATATTTATGATGTAAACTAATGATTTTATTACACAAAGCATCGCTAAATGTAATAACATCTTAGTTAATAAGAATGCTTTTTCAAAATATATTATTCAAGTTTGCTTTCACTGATATAATAGAATTTGTCCTTTCAAATACAACCATAATAATCCAATCGACATAGTAATGTAAATCTCATTTCACCCCATGTGCATAATATCATTTCCATATTTATATTAGGGCATTTTTCATAACGATGTCATTATTCTGGAGCTCATTAGGCTCTACATATTAACACATTGGATTATGTAACAAAGCCAGAGATAGCCAACCATTATTTTTTAGCGAATAAACTGTTTAAGTACATATAGCCAGTATTTTGTAAATCTGTTAACACTTCAAAATTTAGATAATCTGGTATTTGCTGGTATAGAAGCTTTTTACCCATTCAGACATAAGTAATGTAATCAATATCACAAATGTAAAGCATATTTCACTGTTTATATTTGATATATTAAATTTTTACATTTCATAAAACCACACATATGGGTTTGTTTAGTATATCATTTTAACTTCATAAGTTAATCCCAATGATAACTAGGTCATAAATGACTTAAAATGTGCCGATTAATATAAATATAAAATACAATTAGAAGATGATGAAACTTTATAGTGAATAAATTAACAAGGTGCCAATCAATTGATGCAGCCCACGCTATAACTGAGCTAAAATGGCGCCATGGATAAATGGCGTCCTTTTCAGTTACATGTCAATGCCATTTAAATAACTATAATTTTCAACACAACAAAAACTAATAAATAAAAAAAAACTTGATTTTATTTTCATTATGTTCTAATACAATATTTTATCATTCAATATTAAATTGATTTTTTTACTTCCGTTTATTCCAGGATCACAAAATGTTATATTTATTGTAAGGTTAGTTTACTGGGCATTTCTATAACAGTGATTTATCTGGGAATTATGTTATTTTAATGAAAGCAATGATATTTACTTTACTTTTAAGTGTCTGTATTTATGTTATTTTGTTAATATCTCGTCATCCATTTGTAAATCCACAATTTAGAAGCTTTATGTGTGCTATGTGTAAAACTGTATATGTATACATCTCTTATTTGTAAACAGGTATAAACTAATTTTAAATTTATATGTATTTAAGGAAATTTATTCCCTGTTCAAAATATTTTTTCAACTTTATAAATGTTTTATAATTGATTCTAGGAAGTCGTTCTTAGTTTCATTATGTTTGCTATTCCTACATTTCAAACTACCTTTTATACTTTTCCAAAGTTAATTTTTGTTTTTCTATAGAATACTGTTAGTTATTGATTAGGGATCTACCTGCAACTTAAAGATGTTTTAATTATTCTAAATACATATTTAAATATTTGTGTGTTATTAAATATATGTATATGTATAAATATCACTATAATCATTTAAATATTTGTAAAAGTATTAAATCAATTTATAATGTTTGAAGTACTTTTGATGAATCTCATTTTACCTGTGCCAACGGGCACAACCAGCAGATGTGCTGGTGTGAATAATATTTACAAAATGTGGCTTGATTGGAATGTCAAAGGGAATTCCTCTTGATCTGAAATTCACCTTGTAATTTACCATATCTTTTTAACTTTGAAAAATATATTCCATGAATTATAGTTATATGCTGAAAATAAGGTGAATATTGTCTCTCATAAAGTTCTTAAAATATATTTGGAATCGCATCCACTGACATCATGAAAACCAAAATGGTTTCTTCCTTATTATTGAAGGGAGGAAGGTTTGTCGATAGTGATGTTACACTATGCACATACCTAGTAATATAAGTGTATAATGTTTAAATAGAGTCTGAAATAACTTAAATTGCTCATTAACTCATTTGATGAGCCTTAATTAAAGCATTATTGAGCAATTTTCAAAATGATACTTTCTATAAAAGAAACAACTAAAAGTACTTAAATATTGCTGAAATGTTATATTTCTGGTAAGTATAAACTAGAAAAAATTTAAAGTGATTAATAATTCATTTGATATGCCTGAATAGAACTATTGCAAATTAACTTTTGAAACAATTTTTTTTGTGAGTCTGAATTTCGAAAGAAGCAACTGGAAGTAACAATAATTTGTTATATGAGGTGAGTATAAATAAGAAACAACTTAAATTTATATTGGTTTGTTTATTTTGGCTTAATAAAACTATTGCAAATACATCATCAATATTTCAAATTACTTTTAAAATAATAACCAAGATGTTAATTCAAGGCTCGAGGAAAAACATTTATCTAAGAATGATCTAATGTTTTTCTCTCTCATATTTTAGTGGAACCTATAAGATTTTAGTAACTATCCCATTAGTCTTATCGAGTATCCAAAACTAAGGTCCAGGACCAGAAGATAGCCCACTCTGATTTATTTTGTTTATTAAACTATCGTCGTAGTTAGTATTTTTTTTCACCATATATAACTTCTGTTACTTAAATTTAGTTGTACTTTGCTCCGTTGGTGATTAATGAAAATAATTTCTAGGAGTAAACTAATATTGCATTTTAGGTGGGTCTAGATTATAGCCTAAGTGCTGTTTGTTTACAAATATAGGTATTTAGAATAAACATATAAGGCAAATTAATTTTACTTTTTGCTTTTAAAGTGATCATTTGTAACAGTGGAATTGGGGCGATCTTTACCTTTGAATGAAAGAAATATCATTCAGCCTATGAAAAATTAAGGCTGTTCTGTTTCTGATATTTCAAGAAATACAGGTAAGAGTAGGAAAGTTTTTTTCAACTTTTTAAATTCTCCAGATAATTACTTATATTATTTTTATTGTTCACCTTTTGAACAAAGTTCAATTAAATTTAAGAAAAATATCAAGCAAATATACAATATACATATATATATTTATGATACTTAAAGTTTAATGAACAAAAAAAAATTGAGTGGGCTATCTTTTTGTCATGGACTTAACGATTGGTTTTAAAAAATGCACCCTAGCATTGTATTGATTCAATTCTTTTAAACTTGAACTTCATATTAGTTGCTTGATGATATTATGGTTTGCTTCGTCTTTCAATGAAAGGTCCATATTATGGTCTAGCAAAAAACAAGATAGTTAAAGCTTCTACTTGTGACGCAGAATGCATAAGCTCTTCTTTCAAGAATCATTATGAAATGAAATGAAATGAAAAAATAAACTTTATTCTGGGACTTGACTGTCCCCTAAGAATAAAAATAATGCATAGTTAAAAGTACAATTTTCTGGTATGTTATTTACAAATTAAATGCATCAGTAATTACAGTATACATTTTTATAGAGAAAACAATTAAATTAAATTAAAAAAATAAATAAACATATGAAATAATAATTATAACTTAAAACAATGATATAAGATGTTCAACAATGTACTTAATCAGAATAAAATAGAAAAAAAATTAATAGTTTTTTCTTAGGCAGGAACGATGGAACTTTGAAAAAATAGGGTAATGAACCGAAGTTCATATATAAGAAAATATGGACCCCATAGTATCCTTCGATAATATTCCTCTGATCCCTGTTGAACAGACCCACTACCTAGGACTCTTCATCCAGACAAATGATTGATTTAGAATCCAGATACGAGACTTAAAAGACAAGGAACTGCTCATTGTTTCCCATTACTCCAACATTAACTAGACAAGTTTACAATGCTCCTAATAAATTACAAAAAACGATAACAAAAGACTTGTTTACATGACAGTAATTATACTAATTTGAACCTACAGAGTTGAGCTTTGGGGTTCCACCAAACCTTCCAATTCTTCTCGTATCCAATCCTTACAATCCAAGATCCTTTGTAAAATCCTCAATGTTACTTATTATGTCAGAAACAAACTTATCCAAAAAGATCTTGATGTTCCGTATGTTGCAGATTTAGCCCTAATCAGATACCTATCCTTTCACAGTAAACTCCATACCTACTCGAATCCACTAGTCTCCCAACTTGCTTCACACTCAATTCCCAATAATCCTCTGAGGTGTCTGAAATTAAGATGGCCAAGAGATCTTCTAATGTAAAACTTTTATTGATGCTGCTAGTAAGTATTTCTTATTATATTATTGACATAGTGTAATCATTATTCTCAAATTTTCTAATTGTATATGATGTAAATAGTTGTAAATATCAATAAATAGTGGATAAAAAAAATATGTAGAAAAAGCACTTCTTCACCAGAAGTCATATAAAGACAGATAATGTATGTCAGTTGTTTTTATGGTGAAGAAAAAATTGGTGACATTTTTACTAAGTCTTCTGAACACAGAGGGGCATTCAATAAATATTATATTGCCCAGTAATTTTAAAAATGTTTTATGGTTATTTTGTGAAAAATCTTAAACCATTAGTACTTCTTAATTTATTATATTTTGCATAGTTATAATGGATATTAAAATCATTTATCCAATACATATATCCAGTCCTTATGTTCATCAATAAATAGGTCTCCAATGAATTTATGTATCATGGTTCAACATAATTATTCGTCGTTCAGTTTTTATAAGTCAAAGATTTAAAATTACTCATGCCAAGTAAATACTTGCCATAGTCTAAAGCAACAATTTATAACAAGAAATTAATAACATTCTAGGTTAATTGTACTTTCAGTCATAAACAAATTTTAAGTTTAATTTTTCTAGATCGAGTAGCTATTTGTTAATTTAGCACCTACATAAGTTAACCTATTGAAACCTATTCCTCAAACCTTATCCACTTTAGAAAAGGACCTAAAGCTTTTTAAGGGTCAGCTATAAGTCAGTAAGTATTTAGGAAACAATACTACTCATATCCTAAGTCAATAAATAATCATGTTATTATAATCTAAGTTTATCGGAAAACAATATTTACCAAGGATTATATATGTGCTGAAAATTATCTGGCAACCATTATACAAAGAAATTTTTTCTGTTATGTTTTTTTCAAAGTTCTGGATGGTAAATGTCACTGTAATAGAAAGGTCTTATAGAAGAAAATATTTATTAAAATGAGATATGAATATTCATATCATTTTAATTTTCTGTTTGTATTTGTTTTGTCATAACTTGTATTATCTGAGATCACAATTATCTATTTCTAATATGATTAATTTTTAATCTAATTATTATATCTGTACTGGTATATCATTTAATGACTGATACCTTTATTTTTGGCCTTTTTTACTGTATTTTACACTTTTTAATTATTTCTTTGTTCTCTTACCTAATAGTTAAACTTAAAGATATATTTTATTTTTCTTGTAAATATTTATAACTATTCTTGAGTTATACTATTAATCTTTAATACTAATGACTAAGCTCTGGAAATAACTGTGAACACACAGTAGAAAACTTCATCTACATATAAAGAGATGTAGAGAGCTTTTTTGTGTTGCTGAGAATTGGCAAAAATTTTAAGTTGAAAACTCTTATAACACATGAGTCTGTTTCCGGTGCCAAGAAAGAATAAAATTAAAGAAAAAATTATAACAAAACATACAAGTTTGGGGGCTATAATTTTAACAATACCTGCCTACATATCTCCCTCTACTGACTCCTGCCCTTAATAACATAAACCAAATTACATCTTAGGTCAAATTCAATTCTCTTATCTACTTGGAGGTTTACCCATTAGTTGAGCACTTTTTATTACATTTATGCACTTTTTACCAGTTATATCCCAATCATATCCTTAGATCCAACCCTTCCCCTTGGGGCCTCCGGACCCGAGGATACAGGACCTTGGTTGTTGGGTTATTCACCCACAATCGAGTAGAAATGATTCATAGTAATATACCTGGCCTCGAATATCGACAGACTTCAAGGTTACAACACAGCAAGGAAAATGATATTCGTTTCGGAACATGGAATGTATGGTCTCTGACAGGAAAGGAGGTGGAAGTAATTAAAGAAATGACCCCTGGCATCATGTACACATACTAGGAATAGGAGAAATTAAAAAGGAAGTCAGTTAAATTAGACTATAGTAAGATTTACTCAGGTGTTTCCCCAGGAAATAGAGCCAAAGAGGGAGTAGGCATTATGTTTTATGAAGAGTTGTTCAGACAGGTTGAAGACTGGCTCCCTATCAGTCCAAGAATAACTGCCAATATACAACTAAAAACTGGAAAGGTCACTATGATTCAAGTATATGTCCCAACAGAAGACACAGATTTTCTAGCCAAAGAGCAGTTCTATAATTATTTGGAAAGAATGGTAGAAAAAGATAGAAATTCTAACAGGAGCATTTAAATCTAGCAGATTTTCCGTTGGGATTTCTATACACCTTTCTGGGTTGGGGTTAAGTAATTCACTGAAATATATTTTTCATCCTCTCTGTTTCCCAATAGTGTTCCATCTCTATCTTTGTAGAAACTTATTCAAGGTTGGAAACCTTTTCTCAGGATTTTCAATCTTTGGTAGAAGCCTACCGTTTTTACACTCAATATCTTCTATTATGGACTGTAAATCTAACTCCTCTTTCTAACTTTTGTTGTTTCTGCGCAGTTTTTTTAATTAAAATTAACTACACTAATAGAAACATAAATTGATAACTCGAAGTAAATTTGTTCAATTTCAACTTATCGAGTTTTGACTGTGAATACATAAATGTATACCTTCAAAATTTATCATGTAGAATATAACACCTACATAAGGTGGTATTGTATAATCTGTACAAGATTACTGCAATTACATTTACCTGTTATATTACAACCACCTTATGTAGGTGTTATATTCTACATGATAAATTTTGAAGCGGTAGGCTTCTACCAAAGATTGAAAACCCTGAGAAAAGGTTTCCAGCCTTGAATAAGTTTCTACAAAGATAGAGATGGAACACTATTGGGAAACAGAGAGGATGAAAAATCTACTTCAGTGAATTACTTAACCCCCCAGCCCAGAAAGGTGTATAGAAATCCCAATGGAAAATCTGCTAGATTTATTACAAGATAATATGTCCCTAGAACATCCAGACCTAGAAGAAGCGGAAGAGGTTATAATAAAGTTAAAAAAAAAAAAAACACCAGGTTTCGATGGGATTCCATCTGAAATGCTTAAATATGGAGGAAGTATATTGTATCGGGAAATTTATGAGCTTATTCTAGAAATATTGAACAAAGAAGAAAAGCCTAAGGAATGGAATAAGGCCATTATTATAACGATACATAAAAAGGGTGACAAATTGGATTGCCGATATTATAGAGGGATTACTCTATTAATAGTCCAGTCATTAAAGGATTATAGAGTGTTTTCTGTGATCAAAGATTCTTCTTCGGAAACATGTTCAGGGTAGTTAGAAACATTTAAATCAGTTCAGTGGTTTGGCCAAACAAGCGCCCAAAGATTGGCTAAGTTGCTGTGATCAGCAAACACGTTTCTGGCTATAACTCCTAAACTGTTTTTCCCATCTAAAATTCATTCTGAAAGCTGATTAAATTTACTATTAGACCAAATAAATATGTATGTTTTGGCGAAATATGACGATTTTGACATGTTCAGTGAGTGCAGTCTATAAAGGATTATGAGTGCAGTGTCTATAATCCTGGAGTTTTCGGGCCTGGGAAAGGAGGGGGGGCGCGGAGTGCAGAAGGTACCTATTTTTGGTTTTGTGCTCATATCTTGATAACAGTCCATCGTATGAAAAATATCATTATTTACTAAATTAAAGCTTATTAAATTATATACTACTTTTATGATAATACACATTTTTCATATTCTGTACCGTTTCCGAGATATATGCTTGGCAAATATGAAGGACGTTTAGCACGGTTTACCCAGAAAAGTTAAAATGTATGTAACTTTTGACAGGTTGGAGATAAATTGAACTATTTATGTGTATTTTGAAGAAAATTTAATTTTCTACAATATTATTTATGAAAACTTTTGTTGTAGGATGAACATTTTAGAAGATATGGAGGCAAGTTAAACAGAAAATGAGAGGTGAAATAGCTTTTTTCTGATAATTTTCACACTTTCCAAGCGTATATCTTGGAAACAGTACAGAATTTGTATAAAATAAAAGTTGTAGAGAATTTAATTAACATTAATTTAGTAAATAGTCATGTTTTGCATATGATGCACCGTTTTCAAGATATGAGTGCAAAACCAAAAAAGGGACCTTTCGCGCCCTTACCTGTTCTTAGTCCCGAAAACTCCAGGACTTTTAATACACTGACTTTTTAACTACACTGAACATGTTTCCGAAGAAAAACCTTGGATTACAGAAAACGCACTCAACACCCAATTTTAGGCCTTCATTGACTGGACTCTTAAGTACAATTTACAAAATGTTTTCACCGTTACTAAAAAGGCTAATGATAACAGCAGCAGAAGTCATAGGCGAATATCATGAGGGTTCTGTCCCGGAAGATCTACCATAGATCATATGTTAGAGAAGTGCTGTGATTGAAACATAAACCTATACCACCTCTTCATAGACCTTAAACAGGCCTATCACAGTATAGAAAGAAGCCAGTTATACGAAACACTAATGCATCAAGGTTGCCCCACAAAACTTATAAGCCTGGTAAGAATGACTCAACAAAACAGTAGAGGTTCAGTGCAGGTCCAAGGAGAAATGTCCAGAGACTTAGACATTCAAAAAGGAGTTAAACAATGGGACCCAATATCTGCAGTGTTGTTTAATATGGTGCTCGAAAGAATTATGAGGGCAACCAAGGGAAAGTTGGAAGGATGTATTTATAATAATATGATCCAATACCTCACCTATGCTGATGACGTTATTACAGGAAGAAATGAGAATTCCATAATAGAGGTATTTTCCGAATGCGAAGAGGCAGCTAGGAAGGCAGGGCTCATAATAAACAATAGCAAAACAAAATTCATGCTTTCTTCTAGGAAAGGCTCAACCAGTGGAGATTTAACAGGGAGAAGATTAAACTTTGTGAGTGTCAAAAAATATAAGTATCTCGGTACATTAGTAACCGAAGATAACAAAATGGATGACGAGATACAGGCGAGAATTAAAAGTGGAAACAAATGCTATTGGTCGCTCAGGAAAATTTTTTAAACTCAAAATATACCAACTAAACTGAAAATAAGGGTATATAAGACTGCCCTTCGCCCAGTTGTTATTTATGTTAGTGAGTTTTGGACATAGACCATGTGCAAGAGAAAGAGAGACGAATAAGATCGTGGGAGAGAAAGATTCTAAGGAAAATATAAGGCCCAACAAAAGAAGAAAATAGTTTCCTTTTAAAAACAAATAATGAACTGAGGAACCTGATATAGTTTCTTGTATAAAAAAAGAAAGAATAAAATGGTTGAGTCATGTAAATAGGATGAATCCCAAAACAAATACAACAAGGGCGTCCAGATGGGGAAAGGGGAAGAGGCAGGTCCAGACTGCAATGGCTGGAAGATGTAGAGGTTGACCTCCAATTCCTGGGTATGGGCACACGGAGGAGAGAGAGATGCGACATTTTGTATGGAGGAAAACTGGGGTCCAAGGTCCTTCATGGACCGTAGCGCCAGAAGAGTTAGTTAATTTTATAGTATTTAATTACCCTTAAAAGCGGTAATTTATTACTGATAAGAGCAATAATTATTAGTATAAGAGTAAAAAATTAATTTGAAGAAAAATTAACTGAAATGGAGATATTAATGAAAAAAAAACCCAATAAAATAAAAATAGTCTTTAACTTTCTTCTGTATGTTTGTAGGGGTGCGACGTTTTATCACACACACTGAATTGTTTGCAAAGCAGCAAGGACATCAGCTTCTGCCCCTGGTAGCCATGGCTAATAAAAAAAACAATAAATTTTGTCTCGTCTCTGAAATAAAACATTACTGAGTAAGGATAAGCGAGGATAGGGTTGAAATAGACTGGCATGGTTCTAGGAAACTTCGACTTATAGTCTCGGGAGTCATGTAGACAAACATTTTACTTTGAGTTAACGATTGTTATAAGTTTAATCGAGAAATAGGGTTAATCAGTTTTGACTCTGTGTGTATGTGTACATATATATATATATATATATATATATATATATACATGGATTTTACAAAAATATTTATGCTGTGGCCAATAAGAAAGTACAGCAGAGCGTCGATTATGCGAACTAATGTTGTTAGGGGTATAATTCTTATAATAAAAAATTCAAATAATCGAAATTCGGTTAAAAAAATAATTATTAAACAGCATCTTCCAACAGTTCACTTTTCTCATTTTTCAAAGTTTTACAAGTCCAAAGATTATATCCGTATCTGATGATTGAATCAGAATAATTTTTATTTTCCGTCATTGTTGATTTACCGACTACAAACTTGATAGCCAATGTCTGACACGATTCATTTCCATTTTGTATACAGGGTGTCCCGAATTTAAATGGCAAAACTTCAGGAACTTATAGGGGACCGAAAAACTAAGACAAAACGCCCTTTAGAGATTTGCTCGTTTTTGCTTAGTTTTAGAGAAAATCGCAAAAAAAGAAACAAAAGGTAGCAATTATCACCTTTCAAAGTTTGTCAGGCTAGGTAGTGAGATATGTAAACACTTAAAGTTATCCTTTACATTCTTTTATTTGTTTACATTTTGGCTTCCTTCTAGGATTATAATTCCTAAAACAGTCTTCAGTCAGTTACTCAGATATTTTTGTGTGAATAGCATCAGCCACAATGCCGCATACATATTCTAATGTTGAATACGCTGATATAATTTTTGTGTATGGTTCCTGTAACGGTAATGCTTTAGAAGTGGTGCGGGAGTATGCGCGCCGATTTCCAAATAGAAGAGTGCCTAATCGACGAGTATTTTCGTTAACTTTTAATAGACTACGAGAGATTGGGTAATTCTCAATATGTAATGAAGGCGACCAATTCCAGGCAGCAATAAGAGCAGATTATCGGAGAAGAAATTGTGTCCAACGCCACTTTGATAACAATCCTGAGACTAGCATCTGCTGCATTAGCAATATCGCGGCAAGCAATATGGCAAACTTTGAAAGTTGATAATCGCTACCCATACCATCTTCAAAAAGTTCAGAATTTATTACCTCAGGATTATGTCAAGAGATTGAATTTTAGTAACTGGTTTTTTGACAAAATTGATAATTTATTTCCATTAAAAATTATATGGACCGATGAAGCTACCTTTACAAGAGGAGGAATTGTTAATCAAAGAAATAATCATGCATGGGCTCTTGAAAATACCAGAGCTATTAGAGAGAATAGGTTTCAGCATGAATTTGCTATTAACGTTTGGCTTGGAATTTGGAACGGATTACTGGTGGGACCATATTTTTTACCTGGAAGATTGAATGGTATCACATTTACACATTTATTGGAGAACAACTTTTCTAATTATTTAGAGTACATTCCCTTACAGCAGCGGATTGAAATGTGGTTCCAACTCGATGGATGTCCAGCTCATTATAGCAGAGTTGCTCGAGCTTGGCTGGATATAAATTATCCACAACCATGGATTGGACGTGAAGGAGTAGTACCTTGGCCACCCAGATCACCTGATATGACACCCATGGATTTCTTTGTATGGGGAACCTTGAAGCAGACAGTTTATTCGGTGTCAATTAACTTAAGAGCAATTAAGAGACCGAATCATAGATGCAGTGCACCAAATATCATCAGAACAATGTTTAGCTGCAATTTATCAAGTGAGTGCTAGATGTAATGCTTGCATTGGTGCAAGAGGACAAAATTTTGAGCAATATTTACATTAAAAAGAACATAACATAAATATAAATAAATAAGTATAAAAATGAAAACTTGTCTTGTTTCTTTTTTGCGATTTTCTCTAAAACGAGCAAATCTTTAAAGGACTTTTTGTCTTAGTTTTTCGGTCCCCTATAAGTTCCTGAAGTTTTGCCATTTAAATCCGGGACACCCTGTATAAATGAAAAAATCATCAGTTTTCTTTTTGTTGACATGCTGGAATTTTGGTACAAAAAGTGATCAAAAATGCGATTTATACCTCACAAAGAGCAATTTAAAACTGAAGGTAATCTATTTATTACCAACCAAATAAATGGAAAGGGATTCAGTAAAACAAATTAAATAACCTAATTAGATATACAGTTTTCAGTAAACAAATAGTAAAGTTTAAGTTCATTTTTTGCAGTTTCTGAGAAATAATTAGGGCTCCTCATATAGACGTACATGGAAACCATCATTATATATTATGGTAAATTACATTTAATTTAATTTTTAAATAAAAATAATTTTATCAATACAAATAATTAAATAATGATCAATTCAATCGGAATTATATTACTAAAAAAAAAAACGGTTCCATTAATTGAAAGTTCGAATAATTGACACTCCACTATATAAGATCATCTCAGTGACTGCAATGGATTTGGATAATTAAGACATAGGATCGAGCTTTCAAAAAAATCAAATATATCAAAAAAAGAAACATTTATTTTTAAGCAATGAATTCATAAGGTATAGGAGCAAGCATAATTGGAGGCTCCTTGACGACTATCAAATGAGCAGGGCGTGGCTGAGCAGGCTGGAAAAAAAGAAAAGAAAAAAAAAATATTAGATTTATTAATTTTTTAAAATATTAAAATGTGATAATAAATTAAATTGAAGTAATAAATAAAATAAACACAAAAATTGTATTTTATAATTTTATAGGTCTTAAAATATATGTGATCAGCATTTAATCTCAACCTCTAGGTAAATTTAATGTAATTAGAACACTCAGTTACACACTCTATTACGGATGGGTGTGCCCCAGGATAGTTTTTCAACCTTTAAGTTGAGCCAAAGCTAAGAGAAAATAAAGTTTCTGCTATGGAAAGACGGAAAAACTTAGAATCTTACCAATAATAAAGAAATGCACAATCCATACTACCCATATAAACAAAGATCCCACCCACTAATCCAAAAACAATCTAGTAATTTGAGTAGGCATTAGGTTTTTAAGTATGGGAGGAAAAGCAGTTCTTATTGAAACAAAATTTTAATAGAATTGTACCTTAGCATATAATGAAACAGAATTAAAAATATGTGTGCTAAGCTTAATATATATATATTTAAAAATTTTGATTCTTCAAAATCAAATTCCAGAATAAACATAACAGACCAATTTCTATCATCGAACTGCATGTTTCTATCACTAATGTATATAAACTATAGGCAAAAAAAAAAAACCTGTAACACTACAACTCAGTAAGGTTAAGGATGTACTGTTACTGGGCCAACGGTTGTGAAAGATTTGGCCAAACTTTAGCTCAACCACCAGTATTTTCCCCCAATTAAGGGTAACTCACGTTATAAGGATGGGTGTGCCCCAGGAGGGTCTCCCAACATCTAAACTGATTCACAGCTGAAAGAACAGAAATAAATGTTTGCCTTCAGTTGGGCTTGAACTAGGGCTCAGAAGCTTGGTAGACTAAAGCTATTACCATGGTGTCTAACAATTTTGGTAAACACAATTTCCAACTTTATCAAGAATGTTACTTAAAATCCCTGATTATCGACATTTTAATACTCTCACAATAATAATTCAAACAAATAAATCAAAGCGTACTTTTCTACTTTACATATCACAGTTAAAAAATTATAATATATTTAATTACACATTATTTGTTGTTTCAAGTGAAAGAAAGACATTTTGTAACTGACTAAATTTGGCAATTAAAATGATGAACTTGTTAGTAGAGCTTTAATAACATTTTTATACTTATTATTGGCCCAATAAACCATACAAAGCCAATAAACATTGACAAAGATATCACAATGAAAACGGACATTGCTAATAAAAGAATGTACATTGAGAACTTGAGTAGTGTGACAAATAATATTGGCAAATCCACAATAGACAATGATTATTGACAGTTTTTGGTAAAGTGTCATTTCGCATCGCTGTGTTGAAGCATCGAGACATTAGATCAACCTTTGGATAATTTTATTAGATCTAGCATGTAGCAGAGAACAAACCATTATAAATGATACTAAACTCTAGTTTTTATTCTAATGACTTAATTAAAACATTTATTTTGTATTAGTACTTTAGTAGTACACCGTTGACACTACGGGTCATCAGATTAGTGGCAAAGTAATTCTATTCGACTTACGATGTAGAAACCTATGGAAATGCTAACATGCTTGAGTCATCAGATCCGCCTCAAACAAATTTGAATTGTTTTAGGATCATTCAATTAAAAGTGATCCAGGAGTAGTTGCTTCACCATTTAAAAAAATTATAAAACTTTCTAGGTAGTTTCCCCTATGTCTCAAGACTAGAAAACCATTTTATTATTATTATTTTTTTTTTTTAACTCAATCAGTTTTAGTTTTATTTTTAAAAAATTATAAAAATTTAATTTATTCAATTCACTTTATAACAGCATTTACTCCTTTCCTCTTTAAACAATTATTATTATTATGTGACATCTTTTGGGATCTTCCATCCCATCTCAGTGTTAGATACCAGACTTGGTGGTTAACACCAGAAGAATAGATGGTCTGAAGATGGCATGGAAGATCCCGAAACATGTCACATAATGATAATTGTTTAAATAGGAGTAAATGCTGTTATAAAGTGAATTGAATAAATTAATATAAATACTCCTTTATTCAATAAATGTTTAATAGGAGTAATAATTACATTATTTTTATTTTCCATATTAATTCTATTAGAGTCAAGTATATTGAATGACGGGTAATTGAATGACGAATGTTGAGAGGGATGGAGTTCCAGAGAGAAGAGGATTGGATTATGAAAGATCTGTCAAAAGTGGCTGTACAATGAGCAGGAGTATACAAATGATAGACAGGAACAGGTTTGGTGGGTAAGAATTAAGGATTTAAGTCGAAGGAGTTCGGAAATGTAAGGTGGATGATGGGATTGGACTGTTTGAAAGAGAAAGGATGCCAGGAAATCCTGGTGACGGTAGGAAGGAATGAGCCACTTTAACTTTGCATGAAACTGCAAAACGTGGATGCATTTAAGGATTCCGAAAATAAAACAGATAAAGCATTTAAATAGTCTTTTGATATATAAGGGGATTTCTTTTTATTATTTTTCATACTACAAAAGGGACACGATTAATAACTAAGCTGTGGGAGGAATTACATAAATCTACCAAAATATGGATTTCCCAGATCAATCTTAGACCATTAACTAAAGAGAAAAATGGAAGGAACTTTCACTGAAACAAAAAAATATCACAATAAGTTTGTTACTTTCCAGATTTTTGAACAGGATAAAGAGAAAATGCTGGTTGTATATTCTTAAATGTGCTGAATAGCAGTATGGCTAAACTTAAGATCTGGTTTAGCATTTAGCACATGATTATAGTCCACCAAAACAAAAAATTACCTTCATTTCTGTGGAACCTGTTTTAGGAGCAACTATCGTATTTTAGGAAAAACTCATGGAAAGTTTGAAATTTTTTCCATGCGTTTTGAGAAGTGAGACAACTCAAGGTACCTAATTTCTTCAAATTTATCCTCCCCTACAGCTCTAAAACTATGGATTTGAACAAAAAAATTAATGACACCAAATTTGTCGCAAATTTTCTTTGCTTTAATAATAAAACAATATATATAACAATAAATATATAAAACAAAATGTGCTAAAAGTATCGGTTTCTGAGTTATTTTATTAAACAGCTAAAAACATACAATTTTTAATGCCGGCAGTACACAACGAGGCCACCCAAACCGAGCGGAAGCGAGCTGTGTACACGAATGGTGCAAGTACACACTTACCAAGTGGCTCGTGGACAAGTTTTATAGAAGTTGGTTGGTCAGTTTTATAAGCTAAAGCTAGTGTTTTATTGGAAGTTGATGAAGATGGATTTGAGGATTCTGGGTACAGCAGTTGCAGCCTACACATATGTTATGTATGTGAACATTGTATCAAGAAAAAAATAGCAAAAAAAAAACGGAGATGGTGGATAAAAACATTCATTGGAACAGGACTGTATAAGACCAAATTTATTTGATATTTTCTGATTGGTTATTTATTTTAAGCATATTTTCGAAGAAAATTTAGCTACTTTAATTAACTACTTAGAATTTCTTTAATTAGAAGTTGTAAAAACCCACTTAAAGAACTTTTTAGGATTTCATGATTTTATTTATTGCTTTTATATATATTGTTAAGATTTTTATTAATTTGAAATATTTTTTTATTTTTATTTAATAAGTTTAAGCTCAAATGTAATTTATTAATTTTTATGATATTATGTTATGATTCTGCAGGGGAAGTTCAATGTTAATGATAAAAGTTGGATAAGTGATGAATAGTATTTTTATTTATAAATTAAAACTAACATTTATTTAAATTCAATTAATTTACAATTTTATACATTTTTAATTTACCACTTATAAGTTTAACTTAATATTGAGAAGGATAACACTAATTTACTTTTTTCTATCAACCAATGTATCCTCTTTATGTTCCTCCCACATTCTTGCTTGAACACTCCAACAGCAACATTAACAGATTCTTCAATGTTAGATATTCATATGAAACAACAAGAAGGCGAACTGAATATAAATTTCAGCTCTTCACTGCTCAGAGTCTCTATTTGAACTCACAACTGAAGCGAACTGCCCTTTCTGTAAAAACATCCACTTCTCTCATTATACTGCGTGTGTCTAGAAGCCAAAAAGAACGCTCAACCACCACCGCTTACTAACGGCTTTTATTACGGAAAGCCGCCATCTTTGTGTGCCTTCCGTATCGTACGATACTTTTGTCCGCCAAACTTGAAAGTTTATCAATTTAAAATATTATAATATATATATATATATTATTATATAAAAAATATATTGGCTAAATGAATAAAATAAATTGTCTAAATGAAGCCATTAAGGAATCTTTTTTTACTCTAGTTCCTTAATTAGTAAGGAACTAGAAATACTAGAATGAGGAAACCATTGAAATGTAATTAAAAGTAACTTTAATGTGAATAACAGAAGTGGCTAGCCATTCGCAAATATCTGAATCACGATCTTAGGCTAGTGTGTACTGGCTCAGTTTGCCTCGTTGCTTGTTTCCTTTGACTCGTGGCAAGAGACCGACTTTTTTCAGAGCACTGGCGACCCAGTACACACTCATGCTTGCCTGCATTCGTCTTAGCTCGGTGAGTGTGTACTGCCAACATAACCATTACCCCCCTCCCCCACCCAAACCTGACATATTTCTGTACTAAACCACAGAAACCTTATAGAACTTCAATCAACCATTCTGAAGAAAACCTAGAAGTACAAAAAAAAAAAAAAAAAAAAGATACTAACCTGCCTTTTTAATTCAGCTTGTGTTCCCTTTTCTTTAGCGTCTTTCCTGAGCCTTTCATTTTCTCGAACACGCTTTAAGAAATCTTCACGGCACTTGGAGTGGTTGACATGCTCAATACGGATGTTGATCCTTAAAAATTAAGAATAAAAGAACTTATTAAAACATATAAAATTGGTTATCTAAACAAGTTAATTAAAAGTAGAACAACTTTAAATAAAAATTTTAATCTTAAAAAATTTATTAAATATGTCCACTTTCAAGATAATGCTATGCTGTGGCATGCATCTGACTTTCTAAAGTCAAACTTTTTGAGAGTAAGTTTGACGTGATGCTCTCTGATACATTTTGGCTGGCTATTAAGAAATATAACAGATAAGACAGGTATACAGACAAATAGGAACATTTTTTTTTTTCATTAATGACATTGGATAGTTCCATACACCCAGATATATCTATTTGATTAATTGGTATAAAATGAAGGAAATATTTACATAATTATATTTTAAATAAATTTTTTAATTGATTTAAAATAATTCAATAAGCAGCTTATATCATCTCTTCCGCTTAGTAATATCATTTCTTTATATGAAATGCTATTATTCTTAAGGTCTTGAAAAAGTTTTTTTTCTATGAGGTGTATATGCCTTACATTCCATAACGATATGGTGCAGAGTTTCTCGGTTATTGCAGTTATGGCATGCAGTGGATTCCGAAATTCCGATACGGTGCAAATAACTGTTACACAAACCGTGATTCGACCGTAATCTACAAAATGTTTTTATTTCCTGTTTATTTAATTTGATATTTGTAAACCATGGCTTGTGTGAGACACTCCTACTGCCCTGTAGGAGATAGTGAATACTGATCCTGCCATGTGTTATGACAATCTTCTTTTATTGCTAAATAAAAATCTGTAAATGGGACCGAAACTTTTACCAGTTCACTGCTAATCGTAGCATCTTTGGTTAATTTATCAACATCTTCATTTCCTATAATCCCAATATGAGCTTTAACCCATAGGAATGCGACCTGTTTGTTATTTTGTATGCATAAACTATGTACTATTATAATATCTATTAACATGTTATTATTAATGTTTTTGAAGTTGTTTATTAATTGTAAGGCACTTAGGCTGTCTGATATTTCAAATTTACTTTTATTTGATTGATTAATATATTTTAAGGCTTTTAAAATTGCATATAGTTCTGAGATGAATGATGAACAACCGGAAGGTAATTTGAATTTAGCTCTATATTTATATTTTGGAATGTAAATTGCACTGCCTGAAGTGTTATTAATTTTGGACCCGTCTGTGTAGATATGAATATGATCTGGGAATTTGCCTAAAAAAAGGCTTTAATTTCCTGAGCTACTACAATATGCGATAGGGAGTTAATTTTTTTATTTAATATTATGTGAAAATTTTGGAACAACATTTCAAAGTTAACGGAGAATTGTGGTAATCTTTTTGACGGATGAACCAGGTCAAGCATTTTTAATATTTTAAAAAACTATTGGAAGATAAGTGGGGTGTATTTCTTTTTCTGCCAGTATACCTTACTTAATATTAATACTAAAATTTACTATTTTATTATAGCATATAGGATTCCTCGCTTTAACTTTAAAAAGGGTTTTACTAGTTAAAAGTTATCTTCTGATTTTTAGTGGCATTTCGACAACCTCATTTAGCATGATGTCTATAGGTGTTGAATTGAGAAAGCTTAGGCAAATTCTTATAAAACGGTTTTGAATTACTTCTAATTTTTTCAATGACTGCCCCATAGTCAAACATTGCCCTTATAGTAGATCTATAAAATAATTAAGATATGTTTGGGTCAGCTCCCCATTTGGAATTGATACTTATTCTGAGTGTATTAATAATTTTCTCGGATCTTTTAATGATTTCCAATATGTGTTTATTCCAGTTTAATTTTCTGTCAAAATACATTCCTAAGAATCTAACATTAGGAATGCAAGGAAAAGTAATTCCACCCAAAACAACTTGATCCCCCAATGGGAAGGCATGTTCTCTACTAAATGGGCAAACCACCAATTTTGCTCACGAAATTTCCATACTGTTATCTAACTACCATCTTTTAAAACCTTTTAACAGCTTCATTTAATGCTTCTATGCCATTAATTGTGTTATTATTTGTAGTATATAAACATATATCGTCAGCAAACTGTAGCATCGAAACTTTATCTGGAATATAATTTTTTAAATCAGAAGAAAATAATGTAAATCGAATACAGCTTAAAATTCCTCCCTGTGGCAGAGCAACTTTAGCATTCCTGGTTGAAATTAGAGTATTATCCACTCTGAAATATATTTTTCTATTTGCTATTAGATTGATTATTATTTTTATAAATTTATGTGGTTTGCATATCTTATTCATTTTTATGGCGAGGATGTGGATCGGAACGGTATCATATGCTTTTCTTATACCAAGAAATGGGGCTCTTGTTTTCCCCCCATTGGAATATGCTATATTAATGTCAGTGTGTAATGCCAAAAGACTGTCTAAGGTGGATTTTCCTTTAAGAAAACCCTATTGATATTCAGGAATTTATTTATTAAATTCTAACCACCATTCTAATCTACATTTTATCATTCTTTCAAAGGTTTTTAGAACACATTAGCTGAGAGAAATAGGTCTATAGGAGGTAGCTAATTTTGGATCTTTTCCTGGTTTTAGGAACGGAATAACACAATAATCTCTCCATGAATCTGGGACTGAGTTAGTTTCCCATATATTATTCATTATATGTAATAAATGAGTTTTGGATTCTAGCGGCAGTTTTTTTAACATTATGTAATGGATGTTATCTAAACCTGGAGCCGTTGATATTTCTTAGTGCGTTAGAAAGTTCCGATAACAAGAACTTAGATAAATTTGATCACTATTTTCAATACATATTAAAGATATTGCTTCCGATGTCCTCGTCGGCTATGTTATTAATATTTGGGCTGCTACCCTTATTGATGTTGTCTTCCTGGTTCGTGGATTCTTCATTTTCTTGTTGAAGTGGTAGGCTAGCTAATGGCGGGGAGCTAAAAGATCTATAAATTCCTCGCACCATTTACCAATGGTAGGAGAGAATTCATTATTTGTTTTGAGTTTGTTTATATTTTTCAACCTTTGCTATATCTCTTTTATGGGGGTATTTTTATTAATGCTTGAACAAAATGTTTGCCACGATTGCTTTTGTTTATTTCGGGTAATATTTTTGAACATAACGTCTACTTTTTGATCATTTTTGAGGTTATCTATTAACAGAAATTTTTTATAGGTTTTGAAGGCGTTTTTCTGTTTTGAAGGTAATAATGTGTATTCTTTATCCCACCATTTTCTACTAAATTTTTTATTATATCTTGATTTCTATTGAGGAATAGTTTTAGTATTTGTTTTGTTTAAATAATTAATAAAATCTTCAAAGTTTGAGTTAACTGATAGGGCTGTTATTATCTTTAGCTACAGTTTCGAATTCATCCAAATTTGCTGAATTAATTCACCATTTTCTGATAGATTGATGGAGAGCAGTTGGTTTAAAGTAATCAACGTGGTAGGAAATGTTCATGACAATGGGTAGGTGATTAGATCCTTAAGGACCATCGTGCACCTTCCAATCTATAATATTAGCAATGTTTACTGAGGCAAATGTAACGTCTAACCAAATATTATTTGACTGATGCAAATTATTTACGAAATTATGCGCGCCAACTTTCGTAAATAATTTGCATCAGTCAAATAATATTTGTTTAACTTTGTAACTCTAACTTGATGCAGCCAATAAATATTTAAGTGGAAATAACAAATATACTTAAGAAGAATAGTTAGATACTTTAAGCCAGTAACTCATGAAATTTGTATGCAAAAATACAATAATTGTGTGCCAACATTTCGACCTGGCTTGCAGGTCTTCAGGGCCACCAAATCACACAGGAGTGGAGAAAAAACGATTACTCACAGCCAAAAGAAACAAGATGTTCAAATAAAAATGCTATAATTGTGTGCCAACGTTTGGGTCATCATTTGTCTCCTTTCCTGTGTGGTTCGGTGGCCCTGAAGACCTGCAAGGCAGGTAGAAATGTTGGCACACAATTATCGTATTTTTACTTACTCATATGTGTTGTTTCTTATGATATTTTAATATTCTAAATTATAATTAACAATTTATAAATACAAATTGAATAGTTTAAAATGTCAAAAATTTTAGAGACTTTTTCATTCATATAATATTCACTACATCAAATAGCATTATAGCAAGTAAATAGTCACTATTATTTTCATCCAAACAGTACCACTGCATAGTTCACCAAGAGGGTTTCTTTAAGTTAAAACTTTCCAAGGATCCATTTTCTATCAAATAAACAACATATAGAGTTAAATCAAATCGATGTAAAAAAATAAATTGCTAAGTTTATACACAGATGAATATAAAAATTTTCTTAGTAACACTATTTCAATACCCAATTCACCTAAGCACAACTTACTAATTTATTTGATATATTATTCTTAGCAGTGAATACAATATATCACAGTGGATATTAAAAGAAAACCATCATATAGCTACACAAATTATAAAACAGAAAATTCTATTATTAACATTTGATCAAGTTTCAAATAAATATATAAATATACTTAAAGGAATTTCAATTTATAAGTTCATTAGAATAATAACATAACAAGAGGCCTGCTATAGCAGAGGGGGCATTTTCAATATGAGGGATTATTAGTGCCCAAATCTTGTTTTGATGCAGAAATAGACAAGATAAGGTTTTCACTAACTTCGTTTATATGGACATCATTACAACAGAGTAGAACAAAATATCTTAAAACAATATAGGTTACCACTTAATTTTTATAAACTAGAAATAACTAAAATGATGATTAAATAGATATATTCCAACCTCTTGGGTAGAATTTTGCCACGGACCCTTTTGTTAACAATAACTCCCAAAGCTCTAGGAGTTACATTGTAAACTCGTCCAGTTTTCCCATGATAACTCTTGTGTGGCATACCCTTTTGTACTGCACCATTTCCCTAAAGAAAAAATAAAAATAGATAAAACATAATCAAATCAAAGAAATAAAAAGAAAACCTGGATCTTGTGACGAATCCGGCCACACGCAATAATCGATAGCAACTGAACTCAATACCATAACTCTAATCATATGGCATTTATGTTTTATTATTATAGGTTAAATAACCTTTCTGTTTTGTTATTAGTCTATGGTTATTACAAGTGCTTTTAAAATAAAATATGGGGTTATTACAACTTGTAAAAGATATTCCCGATAAAAAACATACTGTTGAATTTTTACAGAAGAAGGAAATTTTGCACTAAGTTCGTTTGTGCTGTAACGGACACGAAATGGTACTAAAATTGGGAAAAGAAGATAGGTGGAGGTGTGGCAAGAAGGAGTGTAGTACATCTAAAGATTAAGAAGTGATACGTGGTTACAGGCCAGTAATGTTAAATTAGAAGTATTAATATATTTCATTTATAGTTGGGTTAAGAAATACACACTACATTCAAGTTTTGTAATGAAGAATTGGAATTCAATTACAACGTTACTTATCAAAATGAATATTTATTTGAACAAATATTAAAAGACATTGTAGCTTTCTATCCTCCTCAATGAATTAAAAGAATTTTTTGTTAAAAATAAATATCATTATGTTTTATTTACTTCTTTTTACAATTCAAAATAGATTATTAGCGTTCAGAAATTAAAAAAACATATGACTATACTAGATATCGATTATTGTGTGTGGTCGAATTCGGCACAAGACCCGAAAACCTTTATAATAATTAGAAGTAAAACAATTAAAACAGATAAATTACTTTTTTTATTATCTTAAACAACAAAAACATTATTTATAACAAATACACATTTTCAGAATCAATAAAACAACTCAAATAAAACATTGTAAGTCGTTATTATTAATTTATTTTTAATTATAAGATAAAAAGTTCTTTCCTCCCCAATTTCAATTAAAAGT
Organism: Euschistus heros; assembly: GCA_003667255.2. NCBI lineage: Eukaryota > Metazoa > Arthropoda > Insecta > Hemiptera > Pentatomidae > Euschistus > Euschistus heros. The sequence goes on along the minus strand of RCWM02000036.1, from coordinate 430,215 downwards.
CTCTACACAATTGTAATAGTTATAATCCGAACTCAACATAATCAATAGCAACATTTTTGAATTCCAGATATCAATACTGATTGCAGGAAATTGCATCTAGATACTGAAAACACAATTTTAGATTATTTTTAAAATAAAACACTATCACAAAAAATAATGCAGATGGGTTAAAAAACAAAATAAATGTAATAAAAAAATAATAATTATAAAAATGAATCAAACTTTAATAGCAATTGAATGATTTAATAGCAAGTAGAATGTATCTGCAAAATATGATACGAGTAGTATATTAATATATACATGATTAGGAATATTTTACAAATTTTTTTAAGAAGAACAACATTCAGAAATTAATTTAATAATCAAATAAATTTAAATAACCATTACATGCAATAATACATTAATTTTTAATATTTACAAGTGATGTACATTCTGATACAAATGAATATAATGTCGTAATCCGTGTTGTTATTTTTTCTGCTTAATTCGTAATACAACATTACGAAAATATCTGTGAAAGGTTATAACTATAACTTGATACAGTACTTCAGAAAGGAGCAGGGATATGGTTGCCTAACTAAAGGTGTGGTTCCGCATGGAGCAGCCAGCCGCAGCAGCTGCGTCTGCCAGACGCCGCGGCTGGAAGCTGAGCACTGCTTCAGTTGGTTTTAATAGAAGTGTTGCAAGAGGGAGCAGCTGCGGCTGACGCCAGAAATTTGAGAAGCTGGCTGCTGCGTTCGGACTGCTTATGCAGTCCTTCGCGTCTGTAGTATGCAAACCCACATCACTAAAGTTTCTTGTATCTTGTACTATTTTAGAATTTTTTTTTTTAATGTCATACCGATCTATATGGTATTTTTGAAAAACAATGCCTAAAATACATTATAGAACATAATTTTCAGGTTTTGGTATATTTAATATACATTTATAAATAATTGGATAAAACCTCAGGTTGAAATACCACAATTTATATACACAGACACACACACACAAATTTAAAAATATATTTATTATATAAATTTATATATATATTTTCAGCCTGAAGTTTCATCCAATTATTTATAAATCTGAAAATTGTGTTTTCTGGAATGTATCTGAAGCATTGTTTTTCAAAAATACCATATAGATCGGTATGACATTAAAAAAAAAAAAAAAAGTCTAAAATGGTACAAGAAACTTTGGTACTAATATATATATATATATATATATATATATATATATATATATACTAGTACCAAAGTTTCTTGTACCATTTTAGACCTTTTTTGTATATATATATATATATATATATATATATATATATATATATATATACATATATATATACATTGATTCCCTTTGATGATTTCACAAAATATAGAAAGTATATTATATATATATATATATATATATATATATATATATATATATATATATATATATATATATATATATATATACACATATACATATATATATACATTGATTCCCTTTGATGATTTCACAAAATATAGAAAGTATATATATATATATATATATATATATATATATATATATATATATATATATATATATATATACCTTTACTAGTACCAAAGTTTCTTGTACCATTTTAGACCTTTTTTGTATATATATATATATATATATATATATATATATATATATATACATATATATACATTGATTCCCTTTGATGATTTCACAAAATATAGAAAGACAGTATATAAAAAAAGACAAAATAAAATAAAGAAAAGTCGCTGGAACCACAATTTTACTGTCAGACGATGTATATATATCAGACGATGTATGAAGTTCCAGTTTTTTACTGTAAACATTTTATTGACAACCCTATTATATATATATATAGATAATAAAAGTGTAAGTTATCAATAATCTTACATGATAAAATGGATTTAGCGAAAACAGGGTTGTCAATAAAATATTCACAGTAAAAAACTGGAACTTTATACATCGTCTGAAAAAATAATAAAATTGTGGTTCCAGCAATTTTTCTTAACTCTCTTTCTATATTTTGTGAAATCATCACCAGAAAACGAAATGATGAACTTCCAGCTGCCGCGTTTGGAAGCTACATGCGGAACCACCCTGAACCAAGCCAATCAAATTTTGAGCACAATAAGAGGCAAGTGCTACTCTTAAAGACTATTAACAAAATAACTGGTTAAAAATACTTTTAAAAACACAAAACACTATAAGTATGGAAAAAGTTATAATAGTTAAATTACCTTAATTGATACTATGTCTCCCACTTTGTATACTTTCATATAGGTTGAAAGTGGAATGACACCATGCTTCCTGTAGCCACGTGAAAACAAGTCACGGGTACCTCGGCGATAACCCTTGGAGTTTGTCATGTTTCAAGCCTTGAACAGAAAAAATATATTTATTAATATATAACTCTTAGTTAAAAAATTATAAATATTAATGTCCATAGATTAATAAGAATGGTGATATAACCAATTAAAATAAAACAATAAGATATATAAACAATCAAATTGTATCTAAATACTTTTTCCATGAGTCATTAATTATTTGGCATTTTTAATTCAGAAACTTTAAATCATAGCTACACATATCAAAACCATAAATAAACCTATAATCAATGAAACATGAAACTTGCATATTGTATCAAAAAATACCTACTTCAACAACCCCGAATAATAAAATAACAACAAATTGATAGGGGACTCAATGGCTGAATAAGTAGGGATGAGGGTTTCAGCGCAGTCTGTACATAGATTTACAGAATAAGAATATATGTTGGAGATGCCATAAAAGAAATTGTCAACAAAATGTTGGAATTAGATCAGGTACTTGGTTTGCTAATTCCAAAATAACATTAGAAAATTCAATTCATTTTATTTATTCATAGTCTGAAGAACTAACAACTATAAAGTAGTGCTCAAAACATTTAGATATGTCCCAACCTACAACCGTAGATTGGAACAACTACTTGAGAAAAGTTGAAAAAAAATTAATCTTGCATTGGTGGGATTGATAAATTTGTCGAAATAGATGAAATTATTTACCAAAAGGAAATATACTATTGGATGCTTCCTCCTACAGCAGTGGGTTTTTGGAGGAATATATAGAGAAACAAATGAATGCTTCATTGAACAATGAAAATTCATTGGATATACAAACCTGACTAAAATAGTGTAAAGAAACAAAACTGTGAATCACAAACATAACTTTGTTGATTCAAAAACACTTGCAAATGCTCAAAAGATTGAAAAATTATAGGAATTGGCCAAATGGGGGAACAAAAAAAGAGGCACTAAAAAACAACTTCCTGGCTTCTTATTTAATTTAGTTCATGTGGAGAAAGCAGCTCAAGGGTAAAGACCCATCTTTACAAATTTTAAAAGATATAAAAGATTTTAAATTTGAAATTAATAGTAATTAGAATTATTCATTAACAAACATGTATTTTAATGCTAAATTTATTAAATATAAAGAGGCAAAGGCATAATTAACAAGTACCAAAATCACAATATAATTTAATCTCATTCCAAATATACATGAAAAAATTACAATCTAATACTATAAAATCAGTTCATTATTTGCATCTATATTAAGGTATCACATGAGCACTAATTAACAAATCAGATAAAACACTGGCACTTTAATTTGAAAAGCTTTTTGTAAACAATGTGGTCCATAAATGTTGGAGAGCTAAGCTGTACTCACAGTTTAAAACTTTTACAGCTGTATTTTGCATCTTAAATCCATCAGTTGCAAGACAAGAAAGAAACATGACTCAGATAAATAAATTTTATCAAAATTGCTTTAAAGGTAGAGATATTGCACACATAAACATGATGTATAAACATAAAAATATGGGTGAATATACTGAATAATACTGATGCCTTTATATTATTTCAGACTAAATTTAATGAAAAATAGAAAAAATTACATGAAAATAAGTAGCACTGTATCACGAAACGTATAGAACCATATTATACAAATGCAAGCAATTATTTCAATTACAGCACCCAGCTAAAATAAAATAAGCTCCACATATTTATTTAATTTACATCGCGAGAAACAAGACTATACAGGTCTGAAACTACTAATAAGGATACTTATCGGATTCGAAAATAAAAACGATTGATTTTTATAGTTTTGCTAACAGGAGGAAAGACTGCATTCAATACAAACAATATATTTAAGAGATGGGACGTTAAATTAATAACCAATTTTAAACATGCTCATATAATATAAAACTTGAGTCATACATTAATTTATAATAAATAGAACTGTATGTAAAGCCATAAAAACTATATTCTTACCTCTCAGATATTATCCACGTGCTCCACTGTCAACAGCCTAACCTAATAAGACTGTTCCACTATGCCAAAGAGCTACTCAGCGCACTATACTACGCAACCTTAAATTCGATATAGATTATTGCGATAGAATAAGAAAATTTATCACAATACTGTCACTAAAACCTTAGTAAGATTTATAAAATATATTTAAAATTAAATAAAAAAGATACTTAAGACTTATTAATTTAATCCGATAAATAATCAGTAAAATAATTTAAAATAAAATAAGAGGCTTTAAAATACACATTTCAACATTTTCTAACGTTAAACATCCTTTCTAAAATCGTCAATTTCTTCGTATACCATGAAGAATTCCAATATACTGGGAGTACAAAACACCAAGTTATTCACTAATATTGGAATTACCGCTTCCACTGCTTGCTCTTTAGCTTGCAACTCAGTAACTAAGCGCAAATTATATATAGCCAATCTTTAAAATTCAACCAGACGGATTTTTCTAAGAATGATTCAATTTGTGCATATTTTTTTAAATCTAAATATATCGTTATTATTTTCCAACAGACGAAATCTTGTCACGTGGAGTTTAATGAAATACCAATAGTACTACTTTTTATTAAGAGTTCTAAAGACATAAGAATTTCAATATACCAGCAGATCATTTAGGCGCCGCTTGACCAGGACAAGCTATAGGCAAGCTAACTTATTTATCTACTACCTTCTAGTGGATGTACTCCTCAGTAATGTGTTGATACACTAATTTTCTCAAGACTTCAGAGAAATTAGCCACTAATTTTGGAAGAGACTAATAAGTTTCTTATTATTCATTTGACGAATGTCTACCCACTTTTCTACAATGCAAGTTTTGAGTTATTCTATGCAGTTAAACTTTCTTAAAAATATTTTTTCACCTCACAAATCAGGAAGACAGCATCGAAATTTATATAAGAAGAGGTTTTTTCTTCAGTTTAAGATGCTTTAAATCAATGTTTTTTTTTTTTACAAAATACGTTGAACGTTCTTGATGTTCGTTTAAACGCGAGCTTGTTCTTAAATCTCTCTCAACTACGGCTGAAGAGCTAGACGTTTTTACTAAATTAGTATCACTGTATAGTTGTTGCCATGAACTTACCGGTCCTTTTTCTTTACTTCCTAGCCTTAGGAAATACCTTAAGAGATGCCTAATTCTACTTAAAGTACGTGTGATTTTAGATATTGTTATGATATTAGGTAACACTGATTGTGTAAAAACCTCCCAGCAGTGTTATAGTAGTCATACTGTAATATTCCTGTGATTTATATCAATTAATATATGTTCTTATCTCATAACCTGTTTATTAAATGTGTTGCATTAGTTTACACCTTATTCAAAATATACAACAGTATTTTGGCGACGAGGTAAAAACGTAATGGATCAGAAACAATTTAGCTCGCTTCTTAATGCCTTTAACGAGGCCCAAAAAAACTTGGTTGAACAAGTTATCTCCAAGTTGAACAAGCCAGCAGATTCGGTAAGTCAAAATTTACCTTTTTCTTTACCGCTATTTGAAAGTTTTGACAGCAAACAAGAGATTTTCAAAAACTACATCGAACGGTTTGAAACTTACCTAGGGGCACGGAATGTCGTCGGGAAAAACAAAAAAGGCCCAACTATTGTCAGTATCAATAGGGCTTGCTCATTACAATAATTTGTCATCATTCTTAGGACAAGACAACCCTATCAACGAATTAAAATATGAAGACCTAAAAAAACATTTCACTCAAAAGTTAACACCCCCACGTAACGTTGTAATCTCTCAGCACTATTTTTTCAATACCTACCAGAAAGAAAACCAATCTATAGCAGAGTATGTAGCATCACTAAAAAGAGATCTTCCAGACTGTCAGTTTTCTGTTACATGTGAATGTAACAAAATAGTCTCAGTAAATGATTTATTTTTACGTACACAGTTCATACGGGGTTTAAAAGATGACAGGATTAGAGAGCAACTACTACAATCAGATGGAGATTAATTCACCCAAATTCTAAAAAAGGCCACAGCCTTGGAAGCTGCCAGACTTGATTCGGCAATTTTAAAATCTAATACAACTGGGGTGAATAAACTTGCTAAACAAGGATACATGCCACATAGAAATGTGCGTTCTAGATCATCTCACAACAATTATGCCTCTCCAAAACCTGGATACCAAAATAGATCTGATTTGCAATCTCGGTCACCTCCAAAACTGAGAAGTAGCCTTGACTACAAATACCTAGGAATCGACAAGTTATGCATTCGCTGTTCAAGTAAATCTCACAAAGCCAGTCAGTGCCTAGTGGAATATTCAAAACTATTCTGCTCAGCTTGCAGCAAACCTGGCCATGTAAGTAAAGTATGCATCACCACTCTCATGCAACAGAAGCGAACTAAAGCAGTCCATCATACAGATCTCAGCGATCCTGAAACTGAACCGTACGAGTGCCCAACCAATTGCATCTCACCAGATGATTCCTTCTTCAACTCTGTTGTTGATATCTACTTAGGGGGAACGCCACATTCAAAGGACTCTCAAAAATATTTTGTGACATTAAAGATCGAGAACAAATATCAAACATTTGAAGTTGATTCAGGAGCGGGTTATACCCTCTTACCTGAGCAATGTTTTCAAAGACTAAGTATACCTCAGGCACTCAAACCTACTGAAATTCAATTCCGCTCATACTCCGGATCAATTTTTCGTCCCATCGGAACTGCCCGAGTGAATGTGGAATACCAAAGTAAACAATTTTGTGAAAATATTTTCATTGTCAGTAATGATTTTACACCTCTCATTGGTAGAACCTGGATCAGGCACCTCAACATAGTTCTTTAAGATCTTGACAGTCATGATGCCACCATTCAATCTGTAAACCTGATTGATTCTACTGTTGATGGCATACTGCTTGAATACAAAGATATTTTCGAACCCAAGATAGGATGTATTCCAAACTTCTGCTGTTCCCTAAAGCTAAGAAAAAATTCTAAACCTACTTTCCTGAAACCAAGGGACATTCCGCTGGCGCTTCGAGATAAAGTTAACCTAGAGCTTGATTTACTAGAAAAGCAAGGGATTATTTCCAAAGTCGAATGTTCAGATTGGGGATCACCATTGGTTGTGATACCAAAAAGCGATAACACAGTTAGGCTATGTGTTGATTACAAAATTGCTGTAAACCCTCAACTCCAAGGTTCTCATTACGTTATCTCAAGAATTGAGGATGTTTTAAACACCCTCCGTAACTCTGAATATTTTTGTTGCATTGATCTATATAAGGCATTCCTGCATGTTGCAGTCGACAAAGAGGGCCAAATTATACAAACAATTTCAACGCATAGGGGAACCTACAGAATGAACCGTCTTAGTTTCGGCATAAAGACAGCACCCAGCGAATTTAATCGCATCATCGAGAGCATTTTATCTGGCCTAGATGGTTTTGCGACATATTTTGATGATATTGTCATTCATGGGCCCTCCTATGAGCTCTGTAGACAGCGCCTTGTCGCCTGTCTGGATCGCCTCCGGGCCTACAACTTACATGTCAATAAAACTAAATGCACATTTTTCCAGACTGAGGTATCGTACCTTGTATACATCATAAGTAAAAACAAGATTTCAAAATCTCCAGAAAAAGTTAAGGCAGTCATGGAAGCACCACGCCCTGAAAATACTGATGAGGTACGACGTTTTTTGGGTATGATTACTTATTACTCCCGATTTATACCTAACTTATCAACAAAAACTGCTCCACTTAGAGAACTTCTTACAAAAAACCAAAAGTTTCATTGGACGCCAAGCTGCGAATCATCATTTCGACAATTGAAACATGAAATTGCCAGTGAAAGAGTACTCGTACCTTTCGATCCTACCTTACCGCTTGTGCTCGCCTGTGACGCTGGGCCTGTGGGTATCGCTGCAGTCCTCTCACATCTTAAAGACGGTGTAGAACAGCCGATCAGCTTTATATCTCGTTCATTGACATCTGCTGAGCAAAATTACAGCCAACTAGACCGTGAAGCCTTATCAATATTTTGGAGTTTTCAAAAATTTTTTATGTACTTGTATGGGCGCAAATTTACATTAATCACTGACAATAAACCCATCATGCACATTTTTAATCAAACTTCAAAACTTCCCCCCATAACATCAACACGGTTGCTTAGATATGCCACCTACCTAAGTGGGTTCGATTACAATATCATACGCAGATCGGCAGATAAACATCTTAACGTTGACTATTTCTCTCGAGCACCTCTTGCCAACACACCTAACCACCCTGATGAAGAAGACGTCATTCAAGAATACATCATCAACCAAATATCATCAACGACGATCAATAGCAAAACCATCGCCACCGAGACTTCAAAAGATTCAGAACTCTCGAAACTTAGGGCTGCACTACACTCCGGTGCAAACACGGATCCAATGTACTGCTCACACTCTGGAATAGTGTTCCGTGGCCTTCGCGTTTATATTCCTATATCATTAAGACCAGAGATTCTAAATGAATTACATTTTACACAATTGGGAATATCTAAAATGAAATCCCTGGCTCGCCGATATTGCTACTGGCCAAATATTGACCAGGATATCGAAAGACATGTTAGATCGTGTGCAGCATGTTTCCAGATCAAAAACAATCCACCCAAAGAAGTTGTCCATCCATGGGAAGAGCCAGATAAGAACTTCCAACGCATCCACATTGACTATGCCGGTGTTTTTCTAAACCATTATTACCTTATAGTAGTCGATGCAAAATCTAAATGGCCAGAAGTTAGAATCAAAAAAGAAGCTCCAACCTCTTCCAAGACAATTGAATTTTTGAATGACATATTCAGTTATCACGGTCTGCCAGACATATTGGTTTCAGACAACGCGAGTATCTTTCACTAGCACGGAATTCTCCAATTTTTGTGTGTTTCAAATGGAATCTATCAAAAAACTATCCCCCCCGAACACCCCGCTACAAATGGATTGGCAGAGCGCTATGTACAAATTCTCAAAAACAAGTTAAAATGCATGAGCGACAGCAAGATTCCAGTTAAACATCTAGTGCGTGACATCTTAGCTCGTTTTCGGGCGATCCCGCTCCAGTCTGGGAAGTCACCTGCTGAAAACTATTTAAATAGACAACTCAAAATTAAATTAGACTTACTCCGACCACCCACTCCACATATCCGCACTTCAACTCAAGCTGCAAAGCGAAATTTTGGTGTGGGAGACCGAGTGTTGTCGAAAAGTTATATGGGAAGCAAGCCGTGGGAGTTCGGCACTATCACACGGGTCCTAGGAAAGCTGACGTACCTTGTCAAGCTTGACAAGGGACCCAACATCAAACGTCACACGAATCAACTACGAAAATCGGAGGTGGAGATACCACATGGTAGGATGAGTGGCATAACATCTGATGTCCGGCAACCGCCATTTGTTACAGTGTCTGAAGGACCTGCTTTATCACCCAGTACCACTGAACAGACAGATTTTCCTGCTTCAAGACCTACACCACCACCTTCAAGATCTACTAATGGACCTGGTTTATGATGCAGTACCACAGAACAGGCGGATCCTCCTGCTTCAATACCTTCGCCACCTTATTCAAGAGCTACCCGAGTGAGAAAGCCGCCTGCATACTTAAAGGACTTCGTTCGAAATTAAAACTCTTACTTTTCTTCAAATTAAGTGTGGGAGAATGTTATGATATTAGGTAACACTGATTGTGTAAAAACCTCCCAGTAGTGTTATAATAGTCATACTGTAATATTCCTGTGATTTATATCAATTAATATATGTTCTTATCTCATAACCTGTTTATTAAATGTGTTGCATTAGTTTACACCTTATTCAAAATATACAACAGATATTGCACAATTTTTATCACCTAATGTTTTAATTATGCCATTTTCGCTTTATGAGTATCAGTGCATATTTAAAGGAATTTTGACTGGGCGACATACGGGACGCCAAAAGTACTAGGGGTAGGGCGGGGTCGTCCCCCGGAAACATTTTCAAAATTAAGTATCAAATGATGCATTTTTAGGCCGTTTTAACTCTTAATTAACATGGTCCGTGAGATTTTGAATCCCGGTAACTCCCTACTTCAATTAATGATCCCAGGCCCTTCCTAGAAGAATGTGGTGTTTTTAAAGCCTTATTTTGATTACGAGTTTTTTCAAGTCGGTTTCAAGTTTTTTTTTAATTGTAGCTGTGGAGTTGAACTTTTTACTATTTTGAAAAACTGAATTTAAATTGAAATTTTTGCTCCTGTAAAAATTTACCGGCACCTGCTACGGTCACAGGGCGACAAAGTCATGGAACTGGGCGACACAAGTGTCGCCCAGTTTATATGTTATGATGAGTATTCTCTCCCTTTTGGTATTGCTTGATTTAATTGAATTAGATGTTACAAAAAGACGTTAATTCATAGTTTTGTTACATTGCACTTCGAACGAGATGTAGATAAAAACTGATACTGGCCTATACTTTTGTCCCATGTAAATATTAAAGGTTTATTTATTATATGAGCAATTAGAATCAGAAAACACAAACATGTTTTTTTTTCAAGTATCTTTGTGTTTAAACAGTATTTGATTGGTTTAGTTATAGTATTATTAAATGTCCCCATATTCAAAAAAAAAAAAAAAAAAAAAAAAAAAAAAAAAAAAAAAAAAAAAAAAAAAAAAAAAAAAAAAAAAAATCACATCCCTTAAAAAATAATTATACTAAATTAATCAGCTTTAAGAACCTTATAGCATAAACTTGTCCTATCTGGAGGCTTACTAGTTTTACTAATGTTTAAGAACTTTAGATGTTTCAGAAAATAGTAACCGACTATACATACTTCACTAAAAGATATAAGATGCATTCGAAATTTTAACAGGGACTGATTCTTTTTTATTGCAAATCTTTACTTATGTTTAGAACTAAATGGATTAATATATTTTCTCATATTTTGAAAAAAACAAGAAAAGTACGAGTAATCGATTAGCCATATTCGTCCTATTAGCCATAGCAGCATAAAGTGACGCTAAACGAAATAAACAAACAAACAAACAAAACGAATAATCGACTTTTTTTTTTTCACAATTGTGACCCTTCCCGTGGTCAAAGAATTACAAAACCTGGATTTTATTTCAGTGTATCCACCTGTAAAACATATCAAAAACTTCATAACAGAGGAGGTTATACAAAAACATATGAGAGATAGAGATATAAATATAATAGCATTATTTAATACATTCACCCCCCCCCACTCTAGTAAATGATGTAATCATTCAAATAAGATGGTGACCGACGGGTCCTTTGACTCCGGCGCAGAATTTGGCGGACAGGTGATCTCGCTGGAGAACTTGGAACTGGCAGATCCACGACTGAAGGAGGGGTCTGGTGGAAGGGGTATGGAGTCTGGTGTCGGTTGTTTTGAGTCCTTAGGAAGAGGGTGTCGGGGTGAGATAGTGGTCTCTCGTTCATCAGGGAGGCGAACATGGACGTATTCCGAGTTCCCTTCCGGTAAGGTGATATCATCTACTAAGGGCTCGTACTTCGGGTGCCTTACGAGACGCTGCATTAGGACGGTTCCTGGAGTCATGAACCATGTCGGAGTTGATGTTCCTTGACTTGAGCATACGCTTGTGTGGTGTGGTATTTGTTACTGTACATAGCAAGGGCGTATTGAGTTCAGCGCATCATTCAGAATCGTCTCCCAGCATCTTATTTCCATCCGGTGAGTTCTTAAGGCAAGCTGAATTGTCTTCCAAATGATTCCAACGTACCTCTCTGCTTGACCATTACCCATATGATTGTATGTATGCAAATGATGTCCCCCTGTCCGAATGTATCTATATTCATCTTCAAAGATTCAAAGAGTTTGACGACATCAGATCTGAGTCGAAATTTTAGATCCTGAAAGACTTGAATTTTATCTGAGAACTTGGGGATAAAATGTGAGTAGTGTGAGAACATCCCTAAGGCGAACGGATGCAGACGAAGAGATGGCAAGTCCTTGGGGATTGCTAGTTCTCGCAGAGGTCTAAGGTAATCCCAAGAAAATAATAACACATCCAAGAAAATGGATTTCAAGAATATAAAACTTGTAAAATGGTATTTCTTTGCTGCTAGCATGAATTTCTTTAAATTGATGTGTTTTTCCTGAGGCTTTCCACATGCCGTCACGTCATCCAGATAAACAAAAGTCCCCTACTACTGCTCAGTAACGATAATCTTCTTTATCTTGCGTTGGAAAGCAGCTACACCATTAGTAACGCCAAGCGGGATGCTTGTGAATTGATAGAGCCGACCGGAGGCTTCAAACATAAGGAGATCAATTGTGCTAAATACTTCATATTTAGAGACTTAGTTCACTAAGTAATCAATAAGGGGCAGAGGGAAGGCGTCAGTTATGTGAAAATATTTATTGTTTGTGAATAATCGAATGGTTTTCACTGGAAACAACTAAAACCTAGGTTCGCCATGGCGAATAACTTTCCTCAATGATGTCCTCCCATAGCAGCTTCTGAGCCTCACAATCTATAAACTTAGCATCTGATTCTGTATGGTGTCGGGATCTGACACAGATTGAACGAATGTTAGGTTTAAGATTAGGAAACAAGCAAGCAGGTTCAACAGAAACTGCTGCAAGAGCACAGATATCAAGGGCCTCCAGTTAGCCACCAAAGTTAATATTAAGATTGGAATGGCGCCTGAGTATATCGTGACTGATAATTATATGTGAAAGGACATTTAGCGTTACAGACCTGTAATTATGACCATTGAGCTCTAAATCAATAATACATTCTCCGCTGGTGGATATGCGTAAATGGGTGTTGGCCATAGTAATATCCATGCCCTTTCCTTTACGCACTGGAATTCGGAGCTGATTAATCAGCTTTTAGCTTATAAAACTGGAAGAACTCTCCGTGTCAACTAACGCTTGCGCTTTTCACCCATTTACTAAAACTGTAATCAACGCCTTAGAAAGACATGAAGCAAGCCTAGCGGTGCAATAAGGGCTAGATGGCTTAATGAAGGAAGTTATACCTCTTTTCGGCGACTTCTTTCGCTGGCAGATTCTGCTTAAGTGGCCAGTAGGAATGGGCATAATTGAATGATCCTGTTTCGAGTGATTGAGATAATCAAATGGTTTCATAATTGATTATTTCAAGAGCAAAAAAAACTTCCTTTTCCTTCTAAAACAAATTTCTTAAATGAAGTTTTACGTTTTTATTTAAAAAAAAAAAATATCATGTTTTTTTCCCTCTCTTAACATTCCTTTGCTGTTTTTTCTTGACTGCATACCCCAACCAACAACTTACATCTTAGATATATCTCATTCAACAAATAACCCATAATTAAAAGAATAAAGTTACTTCGACATCTATCAATTCTACTATGTTCATCTTAGAAGCTTATTTGATTACTAATAAATAAATATCTCTGATAGGCACATCACATCTTCATGTTTTTATATATAATAGTATAGAGCAGAGGTCTCCAAACTACGGCCCGCCAGTATCATCAATCCGGCAAGCGACGCACCCTTATGCTGGCAGAACACACTCGCCGAGGCAAGACGAATGTAGACGAGCACGAGCGTGTACTGGGTCACCTCGTGTTGGTTCGCCTTAGCTCGGCTCGGCAGCGCTCCGAAAAAAGTCGGTCTCTGGGCACGAGTCAAAGGACTGAGAGGAAACGAGCAACGAGGCGAACAGACCAGTACACACTCGCCTAAGCTCGGGATTTAGATTTCTGCGAATAGCAAGGCACTTCTGTCATTCACATTTTAAGTTTCTTTTAATCACATTTCAACGCTTCCCTCATTCAATTTACAGTTCCTTACTAATTAAGGAACTAAACAAAAAAAAAAGATTAACGAAGTTTTATAAAAAAGATAAGAGATAAAAAAAGATTCCTTAATGGCTTCATTTAGACAATTTATTTTATTCATTTAGCCAATATATTTTTTTATATTTTAATACATATACATAAAAGCAATAAATAAAATCCTAAAAAGTTATTTTAAGTGGGTTTTTACAACTTCTTATTAAAGAAATGCTTTAAAGTAATTAATTAAAGTAGCTAAATTTTCTTCGAAAATTCGTTTAAAATAAATAACCAATCAGAAAATATCAAATAAATTAGGACGTATCCAGTCCTGTTCCGATGAATGTTTTTATCCACCATCTCCGGTTTTTTTTTTTCTTTTTCAATTTTTTCTTGATACAGTGTACACATACTTATAACATGCGTAGACTGCAATAGCGGCAACTGCTGTAACCAGAATCCATCTTTATCAACTTCCAATTAACACTAGCTTTAGGTTATAAAACTGAACAACCCAACTTCTACAAAGCTCGCCTTCCCTCGTCCACGAGCCATTCGGCGAGTGTGTACTTGCACCATTCGTGTACACAGCTCGCTTCCGCTCGGCTCGGGTGGCCTAGTTGACGAACACCTCGGCGAGTGTGTACTTGCACCATTCGTGTGCAAAGCTCGCTTCCGCTCGGCTCGGGTGGCCTAGTTGACGAACACCTCGGCGAGTGTGTACAGCCACCATTAAGGTGCGTCGTCAAGTCTCGTTGTCGTGAAAATACTGTACCACACAATCGTGATTGCACTAGCGGATTTAGTCCCCACTTGGGCGAGTTAAAATTTATTTCGTGGCGGACCCTTCTCACCCTGGCTAGAATAGGTTGGTAACCTGAACAATAACCCGTCCTTTAAGAAGCCCCAAGAAACAAACAACAACAATTCTACTTATTTATTATACCAATAGTAAATGACTATAACTTGGTTGACTAATAAATGTTATTTAATGTAAAAAGTCTAAGTAATGTTTATTAATTACACCAGTTAAATGTGAACTTATATTAAAATATGATGGAAACATTTTAAAAAGTCACACACTAAAATTTCTTGAGGAAATATTTTATATTTTTCAGAAAGGTCTTCATTTACAAAACTAATTTATAGTTAAACTAATTCACAAAAATGTCGTAGTTAGACAATTTTGAACTATTAAGTTTAATTGTAAAAAGTTTATTTACAAATATATAAATTGACAAATGTTTAAGTATAACCTAATGTTAAATATATAATCAAATTATGATGGATATTAGATGGCACTCTTTTATAGGTATGTTATTCATATTCAGAGTTACTCCACTATATTGTAAAATGTGGTTTGACTTTAATAAGTATTTAAGTAACATTATATTGTACTGTTGTGACTTGAAATAATAATATTAGAAAAAAACATTTGAGGGTTTAAATCTATTATTAAATTTTTCATGAATAGTTATAGAGGAGGAAGTAGCATCATTGACTATTTTATATACAGCAGAAATATAAGGCGGTTTTTCACTGACATAAAGGCAATAAAAGGAGCGGAACTGAACACTGATCATAGATTAGTCGTTACTGGCACCAAGAATATTGTGTAGAGAAAGAAAAAGCAGAAGACCTATCAAAGACTTTCAGTGGAAGTGTTTCAGATATATGAAAAGAAAGAGCTATATGAAGAGATCTTGAGAAGAGACCTGATAAAAATTGATGTAGACTAAGATCTAAATAGTCTATGGTTCTCCATCAAAAAGAGTCTGCTCCGGGCTGGCGAAAAAGTATGTAGAAAGAAAAAGATTGTTCCGACTACTTAGAAAACCAGTTGGTGGAATTCAGATGTTGCTAAGGTAGTGAAGGAGAAAAAGACTGCCTGGAATGTATATATGAGGAGGAAGGATGCCAGGACATGGGAAGATTATGTTGCAAAAAGGAATGAATCTAGCAGGATCATTAAACAGGCTAAGAACAGATCATGGGAGGAATTTGGAGCGGAAATCCAGAAGAACTATGAACAGAATATACGAAGATTCTGGAGTACGGTCAAGGGAATACGAGGTAGAAAGTCCAAACAAGTAAGATCTAAAAAGAGCATAGATGGAAACCTAATTAGTAATGAAAAGGAAGTGTTAGAAGTCTGGAGAAAATATCAAACCAAGTTTTCCCAGGATTAACACAGAGATATCACTTCAGAGGAGAGGAGAAGAAGACCTGGATTAGAAGCTATCCAACCACTTAACATGGAAGGTGCTATTTCGGAGGAGGAGGTTGAAAAGATCAAGTTAGGAAAAGCTGCTGGAGTTGACGACATACCGCCTGAACTGATCAAATTTGGAGGCATGGAGTTGACTAGAGTACAACAAAACCTCTTCCAGAAGATGTGGATTGAGAAGAAGATCCCTACTGAATGGGAAGAAAACATTATAATTCCTATTCACAAGAAGGGAAACCAGACATCTTGTGAAAACAATCGGCCAATCTGCCTCTCTACCATAATGTATAAGGTGTACACACGGTGACTTCATTCATATTTTTAGCGGGGTAGATAAAAGTGAGAGAGCTAAAGCAGGTATATCATTGCTGGTGCACAAGCTGTTTAATAACTTTATTAAAGATTTTGAATGTGTAAATGAAAGAGTTATCAAACTGGGGATTGTGATATTTGGCCAACAGACTGTGCGGCCCCTTCGGAAAAAGATAGTTTCTTTGAAAAGGTTTAAGGCATAGCAGAGAGAGAGTTCCTACATGAAAAATTCTATAATAATAATAAGAAACACCTATGTTGTTGCCCATGACGTCAGAGTGAAGAGAGGTGCAGAATGTGGATCCGACCATTATTTAGTTCAAGGAACTTTTCTATTTAAATACCTGAGTGCCCAGAACGAGATACCAATCAAGAACAAAAGTTCAGAAAACATTTACTATTCTATTGAGAGCCTAAAGCAGGAGTCCATGGAAAACTTGTATAAAAACAAACTCGAAATTAATCTTCAGAGTGGAGATGATTACGATGACATCAAAAGAAGTTGTCATCAAGCAGCATTTGAAGCAATAGGCACAAAAAAGAAAAAGAAAAACCGGATAAATACTGGTGGAATAGTGAAGTAGCGGAGTTGGTAGAAAAAAAGAGAATGATTTATCATACGTGGCTCTCTAGTAGGAATGTAACAGCATTTAATGAGTATAAGAAATTAAACAGTGAGTTTAAAATCAAAAGGAGAGAAGCAATGAATCAGTTCTAGGAGAAAAATTGCAAATTAACTAATAGTTGTAAGCATCAGCTCTTTATAACCTCTATCTAGAGGAAGTTTTGAAGGAGTGGAAAAGGAAATGTTGAGGTATGGGTGTAAGAATAGAAAAGGAAACTTTGCACAGTCTACATTTTGCTGATGATCAGGTAGTAATAGCCTCCGAGGAAGAAGATCTAAGTTACATGCTAAGGAAGCTAGAAGAAGAATATTCTAAATGGGGCCTAGAAATCAGCAAAGAGAAGACAGAATACGTGACCTTCAATGCCTCTACAGCTTCTCTGCTATTAGATAATTGGTCGCTACATCAGAGTACTCTCTTCAAGTATTTAGGAGTTTATATCAATGACAGGGGAACGTTGGAGAGCGACATAAAAGAAAAGAAAAAGAAAAGCAGAAACCTGATTGGCATGATGAACTCACTACTGTGGAGCCCAAATGTTTCACTAGAAACCAAGAAAAGGATTTTTCACTCCTTTTTTGAAGGAGTAATCTTTAATGGTTCGGAAATGTGGATGGTTGGAACAAGAGATGCACAGAGGTTACAAGCTGTCGAAATGGATTTTTGGAGAAGAAGCTGTCGCATTTCCAGGGTTCAAGAGGTAACTAATTCTACCATATGAAATATCGTTAAGGCGGAAAACACTATAGTTCACACCAAATAGCTGCTGTGGTATGGCCATCTAAGAAGAAAGGGGCCAGAAAGATATTCAACTATGTCCCGGAAGAAAGGGGAAAAAGAGGCCGCCCAAGGAAGACATGGGTTCAAGAAGTTGAGGAGGTAATGGCGGCGAGAGGATTACGGGTAGATGATTGGGAAGACAGTGAATACTGGCGGTCCAATGTATTGGGTCTCGGACCTAAGGTCGTCAAATCCGATATATAAAAAAAATGAATAGCTAAAGAAAAATATAAAAAAATATCGTCTTAACACAGGGGATAGGAAAGTGGCCTCAGCCATCAGACTGAACGCTATAAAAGTATTAATGGCTCATACATGGCATATGAGTTGTGCACCAGGTATTAGATCCTCGGCAGCTGAAAGCAAAGGGTTAAGAATTTTTCATTGATAGATTGATTTCAAAGCTATTTATTAGTTCTAAGGTAGAGCATCCAATTTTCTCTTAATGCTCATTATGGTATGAAAGATTGCCCACTCATAAAATAAATATAATTCTAATGGTTTTAATAATTAGTAGCAATAACAGAGCATAGTTCAAAACTATTCATCCAGATGCATTGAAATTCTTACTAATCTCTTAAAATTATACTGTTTAAATTTTTTTCCCCTGAAAATTAACCCATACTGTTTCTGTACATAAGATGAGGGAACTGATTTAAGAACGCACTGAGAGATGGAGTGGTTAATGGTTTATGCGATAATCTCATCTTCACAGCAAGGAAATATATACTGATATCTCATTATACATCTGAATAGCCTACAACTGTAATTATTGACATTACTTAACTTGGAAATAAAAAAAAAAAAAATCATACTGATTATGGAGTCATAAGATAATGAATTTCCTAACTAGCAAAGACTGTACACGAGGCTACTTGAAATGGCATCAGTTGTGTAGTTTAGTAACTTGTAAAGACCTGAAAATATAATTCTGAAGTCTATGCAGTTGAATATCAAGCCCAAGTCTGAAGTAATGTAACAAATCGAACCCTTAAATGTGTTTTTTTTTTTTTTTTTTTTTTTTTTTTTTTTTTTTTTTTTTTTACACCAAACACTACTTCATTAAATTAAGAAAGACCACATGAGTTGATTACTGCAGTTTTATAGATATTGTTGGATTAACTGTAATATGATTAAAAGCCATTAAGAAACCAATCTTAAAAATATTTCATGTAGTCTTATTGGAAAAGCTAATATGGGAACTAAGCATCCAAAATAAATGGCATTATATATTACTTTAAGAAGGTTAAAATTATTCACAATAGAACTGCCCTGTATTACAGACTTGGTGACAGCATTATATGTAATTAATGTATAAATAAGTATCGTAGTTTTAGTATTAATTAAATTGAAAATTAAGAAGGTAAAGAAATAAATGATGTTTAAAGGAAGTAAGAGTGAAGCTTTTTCGAATTGAGATGGGCAATGAATTCCATAAAGAGGAAGCACGGATAATAAAGGATTTTGAAGGATGCAGTTCGTTGTGCCGGAGTGTACAGGTTGATGGGTTGGGTTCTAGTATTTAAGAGTTGAATAACAATATTTTTTAATAAATAAAAAAACTTGGTTTAATTTACATTATTTTCAAATACAATGTTTTACCAATCAATATTAAAATGATTTTTTTTACTTCAGTTCATTTCACGATACCAATCAATATTTATTCTAAGGTTATTTTACTGGTTACTCCTCTAACAGTGATTTATTTATGAATCTTATGATTTAGCTAAAAATTCAAGAATGTCTTCCTTCCTTCCTTCCTAGTTTCAGGGAGGATTGGTATAATAACGGTGAATAATGTAGGTTTGTAGACTCTCAAATGAGCTGAGTTTGGCTGAAAAGAAAAAAAAACAATGGTTTGATTCATTTTTTTCTTCTTAAAATTAAAATATGGAGAAAAAAATAAATGAAGTTTTCTCCTACAATTTTGTAGGTTTTAAAATATATGAGATCAACATTCAATCTCAACCTCTAACAAACATACAAATTTCTAATTGCACAGCTTTTTAGGTCTGATAGACTATGCTGACTCAAGTTTTCAAGAGAACAATTAGTAATTAAAGCTGGTATCTAACAAAGTGTAGGGTTGCCTCCTTCAAGCTGATGACTATTCACTGAAGAAGCACCCACTTCCATTTCTTGTAAGATCAATACATACTTAACTGTATAAGATTTCAAAAGTTCAACACTGGATGGTTTTAATACATCCCTCAGTGATATATACCCTTATACATGAAAAAACATACTAACATATTTATATGATGTATACAACTATATGTATTACGCACTTTCGATCATTAAAGAAAAGGGTTGATTTTTGGATCATCATTTCTTTTTATAAGTTTAAAAAATACTGCAATGGTTGTCATTAAAATAAAATATTTTATTTTTTACTTAATTTTTTGTCATACTAGAGTTTTATACCATTATTGAGGTGAACTAAAAATTTTATAACAGATTGTGTGGAAATTGAAGTTCTTCCAATTAACTATAGTAAATATGGTAAATTATGAAATAAGGTATTGTCTATGGCATACATTATGTTAGAAATTAATGAATAATTGAGAAATCCTCTTCAAATTATATAAAAGAAAATTTTCACAAGTTCTCAGGAGTCAGTGGATCTGGAAACAAATGTCGATTTAGGTTGTCCATGTTCTCGAAAACCAATTAACATAAGATAAAAATTAATATGCTCATTAATATAGGGAATCCAATGAGCTGTGAATTCTTAAATGATTATATTTACGTATGACCTTTTGTTTTCGAGTTTTTTCAATCTTAGCTCACCCCTTAGGATCGAGGACTTAACTTTTTAATAAGACATTGAAAATTTATATAACAGATTCTATAAAAAATTCAACTTGGTTGATTGCTTCAATATCTTAATAAAGCTAGAGGATGGAATAATAAGGTAAATAATTACAGCCTAGGAGTAAAGTTAAAACATTAAAAATTTTAATTTTTCATGGAATGAAAACTGTATGAAGATTTATTCTTTTTTAAAATGAACGTTGTTTCAAAAAACAGAATTACTCAAGTTTTGGTTGATTATGAAACATATTGGTTTTTCTACTTGAAAAAACATTATAATTTTTTTCTACAAAATTAAATAGAGAATGCTTATGATTTTTTTTTAGATATGAAGATACTCTCATTTGATGCTGAATCAAATTTTTGAGCTTGAAAAAAAAATACGAGAACCAAAATTCATTAGTAATGAATGAGTTTTCAGATAACCTGACCCACCAATTCATTAAGAAGCAATTCCAGTTTGAAGTCAATATTTACTGGAAAAAACAATTAAACTCAATCATTAAAAAAAAATAAATAAAGGTTAAATGAATGGCCAAGCATTTACTGCAAGTAAATGTTCAAAAATATTGCAACCCATGAAATGATACATTTAAATGTACTAAAGACTGCCAGTTTAAATTTTAAAAGAGTAAAATCCTAAAATAATCACTATATTACTATTGATAAAGTTAATGCAAACTTAATTATTACACAATGAAAATAAAATAGGGTCAGTTCCAAAAAGTGCATTTAGTACTGAAAATAATGATGAAGGGTTTCTGCCAAAGACATTCGGTTTAAAAAATTCACCCCTAACATATTTTTCAATTTTCAAAAAGGACAACAATGATGGAATATCCTTCTGCCATCATAAAAAATGTTAAATCTTGGAATATTTCAAAATAGTATCTTTAAGGATGAAAACTAAAATCTAAAATTGTTAAATCCTGAAAGATTTTGAAATAGTATTCTTAAGGACAAAAACTAATTATTTGTTGGTAAGGAGAGTAGCCAAGGATGTCCTTTGGCCGTAAAAAAATCAACAGATCCTGGCATATCTGAAACCAGTATCCTTCCCGCTCAATAGAGAATACAGAAATATATATTTACATTTCACTAGAGATCTTTCAATAAATTATTTAGATTTTATTTTGTTTAAAACAGATATTGCATTAGAAACTTTTATCATTACCTTGAGGCTGCTCTGAATATTAGGTCATTCATTTTCGAAATGGGATTCCTAAGATGATTCAATAATTTTAATAAAATATGATAAGCATATAAGTAATGAATAGAATCACGGGAAAATGTATAATATGCCAATAACGCTAATGTTTAATAGTAAACTCTATTTAATTTAATCATTTTTAATGTTTCCAAATTAACTTTTTAACATTTAAGTCACTTCATATATTAAGAACTGCTATTATTCTTTCATATTTCTTACAAACGACTTTTAATTGCTGTTAAGTATTGTTATAGAATATGTTAAATTTGACTTTAGTAAGGCTCAAAGCCAATCCAATTCAGGAATCACCCCAAAATAAATAATCATCCATCTGGCTTTGGATTACACAAATAAAAGCTTTCATTGTAACAATTGTATTAGATACCTTTAACGGGTCTAGCAGGTTAAGCATATGAAAACTACACCAGGGCCAATTGAAGGATTCTTACCTTGTATTTGTTGCTCTTCATCTAAAGTAGCCCTACACCTAATTTTACATCCCTAAACCCTTCGGTAAAGGAATAATGGGGGTGACAACCCTTAGCATAAATATGTTTTTCTCAGTATCTATTTAAGATACCTTCATGAAATTTAAACTGGAATTATATTTATGAAATCATAAACTAGACATAATATATTTTTTCTAGAGTTTTTGTGATATTGGATATTGTAAAAAACTAGACGTTTATTTTTTGTAGGTGGTTTTTTATACAGATCCCTCAATTGACAACTACCTAAAATATATACTTTATTTGTTCATTATTTAGATATTAGATGTTAAAATTATTTGTTACAGAAGGGTCGAATTAGTGGGAAAAAAAATAAAAATAATAATAACAAAAAATAACCAATTATAGAATAAATAATAGAATAACCAATAGAAGAAATAAATAATAGAGAAGACTTTCGGCAAAAAGTATTGAAAATGGAAGGATTCCAAGGCAGGAGAGTGAAAAGGACTGGTACAAAATGGTCTGAGGACAGAAAGAGGAAACATGGTGAACAGATAAAAGCATACTGGAAGAAAAGAAAAGAACAAGGGAGAAAGAATTGAAATTTGCACGTGGTCCTCTGCTGGCCTATTCGAAAAAAAACAAAAAAAAAACAATTATATGATAATATAATAGAGAGTTTTATTTAAAGGAATTTAACAATTTAGAATTTTGCAACATATTCGAATAATATATATTCTGGTAATAAAACAATTCACACTACAAGTTTGATTCAGTATAATAAATTCAAATTTAGAATACATTTTTCAGTGTAGGAAAACCAGACAAAAAAAAACTATACAAAAAAAAAAATAAAATAAAAATACAGTGGTCAGATAAAAGGAGGAACCATCAGGCAGAGGTGATGAAAAAGTATTGGAAAGAATGGAAGAGTAGGAAATAAATTGTTGAACGTGGTCCACAGATGGCCGAATTGGAAAAAAGAAAATAAGAATAAATAAAAAAATATATAAAAATAAGCACACTTTTTGTGTATTAAAATTAATTACAATTAAAGAATAATTAACTTATAAAATACTTTGATTTTTTTAATTTAAAGTTTAACTAAAACTGATAAATTCTAAGAATGTCTTTTAAAGTGAATTTTATTCTAGTAGTATGTCTCGTATGTTTGTGTATGTATCTTCTTAAGGTTAGCTTGTTATAATTGCCTATTGCTTGTAATAAGAGATTCCCTGAGTTTTTTGTTGAGTCAAAAAAAAGTTCTGGGTCTGTGTGTAAATAAATTATTTAATTGTTTGAAAATTTAGGTCGTGAAACATGTCAGTTATTTTTGTGTACCTAGGATAGTCAATAATGATTCTCAAGCATAGGTTTTGAATCCTGTTTGTTTTTTTGTAGTTAGAGTCACATGTGTAGCTCCATACTGGAGAGGCGTATGACAGTAATGGTCGAATGATGATTTATATAAAATGATTTTGTTGCGAATTGGTAGTGGAGATTTTCTTCGGAAATATGGTGCCATTGTACTGATAATTCTTTTGCAGCATTTATTATTAATATGGGATGTGAATGTCAAACGTTTATCTAATTGGAGACCTAGATAGGTAATAGTTTGTGCCCAAGGGATTCGAATTTTATTAATGATGATATGATCCGCTATTATGGGTCTTCTTTTTGTAAACATTATTGCTGCAGTTTGTTCATTTATTTGTATTTTCCATTTCTTGTCATTTTTATTGAATTTGGAGTATAATGATTTTAATCTGTTTTCTATTGTATTTATCCTGTAGGAACTAGTGTAAATGGCGGTGTCCTCTGTGTAAAACAATCTTTCAACTGAAGGGATAGAAGGTAGGTTGGATATAAAAAAACCAATTAAGGTATTTGGATGAAATAATGTATTAGGTATATAAAATTCAATCATTATGACTATTGTGCAGAATCAGAGAAGATTTTTAATTAAATTCGCAATTTAATATTATATATTGTTTGTTACCATGGTTACCATCCAGCTGTTAATGTATTGATATAAGAATAAAGTTTGAGTTTGTTGGTTATATTTTTCAATTTCGCCAGTTAAACATTGTTTTTAATTTATTTTGCTATAGTTTCTAAAATTTCTGGCCGCTAGTACATTTTTTGGTGACCATGACAGGATGGATTAGAAATGGAGAAAGCCAAGAAATCTAGAAGTGCAATCAGGTCATATTTTATGAAACAATGTCATAAAATTGAAAAATTACTCGAAAATCCGGATAACGAAATGCAAGTAAAATCTATATTCTCTCTACTTGAGAAAAAGTTTTCAGAATTACAAGATATTGACCAAGAAATTGATAATTTTATGTTGGATCATGAAAGTTTTTATGAAGACTTGCTAGAAACAGAATTCTCAAACAGAGGTGAGTATGAGATAAAATACTATAATATTTGTTTTTTAATGAAAAAGTTAGACAAACAACAGGATCATATTTCAGTTAGTAGTAATAATGATGTCAGTATTAGTAGTAGAAAGCTTATAAGAAAATATAAATTACCTCTCATAGAATCGAAGAAATATGATCGAGACTTAAAAGGGTGGTTATCGTTTTGGTCTCAATTCAGTAAAATTCATGAAGATTCTTATTTAGATGAAAGTGATAAATATCAATCTTTAATTCAATGTACTGTTAAAGACTCAAGAGCCTGGAATGTAGTCAACAGCTACCCACCTACTGGAGAAAATTATCCCAAAGCTATTGAAAGTTTGAAGTCTCGCTTTGGGGAAGATAAATTATTGATTCAAGTTTATATCCTGAACTAATTGCACTGGTAGTTCAAAAATCAGTGAGCAGAGTAAGTATGAATTTAGCTAATTTGTATGATAGATTAGAAGGGCAGTTGCGGTCATTAGAAACGCTAGGAGTTACATCAGATAAGTATGAGTGCATGCTATTTCCACTCGTAGAGATTGGATATAGCGAATTATTCATTGAAATGAATAATTCGTCAGGTAGATGCTTACCTAATTCTTCAGGTAAGCATCTACCTGACGAATTCAGAATTTGGCAAAGAAAAAATGCTTTTCAAAAGACCAATGAGGGTACAGGTATGAAAGAAGGTAGTTTGATGGGTTTATAGGATTTTACTAAATCCGAAGAAAAGATAACCTTAGCATTGTCTGGTTTTGGTTCTAATGTCACTAAAAATAAAATAGGTAATTTTCAGAGATACAAAAGGACCCCTCACCGAAAGGCACGACACCAACTGCAGCAGGCTTATTAGTTAATGAAGAGAGTTCAATTAAAAGTAAAAAGAAGATTTCTGGTAAGAACAAATGTTCATTTTGAGACAGTAAAAATCACATGTCTTCAGATTGTTTTAAGGCTAGAGATATGTCGTCAGAAGAAAAGTTGGCAGTCATAAAAGATAACAATTGTTGTTATGTGTGTTTTAGACCTAACCATAAAGCAAAAGGGGCCACTATCCTATTATGTGTTCAGAACTTTATAAGAAACATGAATCTGATAAAACGACTACTATGCCTTTACCTGAAAGTGAAAAAATAGTCGAGACTGATAAAACCTTCGCTAGCTTGGGTCACCTTAATTTTAAGGGAGTATTCCTTCAAACTTTAATTGCCAAAATAAGGGGTAAGACACACGATCGTGAGGCAAGAGCTATTATTGATTCAGGTAGTCAACAATCATACATATTAAGTAGTACTGCTTCAGAAATGGGTTGCCAAGCAACAGAACAGGTATTAGTTCATTCTCTCTTTGGTGGTGGTAGTACTGAGCAGTGTAAACATATGGTTTATAAGATATATTTACAAAATTTGAAAGGTAACTAAATATTACACATATAACGGAAGGGCCTTGGATGAATTTGATGAATTGGTTGCTGCTGGAGTAAAATTGTCTGATGTCTACGATAATAATAAACCTGTTGAAATACTGATTGGAGCGGACATTGCAGGAAAAATTATAATGGGGAGAAGACTGATATTAGAATGTGGACTAGTAGCCATGGAAACAGATTTAGGCTGGACTTTAATGGGTAAGGTTCCACAAATTGCTTGCAAAGTGAATGCAGGTATGTCTATTTTATCAATGATTGTAAAAGAAGCAGGTGTATCTCAGCTATGGGCATTAAATTCTATACAAATAATAGATGCCGCTGAAAACGACCGAGGGCTCCGAGGGATAGATTTTCCTTGGTGGTTCCTAGATGATATCATCATTGCCTCAGAATCGGAGGAACAGCACCAAGCACATTTGGAGGAGGTATTGCAGCCGCTGGAGGAAAATGGACTGACGGTAAACCTGGCGAAGTGGGTCTTCGCCCGTCAGAAAGTAAACTTTTGGACCACACAGTCAGCGTTTCAGGGATTACAGCTCTCCCAGCCAAAGTGGAAGCCATCGCGGCAAACCCAAAGCCTTCAACAGTACGAGATCTTCGATGTTTTCTGGGTATGTTCAATTTCTATCTGTGTTGCATAACCAGAGCGGCAGATCTACAGGCTCCACTTAATAAATTTCTAGCTGAAGCAAAAAAAAAAAAAGACAAAAGGATTATCCCTTGGAATCCAGAAGCCACCGAAGCATTTGAACACTGCAAGACAGCCATCAAGAAAGTTGCAGTGTTAATACACCCTGCACAAGAGAAGGCGGAGCTTGTCCTTGTGTGTGATGCCTCGAATAATGCCATGGGGGCAGTCCTGGAACAGAGAGAAGGTAGTGTTTGGCGGCCACTGGGATTTTTTTCCAAAGCTTTCTTTCCAGTATATAAGAAGTAAGAAACCTTATACCGGGAACTGTTGGCTATCCATCGTGCTATTAAGCATTTCAGGTACCATCTGGAAGGAAGACATTTTACTATTTGGACGGACCACAAGCCTTTGGAGTATGCATTTCCAGAGACAGCAACGCCTGTGCGGAATCGGCTGGTAAACTTCATCAGTCAATTTACAATTTTCAATCGACATCAGTCACGTACTTTGGCTTGTATAAGGATATCATGATTGGAATTACAATTTGGTTTGGAATAAAGAGGAAACTGAAATAGTATTTTTCTTAATTACCACGCACCTAACAACATCTTCATAATTGATCGCAGTTAATGTTGAACTTGCCCATACTATTATTGCTTTTATGAAGGAGAGTCAAAAACATTCAAACACTACTCAATAATCGGCTGATATTGAGAAATTAAATCGGCAAAGGAAATCTTTTACGAAATTATCTTAACTAGTCTAATGGATTTTCTAGAACTGTGTTAAACTGCTGTAATTATTTTCTAGCACATATCGTCGTCACCAGTAGTATGTTATCTAGAGGAAATAATGACTGACTACGAATCAAAGCTCGAATATTTAAAAGATCGGGAATATATAAAAGTAAGAATACGATCAATGCATATCAATAGTAAAACGTATAATTGCTTTATCGATTATGTGCCAAATTTGAACACCTATAAAAGAATTCAAAGATATGTTTGTGAATGTGCAAACAAAAACAAAATAGTGGGCTCCTGTACTCATGTGTAGACAGTTACACACACTCGCTATTAATCAAAAACAATAAAAACAGCTGAAATATTGAATTCCATGTTTCATGTGAATAATGTAATTATTAAAATTAGAGAAGATAGTGTACTGATTGAATTTGATATACCTAATACATTATTTCATACAAATATCTTAATTAATATTCATTTTTTTTTTTTTGGCTATGTTCCACCAATTGGACCCTTCGGTAATTTTAACATATAGTAGCAAACTAATGAACAAATAAAATATATATTTTATGTAGGGGTCAATGGAGGGATTAGTATAAAAAACCACTCCCAAAAAATAAACTTCTCGTTTTTTTAAGTTTCCAATATCACAAAAACTCTAGAAAAAATATATTATTTAGTTTATGAATAAACAGTTAAGTACGGTTTAAATTACATAAAAATATCTTAAATAGCTACTGAAAAAAAAAAAAAAAAAAAAATTATGGGGTTAGGGATGTATAATTAGGTGTATGGCTACTTTAGATGAAGATCAACAAAAACAAGGTAAGAATCCTTCATTTGGCACTGGTGCAGTTTTCATATGCATACCCGCTTGACCCTTAGCTTAAATTATAAATTCATGTTTCTGAACTCATTAAATATTTGTCTTACAGAGATTTGAGTTTCTTGTTCTTGTGGCCTCTTCAGAACTACTCTTATCCATTTGGGCCTGAAAGATAAAAATAATTCTAATTTAGATAGAAAAAAATGGAAAGTATAATTCAAATTTAATTAGGTAATCTGCTACTTTTTCTGACACATTAATGAAAGCCCAGTCAAATTAGCCACAAAATTGCTGAATAATAGAAAAAATCTTTAAAACTTGGCATAGTTGTTCATTCTGTCCTCTACAATATACAATACAATATAACTCAATATAGTGACAATGAGGGCTTCATTGAGAAGAGGCTGTTTTGTCTGTAGGTCTCAGAAGGATTTTTTTAAAATTTGATCCCCACCCCCTTCTAAAAATAACAAATGTTAGACACGTATCCTGTATGGATTTGAATGTGCCATCAAGTGAAATAAATGTTTTTATGGATAACATACACATATATGTTTTGGAAAGGTAGAAGTTATTTTTGCATAAAGGCTGAAAAATTGTTTTTCAGTTCTCTCTAGCGCCAACACCACTTATTACAATTTCAAAGATATTTAATTCATTTCA
This sequence comes from Euschistus heros, assembly GCA_003667255.2. Classification (NCBI taxonomy): domain Eukaryota; kingdom Metazoa; phylum Arthropoda; class Insecta; order Hemiptera; family Pentatomidae; genus Euschistus; species Euschistus heros. The sequence continues at coordinate 400,962 of RCWM02000036.1, read as the reverse complement.
TAGCAAAATTTATCTTATTTAAAATAGAAAACAGCCTTTATCTTCGAAAAATTCATAGCTTTCGAAATAAAAGCGAAAAATATAAAAAAGTGTGAACAATTTCAATTTGTGTTTTTTGTTTTAAGCCGATCTGCTAAATTTATTTATACATTTATTATTCAACTAAAATATTAACAGAACTAAATTTAGTGGTTCCTAATAAGATAATGACAACCTGTTTAGTCATTTTTAACACGTTGAGCCCCAACCAAAATCAATAAAATTTCCCATGGGCCCAATAATTTTTTTTCCCTTTTTATACTCCATATGGGGGGTAAGTTCAAGGGAAAATAATGAAAAAAATTGTTTGAAATTAGAAGTGCATTTTCACCCTTTTTATTCTATGTAAATCTTTTAATTTTTTTCTTGGAAATAACACCCTACTTGCAATATGGAAAAACAGAAAAAGATTTTTGTTTGCTTTTTATCCTTTTAAAAGCATGCCCCGTTTTATATAAAAGTATTTAAAAAATGTAAATGTATTGAAAAATAAAAAAGTGTTTTTACTACAAAACCACATTATTGTATTCCGTGTATTGTGGAGAAACACAAATAATAATGATTATAACAAAAATTAATTTTGTAATGTATATTTTGTAACAGTTTTTTTTTTTTTGTTTTTTTTTTTTTTTTTCTTATGCGCTTAAACATTTTTTTTTTTTAGTTAAAACAGGAACAGGTAATATAAACGAAGCACAAATTTTTAATTATAATCCAAGATTATTTTAATTATGTTGAAGAAATCTGAACAAATATGAAAAGTAAGTGTGTTTGTCTAACAATAGAGTGGAGGCCAAGAAAAAAAAAAAAAAGAAAAATCAAATGGCCGAAGTGCAAAGTAATGTTTGAAGAACCCAGGGCAGTCCAACCCAACTGTAAAACACATTGAAGTGTGATCTCTTGGTTGCAACAGTTCTTGCAGGACCTGGGCCTCTGCCACCATCTTTCTCCATTCCTCTTGGCCCTTCCCTAGGTTCTTCCAATTCCGTATTCCCAGCTTCCGCAAATCCTCCTCTAGGTCATCAATCCATCTGCCTGGGTCTGCCCCCTTCCTTTTTCCATGGTGCACCATTATACTTTTTCTATGGCAGCCTGCTGGGCTCCATTCTTTCAACCCGTCCCAACCATCTGAGCCAGCCTTTCTTAATAGCACAGAGGATATCATGCTCACCAAACAACTACATAATCTCGCCATTGCTTCTGATCCGCCACCTGTACTCTTCCCTCAGCTCCAAAGATCCTTCTTAGGATTCTCTCCCAGAACAGCAGTGCTCACCCGGTATCTTTAGTGAGAGTCCACATCTCACTGCCATACATTACTATTGGCCTTATTATTGATATTTGTATTTTTAACCTTCACCATTCCTGTAGTTTTCCTTTCTCCCTCTCTTTCCGGCAGGTTCTAAACTGTTCTTTTTTTTATAGAGATGAGGTCACATCATATCCCTCACACCCAACCCTCCTCCTTTATCCAGGCTTTAGGGGTAACAATAAATAGTATATTGTAAAATTTGTTTTTATTTCACGAAATTTACAAATTAATTTTTTAACATTACAGTCACTTCATTCATTTACAACTGTAATTATTCATTTATATCCTTTATTTACTCATATGTTTCAGTTTACTCATATAAGGCTCAAGCCCAAACAATTGATTTATTCAAAATGATCCTCTTAGCTAAAAACAAATACTTCCAAATATAATAATTAGATTCATTCTGTCTCTGGGAATCTTTTATGATCAATTTGTCATATGCGGGAAGCAAAACTGACAAATAGGTCTCTTAAAGTAAATCCATTAGATTCATCAAACAAACATTGAACACGGTTCCTTGGATGAAACCACTCAAAAGTCCAGTTTTTTTTTTTTAGATATAAAGATAACAATTAGATCTTAAGCCTCCTGTCTGTGGTTATATTAAAGCTAAATAAATGCATTACAACTTTATTCTTTATACATTTCTTGAAGCCAATATTTAGCTCAAAAGATAAGTTAAATAGGACTTCATAATTCAAAATATTTCCCATAGTTCAATAAACCCTTATCCAGTCCATACCAAATTTTGATGGTAGGTAATGGGTCACAAAATAAACAATTTACACTCACTGGGGTGGTCTAACGAGTTTTAGAGCTAAAGTTATAAACCTCACATTATTTTTTACCCACACATTTAATACTTAACATTTTAGGTAAAACTATGGTTATTTATATGGATGTAAAGAGGAAAATCTCCTTTTTTTCAACCAGCCAAGGAATGCTGAAATTGAATTCACTGATGACAAGATACAGAGCTTTGAAATGAAACGTAAGTTTATGCCCCCAAAATTCTGACTGCAAATAAGAAATATTGAATTTATTTATTATTTATGGATATACTATATACTATACGATAATTTCAACAAAATGAATAAAAAAATTAAGTTTATAAAAGAAGAAATGTCTAATAACGAAATAAAATACCTAAATTTATTAATAATAAAGAATAAAAACGCTATAAATACTAAATGGATAAAATAAGAAAAATCAAGCAATAGAATTTTAAACTTTTTCAGTAATCACCCCATATACCAAAAACCAAACACAATAGATAATTATATCAATATGGCAATAAAAATAACAGATCATATATACCTAAATGAAATAAAACAAGAAATTATAAACAACCTAACAGATAATATGGTCCCGTATAAGATAATAAATAAAAGTTGGTATAAAAATATAAATAAAACAAAAATAAAAGATAAAGCTATTATTAAAAATAACAAATACACAGGCAATAATAGTAAAATTAAAATAGGAAACAATAACAATAAGAGTATCAACACTGATAAAATAAGCTGTAAAATAGGCAAGATAAATGAACAATTGAAAATCACTGACTTCTACCATAAAAAACAAAGTGAAGAACTTAATAATAGGATAAATGAGAACACAGTAGAAACAATGCCAAGAACATCTAACATAATTTTAAAGAAAACTTATAACAGAGTGAAATACATCCTAACACTTACAAGACAATTAATAAATAATTTAAATAATGAAAACTTTAAAATTAATGGTGCTTTATATAATAATAATAAAATTAATAACATAATAAGAAATACAGAAATCATGGACAAGTGGACTAAAAAAGATCTCATTTATAAAATAAACTGCAAAGATTGTGAAATGCATTACATAGGTGAAACCAAACAGAATTTAATTAAAAGAGTGAACCAGCATAGATATGATTGTAAAAGAATAAATAACAAAGAGAAAAATAATAAGACTGCACTGTGTGAACACACAAACAAATTCAAACATGAATTTTACTTTGAAAATACAACTATATTAAATCATCAGAATAAAACCAAAAATAGAAAAATAATGGAAGCAATTTATATAAATAAAACAATAGACCAGGCAGTAAACTACAAAATAGATACACATAAAATTGGTACAAGCTATGCTAAATTAATAGATAGATTGAAAATATAAATAGTCTATATAAGAATAAAATCATTAATAAATAAAAATAATAAAAATGGGAATAATAGTGACAATACAACTAATAGAATGGAAATGGAATGGTAAATTAGGAACCAAATTAAATAGGCCAGAATGTTGATAATATATAAACACAACAATAATTGAACATTGCCCAGTGGTGTCAGTGTAGATGAGATGGCCAAGTGAGAATATCACAGTGTTAGGTAAAAATCCAAAAATTGTAAAGTAAAGTAATAATATAGTAAGGAATTGTAAAATAACATAATGATTATAGAACCTGAAGATGGAGCAACAGACAAGCTCTGAAACATATAGTATAAATGAATAAAAGCCAATGGGGAGTTATGCCTTTTTAATATAATAACTGATATTAATCTCCTTAAATGAAACATTTAAAGTAAAGTATTCAATTTATGAAATTTTGAAAAAAAAAAAAACTGCTAATACTTGAGGTGCTTTATTTTGGAATATATTGGAGCTACTGAACTGCAGATGTGCTTAAATTATAAGAAGTTTTATTTTACCCACAGTGTAATATACCTCTAACCTAGCAAAAATATAAATTCTTGGTAGTCAATAAATTAAAATATCAGTCTTACTGAGATCTTCTTCTTTTTGGAACATCTGCCTCCTCAACAATTCTCATCTTGGATCTGAAGGATGAAAACAGTGATAATTATTCAGATAGTGAACATTAAAAGTAATAATTAAAAATTTATTTGTTAAACTGCTACTAATATGTAATCATTATTTGTCCCTTTATTAGTCTAAAAAATATAGAGCTAGAAGTTATGGCAAATTCTACAAAAAATCATATTCTTATTTAACCTTCCTCCTTGTGCCATAATAGTAGCATGCAGGGGCTACATTTTTTTAAAGGCCAAATATGATTCTTTGAATCCAATTAACTATTTTACAGGTGATTGATGCAGGAAACGATTATATGGAAAATCAAATTTTTAAAAGTACCTCAGTTTAAATAATATTATAACTTGGGTATGAATTTAGTATTTGATCAAACTCTTCTCACAAAAAAAGTTGTAGAAACAAAAAAAATAAGATAAAATTTGCGGTTTGAAAATTAGTGAGTATATTAAGGAGGGATATTACTTTCTTACCCTACAGAGAATACAGGAAAATATATTTATATTTCACTACAGATCTTTCAATGAATTAAATAGAATTTTTTTGTTTGAAACAGATTTTGCATTAGGAACTTGTGCTATTACCTAGAGATTCCTCTGAATAATCTCTAACTTTGCATAAAATATAAATTCCTGATTGTGAACTCAGTAAAATATGGGTCTTACCCATTTCTTAAATTGAAGGTTATCTTTAATTGTCCAGGTTGAACGATTTGTTTCTTCCTTTTTTGCATCCACATTGTCCTGAAATATGAAAATAATATAGCATTTAGGTAGCAAAAATTAAAAGTTATAATTAAGGTTTAATTATGTAATCTACCTCATTTTTTAACATGCATTTATGAAAAATAACTTTAAAACTTATTGGGCACTTAAATAAAACATAGTTTTATTTGAGTGTCCTCTACAATATACACTATAATAAACTTAAGTGCAGCGTGGATGAGTGAGGGATTCATTGAGAGGACATCATTTTGTCGGTTGGTCGCAGAAGTCATTTTTCATATTTTTTTTTCTTATTCGCTCCCCTCCAGCTCTGATAACATTATTATGACTTATTATCAGACTATGATACTGTCAGAAATAATTTCTGAACAATTATCTAGTTCACACAGATAAATATTTATTACTAGAAAATAAAGACAGGGCAGGAGAGTGGACCTGAGCATGAAGCTAGAGACAAGAGACCTGATGTATAAAGTGATGATGATTTAAATTAGGAAACCCCTTTTATGGTAGTTGGGACTTGTAGTGCTATTTAAAATTAAATAAATAATGTGAATTGTTTCCATTGTATTTACACTGTATTATAACACAACCCCTGTCCAAAAGATCCTTGTGTCACACAATTATTAATAAACTAATAAAGTTTGAGAAGAAAGGTGACAGTATTATCTTTATGTGTTTAGTCCTGTTTGTTCTTTTATTAAAAAATACATGCTGTTTATATCTTTCTTGTTTTTCTATTAAAAAAGCCACAATTGTTTCAGTCTACAAAGGAAATGTTTATTTTAAAATATTTATGTGGAGAGTAGAATTGAATCTTTGTACCAGAACTGATGCAGTTATAAGCTAAATCGTGGATAAATTAACTATAATATGATATTAAAGTAGCTTCGACAATTACATAGCAATTTGGGACATAAAATTAACTAAAAAAAAAAAAATGGAAATTTCGATGATCGAAACTGTATTGGCACACTTTTAAATGTTTGCTATTAGCTTCAGTCAAAACTGTTTGATTCTTTTATTTTAACACTTTTGCAATGAATATTAACAACACAATAAATCAGTCTTTTTCTTATCTTTAACGAAAAAATACTGATAATACCAGTGAATTTTCAAATTTCTCAAGAATCTAATTATTGAATAGCAAACTAATGAAATTAGCTACTGACAAATAATGAAAACACTTTTCATTGTAGAAGCAAACTACAAAAAAAAGAAATAACTGAGTTTTTGAAAACTAATGTTAATAAGGACATAGAATTATAGATAATTGTAATTTCTTTAGATGTAACTAAATTTAACATTTTTTAGCTCTGATAAGTACATTTGTCCTCTCTAGACAGTTGCAGAGGTGGAGGAAAGGATTAAAATTATAGAAGACACAGCATCTTGCTTTGGGTATTTTCTAAATAGTGATGAATTTTGGAAGTCTGTATGATCGAAATGATTGTAATACAAATGGCTGTAATTTGCCAGCTCCCAGTTTTTCCTTTTCACGGCTCTCACCCATTTTTGTTTCAGTTCTGGATATTTTTTTTGGAAAACTAAATCAAAAATACTTTATTAAGTCATGAAAGTAGCAATGCACAATTGAGTAACAATTGTTTCTTACAAGCAACAAAACTTTCTTAGTAAAATTAGAAAAAAATATAATAAAAATAATATAATGATATAATATAATAATGAGACAATAATAATAAAATGATAATGAATGATAATACTATAGAAATAATGATTAACAAAGTACTGGTAAAAATGATTGCTATTTATTTATTATTAATACTATAATAATAAACCTCAAGTAACCACTAGGGATCAAAATCAGAGTTCAACAAACAATATCATAAACCTCTCTGAGAGAAGAAACCAGTAAAATAATCAAACTACAGAAAACCAAGAAATCCTCTGGCCAAGATCCATACCCACCATAGTTATCAAAAACCTAAGTAAAAAATCTATTATTTTCCTGAAAAATTTACAACAGCATTTTCCATTTAAGATATCAATTCCTAAGCCTAATAAAAATCCATCATTAATTAGTAATTACAGACCTAATAGTCTATTTAGAATATATTCTCAAAAGTTTTCGAAAAACTCTTACAGGGCAGATTACAAAAGCATATATCCCTCCACAACATTGTCCCGAAACAGGCCATTTTCAGCGTCCAATCCATAACTATGACCCAGCTAGCCAGACTCACAGATTATATTACAGAAGGTTTTAATAAACAGAAGGCTTCTGACAAGGTATGACACATGGGTCTTATTTAATCATTTAAGTCAAATTTATAAATTATGAATGTCATCCTTTATTATACACATCATTGAATCTTATCTTAGCAATACATCCTTCTTCATCACTATGAACAATGCCCACTCGTCAACCCACTGCCTCTCAGCTGGTCTTCCTCAAGGTTCCTGTCTTTCCCCTACCCTATTTAACCTGTATATCTCAGATCTATTACCACCCTCATCTTCAAAAAACAAATTTATATAATACCTAACTGTCATACGTCCAATACTGACTTACTGAGCTCCAGTCTGTAGATATACCTGCTACTCAAGCTACAGGAAACTAGATGTCATTCAAAACTCATTGATGGGAATAGTAAACAACTATCCAAGGTACACCAGAATTTCAAACATGGTGAACTTTTCCATCAATTAAATAGTAGATAGAAAAATTCTTTTCCTTTACACCAATTTCCATCAATCCCATCACACAAAAATGAGAGACATCATCGACAAGACATCACTGAAAAGATACACCCACAAAAGTGCCAAACATATATTAATTGGTAAAATGTGAACAAATGTGTTGATTTGTATAAAAGCTTAGTTTGGTTATATTTTATCTTAACTAAATATTCATGTTGTTTATATTAATTTATGTATTTATATTTGTATGTACATTTTTTTTATTTCTTATTTAATTTAAGCTTCAGTAAGATACATATGGGAACAACTTTCACAAGTGAATATATGCATATAATAGCCTTTTGGCAATATTTGTAAATTATTATCGATAAATGTTTATAAAAAAAACTTATTGTTCGTTGTTTGTTGGAGCTTAATGTCCTTATGTACTACAATTAGGGCAGGAAGGATAGATTATCGTACAGCTTACCAACCCATTCTAGCCAGAAACTTGAAATTCATTCCGTCTGTCTTCCACAAATTAAATTTCAATCTGCCCCAGTAGGACTCAAAGCCATGACAAACGAACTTCCAATTCTGACCTACTGAACTTTTAATATTTTAATCACTGACTGGAGTAATCATTGTTCGTGTTAATCACGTTCATGATAAGTCATGACAAGCCCTGACGAGTGGGGGCCGAAGTGTCCAACTGTCATGGATTTTAATATTTCAATTCATCTTTTACTTCACTGTCTAACAAAATTGAAATGCTTAAAAAATCATCACTAAAAGGAATGAAAGTATTGAAAATTGTATACTAGATTGTACTAACTGTAAGGGATCCCATCCAGCTAACTCCAATGATCGTTAAATAAATGGAAAAAAAAAATTGTTCTTTGATTAAATAAACATTAACAGTAGGTCAAAAAAGTTTTGGCAGACCCCCAATTTTTCTTAAATCTCAAAAATATAAAGATTAACTGTTTTATACTAAATTTTGTGACATTAGATAAAGTGAATATGGAAAAAAATTATTGGCCAGTTTGTTTACAAGTTAGTATTCAGTTGTTTATTTACTTTATAATATACTTTAATACTTTCAGTCTGTAATAAAAACAAACAAGAATGAATATCCTTATTTTAAATTATTTTCTGAGCAGTTCAGTGCCAACAAAATGGGTAAAAACAAGAGTGTCATTGCAAATCCATGTCATTAAATCACATTCTCATGGAATGAATGACTGTGAAATTGCAAGTAGACTTGTGAGTTTCAGTACAGTGAGAAACATAATTAAAAAAATAATGACATGGGTTCTGTCCTTAAGAAATGATGCTCAGAGAGGCCACAAAAGTTTTCTGAAAGAGAAAAAAGAGGAATTTACAATATAGTGGGAAAAAAACATCCTCTATTTACTACCTCTAATATAGCATAAGAGATTACATGAACTTCTAGTCCAACATGTAGCATGCAAACAGTTAGTTATGTAATCCACAGTTTTAATTATTATGGCAGAGTTAAAAGAAAGAGACCATTCATAAGTGAGGTTAATACAAAAAAGTAATATGTTTTGAGTTTGCCAAAACCTAATAAAAGAACTACTGTTGTTTAGGAAAAATGTATTGATTTCAGATGAAAGCAAGTACAATATTTTTGGCTTTAATGGTCATAATTAGGTATAGAGAAAATCAAACTGTGAATAAGTAATACCAGGCCAATATAGAAAAATGGAGATGGAAGCATTCAAGTGTGGAGTTAGGTGTCATTGAATGGAGTGTTGAAATTGAGTTTTATTTAAGGTATTATGAAAGCAGAAAGTATGTTAGCATTTTGTGCATTACTTGAACCACAGTGCTGAAAAGATGGGGAACGGGGACACATCTATCTTCCATAAAGATAACCTGGAATGGACTTCCAAACTGAACACAATTACAGCAAGAATGGGATCAAATTCTACATGGAGTATCTCATCAACTTACATTGCCGCTGCCAGGGGGGGGGGGGGCTGTTAACTTATATCCTCAATGCTATGAAAACTTTATCAACATTTTAATTTCTCCATAATAATTATTTAGGTTTCGTTTCGCTATTCGTTATTTTACAGAAGAAAAAACAACTTCTGCTTGAATGAACTATTGGTTTGGTTCCTCCAGTTAGCAAAGATGGTGCATAGAAGTTAGCTGATGGTAATCAAGAAAGTGTATTAGTCACAGAAGACGCCGCTGCTCCATGATCTAGTGAAGCCTTTCCATCCAATAGCAATAAATTCATAAGATTCTGAATTTTCTTAATGTAATTATAAAATTTATGATCAACTCACGTAAGTCGGGCTGGGGTTGCTTTTTAACTTGTTTATGATTGAGAGTGTTGTAAAAAAAATACAAACCGGACGAAAACAACCAAGTAATAATGGGGCAGCAGTAATCAGCTGGGTTGAATTACATAGTGGATTTGCCACTGCTTCATAAATAAAATTTTTACACAGATATAAAAATTAAAAAATCTACAATAATACCGTGAAAAAATAAATATAAATATAAACGAAATCAAAATAAATATTATGAAGAAATAAAACCGTTGATCGTATAGTTATTGTGGAAGTGGCAAAACCATTTCACATTGTCGCTTCGGCTATCACGCCAGTTGATAACCGCTTAATTATCCTTCATTGCTTATTGCTACCCCCCCCCCAAACACCGACACCAAAATGCTTCTGATTTTATTTATATTAAACTTATATTAGAAGATATTTTATGAACCAGCTTGTTCTTAAACTTTAGCTATAGACCTCTCAGATAAATGTTATTATATCAACCTTCGGAGTATAACTTCCTATTGAGCAAAAAAAAACTAAAAATCCGTAGCAAAACCTTTTATTTTACATAAATTCTTTCCATGTACAATCATTTTAAAAATCTTATATCACAGAAAATGGCAATTCACTTCATTATCTCCCTAAATTTTTTAAATCATTGTATGAAATTCAGAGAATGAATTAGAAACTAACTAATATTTTGTCAATGTATCATGAAATACCACCTACTTACCATCAAACGTACTAAATATTTATTTTTTAAAACTTCTTCCCTGGGCATACAAATTTGAATTGCAGAGGGGGGGGGGGGTCAATATTCGTCTGTCGTATTTTGTCCCATCTTCCAGACTCAGAAGGCAGGACGAAATTTTAAACTGAAGAATATTGAGCCCCCTTCCCCCACTCCGTGATATAAGCCTGTGCAATTCAAATAAAAATATTATTTTTTGAAAAGAAAAAGGAAATCAAAGAGCTACAAATGTAAAGAGTAACATAAAACTTAAAAATTTCAACTTCTCTCATGTATAACTGACACAACTACTGCAGTATATAATATAGAAACATAACTATATTTGAATATTTTATTAATTAATAAATATATGATATTTATCATTATACAATTATTCCTTAACATTTACAATTATATTACAATGATTTTATTTCAGAGTCTATACAACTTAGTAGAACCAGCTTGGTCTTAAACTTTTACTTATAGTAAAGCTATCTACTTCTAGTACAAATATTACTTCAAACTTTGGTGTATGATTGACTATTTACAGGCTATGGAGCATAATCAACTAAAAATTTGTACTTTTCACTCTTCTCAAACTTTAGTTATTTATCTTTACTAGAAATATTGTTATATTAATCTTTGGTATAAGATCACGTAACTATACTTTAGTTGATATTTTGAGAAAAATGGAAAATATCTAAAAAAATAAGTTGTTTTTTTTATGCTGATGGTACTTTCGAAGGTTTGGTAATTAAAAACATGGATTTTACAACAGGGTACCAATCAACCAAATTGTATAACAAATCCAAAAATCAGATATAATAACTACAGCATTATAGAAACTATGTTCCACTTAGCATTAACATTTTAGCAAAAGACAAAAACAAAAATCATAATAATAGTATCCATAGCCTACATTACAACATGAATCTATTATTCCATCTTATGATTACATTTAAAGAAAACTCAACAAAAGTTTTAAGCTCTTGCGTTAAATATTGAAAACATTAATTTTTTATGACTTTAAAGTTTTTGAATATAATTTTCTCCTGATTAGGGTAGCAGAAGCACACCATCTCTTTACAGACCATATGAAATGTTAACAACATTAATTACTGTGGATTCATTTTTTATTTAATTAAAAAAAAAAAAACACAGAAATAGATCCCAAATAAAAACTGAGTTTACAAAAACTTAGAAATCAAGAAACATTTTACTTGTACAGATGGAAATGAATTTTTATATTTTTGTTCAGGCTGATTATAAACGACAGAGATGGCAGTGTCTCAGTTAGTGGTTGTATTTCTGGAGGAGTTGGAAACAACATTACAAATGCAGTAGAATATTTAAGTGTTTCACAATTTAATGTAATAATTAGGGCCTAGACATTGGGAATTAAAGATGCACTCATGTTTAAACAGGCAAATGACTCCAAGCACTCAAAAAACAAAAAAAAAAAAAAAAAAACACGAACACAGTACAATTTTCCCAAGCAACTAAAAATGTTACCACAGTTGCCAAACATAAATTCAATGAAATGCTTATGGCACCTATTGGACCTGCATATAAAAAAAAAATAAATACCTTCCAATAGTTATTTTTTTAAAAAACTTTGTCTCAAGAATAGGGTACATTGAACAAGAGACTACTTAAAATCTTAAAGGTTTTCCTGCAATCATAGACACGAATAGATTGGTGACAAAATATTAGTGAGTAAAAGTACCTATAATCTTAAAATTTACCTAAATAAAAGTGTGCCAAAACTTTATTAAATTCAGAGAAATATTTTTTCTATACTTTGATAGTTTAGCTAAGTTTTGCTTATAAAATAATATATAGATCATTAATGCCCTTTCTTCCTTTTCATTTTTTTAACTTAAATGAATATCACAATCTAAATAAATATTACTGTCTCTTTTTCTGGCGATATTCCCAGAGGGGTGTCATTTGAATTGAAACACAGAGGGGAGACCAGATCTTATTTCTAGTTTTATTATTTAATTTTATAATTCTTGACATATCATATTATATTTCTGATAAACAATAAATAAATAGAAGTAGCATATCATTGCTCCCACATATCAATCAGAATTAAGGTTTGCACAACAAAAAATACTAATAATGTATGAATCGGTTTTAAATTATGGATATTTAATTGTATTTAGAGGCTTTCTATCTATTTCTATATAAGAGTAAAATACAAAATCATTCACTGGGTAACAATGAATAATATTAATGAAAAGGTTCATAAAATTATTAAGTAAAATATATCAAAAAGAGTATATTCGATAGAAAAACTAGCACTATCCACCCGTAAATCATTTTGGCAAACAGTTCATCTCTCAAGCACATGCTCTACATGAGCCCAAACAGACTAATTCATTGTTAATTTTCAACAATTTTTTTAGTAAAATTATATTTATGACAAGTATCCTTTTTCAGTTAAATGTATTTCACGCAATTGTTTTATGAATTCTGTTATACTGTGCTATTCTATACCTAACAATTTTAACTCTCTTAAAATAATAGATACTATCACATTTATTTAAAGGATTTTCATAATGTTTCAGTTGAACCAAGTGATATCAATACAGCTACAGCAAGCAACTCGATTAATCATTATAAATACATAGTTAGATACCAGAAGATACATTTGAGCATTAGATTCTTTAAATTACTTCAGACTTTTACTTCAAATTGAATTACCTAGATATCTTTCTTCTTCTTTGGCTCCACAGTCCTTCGTGAACCTTGGCCTCCCTAACAATTAGTCCCCAACAATGTCTATCCTAAGCTTTTCCTTTCCAGTTAGTCACGCCAATCTTTTCCAAGTCCTCTTCTACATCAGCAATCCAGCTCTTACGAGGGCATCCTC